>CM038224.1:80186592-80465908 GCA_021442155.1 Cymbidium sinense | reverse complement strand
GAATCGCATCTTGGGGAGATATGTTTGTCGGTAGCCACGTAGTCCTTGCAAAAGCCGGATCATTTTATTTTGAGACTCTCCATTCGACGACACTCTTCCAAAGAGATTCCTGCCCGCCTCAACTCAAGGCCCTTGGTTGTGGATGGGTTTTGAGAATGACGGGAGTTGGAGGAAGGTTCCAGACGCAGTGTGCCTATTGGCCATAACGCGGATGTTCAATGAATTGAAAGAGTTTTACTTCCCAAAACGGCGCTAGGAAAACCAAGTAGAGTAAAATTTATGCCTTAGCCTTGTTGATTAGTCCAAGACACACGTAATTAAAGAACTAACATGAGACACCTGCACTTTAACGGAAAAACCTCAAAAGAGGGAAAACCACTGGCCAAGAAAAGATTCCACTATGTATCCTTTTCAGAGTACAAAATCTTCCCGATAACGGGATTACAGAATTCTATTTGAGAAAGGGACAACAGCTATGTAACAACGATCACCATAATAGTTCGATGTTGAGATGTCAGCTTCGTGGAAATGCCGTATAATTAACGATGACTACAATCTTGTTCTCGGGATCTTCAAGCTTTAGAGCTTTCTCTTCCTCCTCACTTCACTTTTCCTCTTCTTCCTCGATCGGACTCTTCCTCTTCTTCCTTGCCTTCTTCCTTGCTTCAGCTTCCTTCTTCTTCACTTGCTTGGACTCTTCTTCTTCTTCCTTGCTTCAGCTTCCTTCTTCTTCACTTGCTTGGACTCTTCTTCTTCTTCCTTGCTCGGGTTCTTGTTCTTCTTCACTTGCTTCACTTCACTTAGCTTAGCTTAGCTTAGGCCCCCCATGTGAGGAGTGAGGCCTATTTATAGATGGGAGGAGGGGTATTCTAGTAAACTCATGTAAGGCCCGTACCACTCCCCTCGATCGGACGGCTCATAATGACTCCTTCGATCATTTGATGTATTTTGAGCATTTGGATGCCCAAATGAAGTCGGAATTATGAGATCTTAGGCTCATTAGATCCGGCTCGTCGAGACGCTCGATTTGACTATAAACACTCCACATTTGAGAGCTTTTTTGGGATTTAATTGATGTCCCGAAGATTCTAATGATATTTTAAGTGCTTGATCTCGATTTGTTTCGACTCAAAATCATATCGCTTTCAACATCAAGATTTGTGCTTTGACTGGTGGTATTTTGAGAGTCATATCAAACAGAATCAATACCTTATACCATTTGATCTCCCACTGCATCTGAAGAGCTGTTCCAGGGATGACCCATGGACGGATCTTTCCTGCATTTTGTGCTGCAAGATGAAGAGCACTGTTGCCATCCTTGTCCACCATACTAAACACACTCTCACGGAACGACTTCCTTTCCAACATATGCTTGTAAACCTGTGGCTGTCTGTGCTCAATCGACAGAAGAATAATGTTCTTGTGATTGGAGTCGAAGTCTAGGACTGCTACAGGAAAGGTGTCAAGGATGTTCTTCACCATCGATTCCGATTCCGCTTTGTTGCTACTAGAATTGGCGTGTCTAGGTTTTTTTTAGATAGGAAATAGTAAATATAGGGCATTAGGATACTTGTGATATAATGATAGGATTTAAATACGCCATCGACAACGTTGATGTACCTCCGATTGGTTCATCTACCGTTCTATCTTTGTCTTTTTTGGGACACTTCATTGTCATGATTGTTTCTTTTGAACTCTCGCAAGTGCTACTTGCTGAACTCTCCTCATTCATAGGTTTACTCGTATCGATTGAGCTTTCTTCTTGTTTTTGGTCTTTGTTTGGCATCTTGCCATCTGGATCATACTCCCACTTAGAAGACTTGATGACGAGTTCTTTCATGACTTGAGTTGCATGCTCATGATTCTTCTTCTTTCTCTTTATCGTCTCTATTCTTCGAATACCAATTTATATATGTTCAATAAAATTGAGCTCATGTGAATAAAATGATATTACGATAAAATTGCCATTATTTTTTTTTACTTCAAGCTACTAAAATATAACTGTTATGGAGTTTGGATGCAGCTTTGACATTAGAACTCTAATAACATAACTTCATGTGGCCCTCAGTCAATACATAATTGTTATGTATTGACTATAAAGTATTATGTATTAGTTGTAAAGTATCATGTATTGCTCTGCATATAGATACTATGTATTATCGTGTAATTAATATTACATTAATGCACAGTAATACACAACACTTTACAGCCAATACATAATAGCTATATATTGACAGAGCGTTAAAAGGTACTATATTATTGAAATCTGGATGTAGAGTTATATTTTGAACTCCACACATAATAATCTTTCCGTATAAAAGGATAGGCGCAAATTAGTTCGAGTTAAGAGAATTTTAACTCAAACTAACCAATTCCGAGAAGAACCAATAGAACTTTGATCACGATCATAAAAAAATTTGATGCGGTGATATAATTCTCTGAAAAGTGTGGTTTCTTTGGTTGCATAAGATTCCCCGATTCTTCATCTGTTTGTCATCAAGAGAGAAGAAAAACTGTGAAGTTCATTTTTTTTTATCATAAATGATAATGTCAAAGAAATTGATCTAAAACTTTGGGTTAATATATAAGACGTGTTTTTTCTAGATAAGCAAGCTTATGTGTGTGTGATCATTTATTAATTATAATTTTGAGGAATATATTTAGTTTAATTTAATCAATGTTTTTAAGAAATGAAAGCATAAAGCAATGTATTTGATCCCTATTCATAATTTTAATTTTATATATCTACACACTTTGAAATATATTATGATGATATAAATTGAAAAAAAAAATGCAAATAAGAATTAATTTTAATACTTTTACAAGATGTGAAAATTTAATTGTGCACTACCTGTTTTGTCGACATCCTTTAAGCTTAGTCCATGATTTGGAGTATAGCAATTCTTTATGGATCTTTCACCAAAACAAGATACTAGAAAATAGATTAAAATAATGATTATTCTTTCAAATAAAATTAGTAAGCCAACAATTTGAAGGTAAATGCAAATATTTGCTTAATGAGTTAGGTTTTTAGTGCACCAATTAGATGGTAAAATGACAGCACGGAACAAATTCATGCATGTCGTGTAGTTTTGTGGTATCTTCATTGCCTCTTTTTCTTCCATCTACCAATTTGACTCGTGGATTTGGGGTCTACATTTCAGTTCAAGTCGATCCACTATTATGCATGTAAAATTTATCTCCTCACATGAACCATGAACTCTTTTTTTTAATGATATATTGAAGAAGTTACGGTTTGAGAATGTAGAAGACGGGATGAGAATTACATACATAGAGGAGCTTATCGATTTATCGTAATCGGCTGCCACTTTTGAAAACCAATGGTTTATTAGCAAGAAGGTGAAGTGCTGATCACCCCATCTCATTGTTGAAGTTCACCAAGCTTGGATATGATTTGATTATCTCCATTGCCAATTCTACATCCAAAAGTTTCAAAGAACATCGATATACTAATAGTTGGAGGAGCAAGGTTCAATTAAATAGTATTGTGACATATGAATCAAAATTGTAGCTTCGAAAGATTTGTGGATACCAACACATAAATGGAAATGAAAGGTCGCTTCTAGCTAGTTTGTACATTACAAGTATTCGCCATGGACAGCAGCATGGAGGATAGTATTGCCATCTCCTCTCCGGCAAAAGGATATGTTGTAATTCTCTTCGCTCTTCAATGTCTCTGGAACATAGTCCTGAAGCAGAAAGAATGTTTCTTTATGTCCATGGTGGGCTGCAATGTAAAGGGGAGTCTCCTTCGCATTGCAAATAACCAGCTCCTGGCATTTCTCTGCTAGAAGATAGCGACGGATAACCCTAGTGTAGCGCTACATGTAGTGGTGTGTCGCCATACTGCTCGAGGCTTAGGATATCTCGCGTGCCTCCATGCTCTATGGCGCCGAGGTGTCTGCTTCACCACCGTCATCATCCACCGACACTAACACCGCAAGGTGCAAGATTGTGTGTTTTTCAGTAACTTTGCCTCTTCGTGTTAATGGATTCCTTTTGTAGATTTCAATCAAAGAAAACCAATCGCCAGCCATGGCTTTCTTGAAATGGTCCTCGCTGTTAAAGTTGCCTCCTTCCTGTTTTGTTAGATCCATACCTGCATGGTTTGCATGCCAGCAACTGATGATGGATTTATACTGTGATGGAAATAAGTGGGTAAAGGCTCTGAAGTATAATAGGTTGCTTATCAAGCAAGCTTTTCCATAACAAAGTAATAAAAATAAAAAATAAAAATAAAACATAAAATATCAAAAGAGCCCACACCATGTTTGCAATATGCCTTTATTTAGCAAAAGAGTAAAATTATACATGAAGCTGCATTGAAAGCAAGTGAAAGAGGAAGCCACTTTGATTTGGATTCTATCAGTTAGTGAAGTAGGGGTGTATACTGGTGACAGATCGAGCTCAATCCTGCCTATAAACTTGATAAAATTTCCCACATAGGCTAAATTGTTCACTTCGTAAATTGTTTTTGCTTTTATAGTTGGAATACATTGATGTTCTTCGCATGTAACCTTATTCAAGTTTGATATTGTATGAAATTATGAATATATTAGTTTCACTATTATGCATTTTCTTTTCGGCAGTATGATGGGTGCGTTAAGTGCCAGCAAAATTTGGACGCTATATATGATGCTACACTAAAAGCATGTGAGAAAAAAAAAAGGTAATCTTGTTGTAAAGAATGTATTCGATTTGTGATTTTCAAGCTTTTTATTGATTGTTGCTTGATATCGTGATCACTTCTTTATTCCTTGATTGCTGATTGTTGTGTTCAACTGTTTTCTTTGATGTGAATTCAGGAAAGGGAAAGCATGCATGTATAATTACTCTCACCGCTTACCGAGCCAAGGCAAGAGATGGAGGGCTAATCTTAGAGAAAAAGAAGAGAGAGAGAGAGAGAGAGAGAGAGAGAGAGAGAGAGAGAGCGAGTTGGATAGGGTTTCGTGAGAGATGGGAAAAGAGTGTTGAATAAACAAAATCGTACATGAACAAAAACAAATCAATAAATTAATTTTACAAGAGCAATGGAGAAAAGTGGAGGACGAGCAATTAAATTTAAGAGATATGTCATATACAAATGATAAATTTTAGATAAGAAAATATTTTGTTTTCTTTAGAATTATGGACAAAAAAAATTTAAGTTCAGTTTCAAAGAAATATTATAGGATAATTATTTTGGAAGAAATAAATTAATATAATAAACATTTTAAGTTTCAAAAGGAAAATTAGATAAAATTACTCAAAGGAAATTAGATAAATATAATTTAAATTTTATTATTTTAACTTAGTAATTCTTATAGATATTTTTCAATTTAAAAAAAAAACTTCGTTGGAATTTAAGAGTAACAAAAAAGAATAAATTAAGAGGAGAAAATAATGAAGATTTATAGAAAAATATTTAATTAAGTTAAGCTAATTAAACTTAAAATTCTATGCTAAAAATTAATAATATATTCATTAAATTAAAATTTTAATTGAACATCAATCTAAGTCTTAATAAATGAAGATATTTAAGATTAAAGAAATCTAGACAATGAGAACTGAAATCGTTGGTGCAATATAATTATATACTTGGTTAAAATAAGACTATTAATACTTAATATGAACAATTTAAAAAAAGAGGTATAAATAACCTAAATATTTTGGTTGTATATTTGTAGATGGCAAATCAAAAGAATTAGAGCCTATGAACTTACTTAATGGCAAGCATTAAAGTTGAGATATGGAATTCCAGTTCTAGTTATAGATATTGCAGCTTTATTTATTTATTTATTTATTTTATTATGGAAATGATATGCTATGTGTTCCATATTACATATATTTATAAATAAAAATGAAATGAAAAGGAACTAGAAATAAAAATATTTATATAGTGCAAAGTTAAATGGTGCTCGTATGACAAAAAATGTATTGAAATATATTATAAATTTAATAGCATTTATGATAACTAATTTAAAATGATAATTAATATTGTATTTTATCATAATTTTTTTTAATTTAAATGAAAATTAATATATTTTGCAATTGATAGCATTCTTATGATGACTATTATTAAATGATAATTGATATCGTCGTCAGAAATTTCTGAATTTAAATGAAGGCTTATTATTATCTTTTATTTATGAATCATACTTACATGTTTCTTTCTAGCTGCATTGACGGCTGGTGTAAAGCTAGCATTTTAACTACACAGCAACAGTCTTCTCCTACACGACTCATGAGGTGTCTTCTAGAGGTAAAAACTCCAAAAAACTGTTGTAAGAATCATGTAAAATTAAATACTGCGCTTAATATTGTATTCTCATTATTTAAAATATCTAAAATATTTTAAAATTTCTAAATATATTTCTGCATTAACGGCTCTATTGTTTCTATTGTTAGAACTACAAAAATAAATTGATAAGATAAAATTAAGAAATAAATTTAACATAATTAAATAAAAATAAAAGTAAAGGAATTTAAATAGTATAGACATGTTGATGAGACGTGTTGATGACATTATTCTTACAGTAGATCAAATTTTAAGTGCACCAATTCACAGCTCTCTTTTCTACTCATGCGATACTTACCATTCATTCGTCTTAATCGCGTGTACACCATGGCTGATCTGTAAAATTTCAAACTAATCGTGTGTCTCTTGTTACTTAAAAAATTGAAATAAATAGAATAACAACAAGGGAATTGAATGAAGAAAGAATAAGAGAGTATTCGGAATTTTCTCATCTCATTCAAGCTCATATTCTCATGTATTTATGGGTAAAAGATTAGCGCAAAATATTAAATCATAATTTATTTATAACTATTAATAGATGTTATTTTAAGTTATAAATTTATTATTTTATTTATATTGAATTAATTTATGTTATATATTATGATGTCAATATTTAATTATAATTGTAATAATGTTATCATTTTTAATGTTATAACATTATTATTATTATTATTATTATTATTATTATTATTATTATTATTATTATTACTATCTATAACAATTTCCTCCCCAATTAAAACAAATAATATTTATAAATAAAATAATTAAAGGTGAATAAAAAAGAGATCAAAATTAAATTTCTCATTTTTAGATAATTTTTATTGTGCATTAAGTGAAAGTACTTTTCGGATTTGAGCTTTCTCTTAGTATAATCAAAATATAACAATAATAAATACAATAATAACCAAAGTTTTGAATTAAGTATATAAACAGTTGTATCAAACATTTTTCGGCAATATGATTACTCGGAGATCTTGAGTTTGCAATGATTTAGTCATACATTTTTTTGGCAAAGTAAGCTTCATAACTCTGCGAATCTTTGAGAACATGTATCAAAGTTTCTTGGAGATCTTTTGCATTAAGAGAGTCTCATGCACACTTAATTGTACAGGGGTCTTTCTCAGATATGATAGAATATTATAATCTATCTTTTTTGCTTGATTTAGGCTTTATTTTAGGATTTTTGAGAATGATATCTTCGTTGACATCAATTTGTCTGTCTTTGTCTTTATTTGAATTCTCCTTCTTTGATGATGGTGGTAAGACTTTACCACTTCTCAACTAAACTTGAATCACATTGTCTTGCTCAAATTCTTCTAAATAAGTAGTTTCTTCAAATTCACTTTTTATTCTGGAGGATTGACCAAAAGAGTTAAACTCACCTTTCAACTTCATACATTTTATATGTGATGTTGTTAATGAGTACGATTCTTTTTCGTCTGAAAAACATAAATCTTCATCTAAACTAGTAATTAGACAAAATTCAGGTGTTAACTCCTCAAGCACTTTTTTCTTTTTGGGAAGAATTTTGATGGGTTGGTCAAGTCTGTTTGACTACTATTGTCATTTTAGTAACGACTCTAGTTAAAACTCAAAAAAAAAAAAAAAAAACTGTAAGAATCTTGTAAAATTAAATACTGCGCTTAATATGCGATTCTCATTATTTTAAATATATAAAAATTTTAAAATTTTTAAATATATTTCTGCATTTATAGGCTCTATTGCTTCTATTGTTAGAACTATAAAAAAATTGATAATATAAAATTAAGAAATAAATTTAGCACAATTAAATAAATTAAAATAAAGTAATGGAATTAAAATAGCATGAGAGAGAGATGTACCGATGACACTATTCTTATAATAGATCAAGTCTTGAGCACTAATTTGCTCTCTCTTTTCTACTAATCGATATCTTTTGTTACTTAAAATTGAAATAAATAGAATAACAAGAAGGAAAGTGAATGGGGAAGAATAAGAGAGTATTTAGAATTTTCTCATCTTATTCAAGCTCATTTTCTCAAGTATTCAAAACTAAAGATGAGAGAAAAATGTTAAATCATAATTTATGATTTATAGTTGTAAATGAATGTTATTTTAAGTTATAAATTTATAAATTTATTTATATTTAATTAGTTTATGTTATATATTATAATATTAGTATTTACTTATAATTCTAATAATGTTTCCATTTTTAATGTTATAACATTATTATTATTAATATTATTATTATTATACAAAACAATTTCCTCCTTAATTAAAAAATAATATTTATAAATAAAATAATTAAAGGTGAATAAGAAAGAGGTCAAAAATTAAATTTTGCATTTTGGATAACTTTTATCATGCATTTAGTAAAGTACTTTCCGGATTTAAACTTTCTCTTAGTATAATCAAAATCTAATAATAAACAATACAATAGTAATCACAGTTTTGAACTAAGTATATACACTATTGTATCATTTGGTACACATAATATGAGACTGGCTGTAAGTTCTACTTAATTATGCATTTTAAAAGCCATTCTTTTTCATTTCAATTCATAAGTATTTTAGAATCTTGATAAGATCCCATTGTAGCAACTTATTATTACAATACTTATATAAATGAGATCTCCAAGATACACTATAATTTTAATATCTCGTAAAATTTTACTTTTGATTACATTAAGAACTATAGCATCATTTTCATTACAATTTAGCACAATTATATGTATATATAGGGATGACATTTAAAATATTTACAATTGTGCTTTAATTAGTCATTTGATCAGCTTCATTTTATGACATTTAACTTTCTACCATGGAGTTTCCAATCTAAAAGTTTGGTTTTCATTGTGATGATTATTTTAACCCTATCCCTTCTAATGATCTCAATATAGATGCATTTGTAAGCCCTTTCATCAATGGATCTGCAATATCTTTCTCAGAACAAATAAAATAGTAAGTGACAATATCTCTTTTATAGAATTCATATAAAAAATCATATCTTATTCTCATATGATGCTTTTACACTTTTTCTTTTGCTATAGCTCCTTAGTTATCATAATTTATTAAAATAGCATATACAAAATTTTCAATATAAGAAAAATAAATTAATAAAGTTTTAAGTCACTCTATTTTAGAAGTAGCAAGATCAAGTGCTATAAATTCTACTTCTATGATAGATATAGAGATTAATGTTTGTTTGATAGATTTTCATAATATTGAATTACCACAAAATGTGAAGACAACCACTAGTGACTTTTGTTTCATTAATGAGCAATCCAACTAGCATCACAATATCCTTTTAGTATTGTAAAAAATCACTATAATGAATGGAATAGTTGTTTTAATGTAATGTGATTGAGTGATAAAAATATTATTTGCATTTGTACAAATCTTTATACCCGTTATTATATTAACTTCATCTAAATCTTTCATATTAAATTGAGTTGATAGAAACTTTTTAATATTATTTATAATATTTAGATTTATACAAAAAATTAAAATTTCACCAACATAAAGGCATAAAATAATATAATCATGATCAATAATTTTAATGTAAATATAAACACATTTATGAGAATCACTAATCATTAGATTTTAATTTTTTTTAGAATATTTATTTACATCCAATAGTTTCATAACCAAGAGGTAAATTACAAAATATCCAAGTCTTATTTGAAAAGATAAAATCTATTTCATTATTAATATCTTCTTTTTAAAATAGTGCATCTATCACAATCATAGCTTCATTAAAAGTGGTAGGATCATTTTCTAAAATAAATATTTTAGTTAAAAAAGAATTAAAAATCATCACCTAAAATTTTCTTTTTTCTAATTCTTTTCATTTTCCTAATATTGTTCTCATTTTCATTAGTGAAAATAGTATTATCATTATATTTTATAGATTTTTCTATTGAAATTTCTTTTTTATCGATAGATCTTATAATCATATGTTTCATAGAAAATATATCTTCAAAAAATGTAGCATCTCTAGATTTCATAATTATATTATTTAAAATATCACTAATGTTGAAGTTAATAATAAGAAATCTATAAGTAAAACTATTAAGAAAATATCAAATGAATACACCATCTATAGTTTTAAATCCTAATTTTCTCTTGTTATATTTTAGAGTACATATTTTAGCTAATCAATTCCAAAGTTTTAAATACTTCAAATTGAATTTTCTATTTTTTCAAACTTCATAAGGTATTTTATTCGAATCCTTATAAGGAATCTGAATTAAAATAAAGTATGCTATTAATAATGCTTTTCCTCATAAATTATTAAATAAATTTGAGAAGATTAACATTGCATTTATCATATTAATTAATAATCTATTTTTTTTGTTTCTACTACTCCATTAGATTGAGGTGAACATGGAAGAGTAACTTGATGTATAATATCATTTTCTTCACAAAAGTTATTAAATATAAATGAAATATATTCTCCACTTCTATCCAATTTTAAAATCTTAATTTTTTTATTTAATTAATTTTCTACTTCTAATTTATATTTCTTAAGCATATCAAAACTTTTTTTAGTTTTAGTTAAATAAATAAAATCAAAATTTTAAAATCATCAATAAAAGTAATAAAATATATTTTACCAATTCTAGTCAAATTATCATTTAAACTATAAATATTACTATGAATAAGATCTAATAAATTATTTTGCTCAATATAAATATAATTAAATAATTTTAAATTTACTTTTCTTGAGAGTAAATTTCACACTTCACTTCTTTATTTATATCTTTCTTAGATATTATATTCATAAACATGATACTTCTAATTATTCTATAGTTTGCATGTCCTAATATTGCATGCTAAATATTAAAAAAAAAATTTAATAGAAGAATTTAAGCAAGAATTTTTATTACTATATGATAACAAGTTTAATTTAAATAAAACATTACATAAATATCTCGTTCCAACAAATGATCCACTTTTGGTTATAATAATCTTATTCGAATAAAAAATAAGATGATAACTAAATTGAACAAATAGTGGACTACTAATTAAGTTTCTCCTAATGTTTAGCACGTGCAAAATTAAATATAATTTTAATTTTTTTATGTCAATTTTAGATCAATATCTCTTTCTCCATCCACACTAACTAGTGCTCAATTGCTCATGCTTGCACTTCTTCTTAGTTTATCCTAGCAGAAAGAAAGATAAAATTTATCAAAATTCACATGTATAGTTGCTCTAGTATTTATCTATCATTCTATAGAATAATATAATTAATGAATTTCAAATGATGAGTTATCATACATCAAAGGAAGAGAATCATTGGCATTGAAAGTAATCATATTAATTTGTTGTTGAGATCGATTTTGCTCAAATGCTTATTTTTTTTTTGGATGTCTTATCTTTCTAATAATAATAAGCATTTGCAAGATGGTTGGTTCTTCTGCATACTCAATATGAAATCTCTTTATATTTTTTATTTTTTATTATTAGACTTGTGTTAAATTCATTTCTTAAACCTTTATTAAATAACTTAAACATTTTCCATTTAAAATTACACTTTTAGTGATTGACATGTATTTGATATTCAATTTTAGTTAAGAGTTTTATTTTTTTTCTTCTATTCTAAGTGTAATAATAAGATTGTCAAGAGACATCTTATTTCTATTATACCTAAGTGTTTTGCAAATTGACTCTTGATGGTCATAATTTTTTTCATGCTTATACTATGTTCTTTTAGAATATGAAAAATATTTTAAAATTTATTTCTTGACCTAATATGGTGCCATAATCACTCATTTATATATATATATATATTCATTGAATGATTCAATCAAATATTTTTCTAGATCCACAACTTCATTTTTATATTTTAATTCAAGTGCTTTTTAAAGCTCAAAAGAAGATATTGATGCATAAAATATGTCAAAAAATATTAAAAAGAACACTAAGAATGTATCTAAGATAAGAAAATTAATCTCTTGTGGAGTTTTTTCTTTACCTAATCCTTCATTAGAAGAAGAATTATTATTATTTTTTGAATTAGATTTGAATGAAGGAAGATTATATATTGCAAAAATTAATCCTAAACATATCAACCAATATATAGTTTTCTTTTCTCATCTTTTAAAATGTGTTCATATATATATTTTTTGAGTTTGACGTCATCATAATAAAATGATATTTTTGTAGGCATTTTTTTTAATATGAGGAAAATGATTTAAGCAAAGATAAATGTTAGGGATCTACTCAAAGATTGTTAGAACTATTAAAATAAATTGATAATATTAAATTAAGAAATTAATTTAATACAATTAAGCAAATAAAATAAAAGCAATAAGATTGAAATGGCCTAAGGGGAGACATGGAGATGCGTTATCTTTAGAGTATATCAAACATTAGGAATGCACTAATTCACATCTCTCTTCTCTACACATATTACACAATCTGTCCAATTTCTTTGATCTTGCATTGTGGGCTCCGAAAATTCGCCACCGACCTCTCACATTGAAGAGAGTATGATTTAAGGGTCGGTAAATTTTTCAGAAGGCAGATGAGATAGTAGATTAGACACTACGTAGAGATTTCATCCTTATTTGTGAAGACTTTAAATATAGTTCCAAATTTCCTATAGGCACAAGACCCCTCCGAATGATGAGAGAGAAGTTTCAATTAAGGCTAGTTGTTAGATCACTAAATCCGTTGCTTATAGTAGTAGCATGTGGAGTTTTGAAATTTAGAATTTATGAAATTCATCATTATTAGCTTAAAGCGGATGGTTGGGAAAATGATAACGTGCCTGATCTAGATCCCATGGTTCCATCATCTTGGGCTGTCGTGGTCCCTAATTTACTTAGTCAGAGGAGGTAGTTGACCCAACCTGACCGAATGATCCTTGTTAGCAACACATGGGTTACTTCATCCAGGAAATCCTTATCGACTTGGGGTGGTGTTTATTTAAGGAGACAAGCATAAGTCAACCTTAACTGATAGAGAGCTTTTTTCCCTATCAGGTGTACCTTATGACTCACATCTCAAGGTACAGAGTGATTGGAGAGCATACGGGCTACAATCATGATCGTAATATAATTGTGTCATTTAGCGGCAACCATCTGATCAGAGGACTCTGATCATAACTGTATCATATGTGGAGCCTATTGACCAAACCATATAGATAGAGGACAGGGGCCACATCCTTACTGACATGAGATTAATTGATAGTGAACATAGTAGAACACTTGATTTGGCTTTTGCTTCTTTGTGAGCTAGAGTTTTCTTAATTTGTCACTTCTAACAAACTATTGCGGAATATGGATTGAGTGGAGTTTGCTTTAAGTATTTAAGGATTGAATTTGATTTAACCATTAATAGCTTAGTGATATATTAGATTTTGCATTTGGATTGATACTCAATTTAAGTTAATTTAATATGAAAAATAAAATCACATTTTGATGAAAATATCCCCTCTGGTTGAAATCTTCATTCAACACAGCCATCATCGGGGTAGATATATTATTTGATCATTTAATTTATTATTTCAGATTCTATCAACTCTATTAGTTTAATAATAGAGGATCCGATCTACTATCATATGATAGAATTAGCTTCTTAGATATTTCAATAAGTTAAAATTCTTATAATAATTAGAATTTTAGGTTTAGTTAACTCGTACCCAGTCCTAAGACCAAACCGGGAAGCAACCCAAAGATCCTACACTAAATTTAAGCATTCAAAGATGTTGTGGGGCCCATGCGTATTTTTAAGAATTCTTGCATATTTTTAAAGTATTGAATTCGAGTTTTAGTCATACTTTATAATATATGCAAAACCTTAATTATTGCCTTCTATTTGCTTTGCGATGTGTTGTGAATCTGGCATATTTGGCATTTGCTTTAAGTTGTAATTCAAAATATTGCAACCTTACTTATATTTAATTTGATAGCAAAATAAAATGGCTATTTAGCTTATGTGTATTGATAGGATTTTACATCCTTGCTAATCATCATATTCAACTTTTGTTCCCACCCATAGACGAGCTATTATACCTCTTTCAACTTAGCTTATTGGATGTGAGCCATGTTGTTTGAATCATGCTTGAATTGCATTTGCATTTGAATGCTAGCTTTCAAGCTTACTATAAGTCTCTTATGATTTGAGTATAAATCAAACTAGATTTCATTTTTGGATCATTTAAAGTGACACATTGTAAGAATTATATTTGTAATAATTAACTATGTATCAAATTCTTTGTGTATCTCGCAAACTTTCTCAACACTTTTCAATTAGCTTAGAAGTAAGCTATCGAGCTTCGTATAAGTTCTCCATATTTAATTGCATTCAATTGAAATCATTTTTAATTCACTTGGAATAGGTTATAATAACTTCAGGGTTTATCATGTGAGCCATTTAATTTGTTCTTGCAAGTGGATTATCAAATTATTTCAATGCTTGAATGTTCATTGAAAGGTCTCGTAGGCATTTGGTGAATTTCTAAAATCATTTCAAGCTTTGCTTGAGATTTCTATGCAATTCAATTTAATTTGTGAGATGAATAATTATATTCAGGCAATCACTAAAGGTTATATTAATGCTCAGTGGTAGGTTGTATGGTTGTGTTTATAAGCAAACTATGAGACTCCCTATATGCATTTGTTCTTAATCTGAATGATATTTAATTCTCTTAACACAAAATATAATATACCTAAGTGCTCATAAGATTTTACTCATATTTTCTTTTACGCAAATTTTTAAATTTATCACCAATCATTTGTTATTTCACACAATATTCAATTGAAATCTTTTGGTTTCACTTAACATTAAATGGGATTGTTTAAATGTCCATTTGATTTTATTCTCTGGTCCTCTTTTCAAATTTAATATTTGTATTTATTTTATGCATTTATAACTTCACATTTTAGCTTGTTATAACCAAAGCTTTGATTTAAGTCTTTTATTTAATTCTATTTAAGCTCTTTGATTATTTCTTTTTTCTTCTCTTTTTTTATTTTCTAAGTCCAAAAATTTGATGAAATTAAGGAAGTGGGCTCATCCAACTTATTTTATCCGCCATGCCTTGATGAGCATGATAGTTAGTGTTTTGAAGCACCTGACTGAATTCATTCATGCCCATGAGCATGACGAGATCTTCAAACATAGAAAAAACTAATACAATGCAATATATACACATTCAAGCCCTTTTTTGTTTTAGTCCAAAATTTAGTCTAAATTTCAGCAGTATTTCAGCATAGTGGTGTCACATCTAACAATTTTGGTTTACTCGGTATGCCCTATTGAGCATAGCGAGTGGTGTCCTTCGACACCACAGCCATCTCTTTGCACCAACTATGCCTTATTGAGCATTAGTGGGGTCTTCAAACCTGCAAAAAGAAACACAAGTATATATACAAATGATTTCCATACACATGTTTCTTTACACATCTACAATCGGCCACAATAATAAATTTGCAAGCCAATATGACTAATCAGCGACTTGAAAGCAATGTAGGGAGATGCTGGTTATTATTTACTAGGCTAGGAAGGAGTCGTTGGCTGCTACAAATCTGACAATAGTAGAAATGGAGAAAGGAGAAAAGAGGGAAATGCCAAAAACCTAGAGAACCAAGAGAAACCCGTATAATGATAGAGTTTCTTCTAGGCTGCGGTAAAGAGAATGATCAGGGGAGGAAACAGGAAGAATATGCCAGGAGGAACCCTCCTGATAATGGAATTGCCTATCAGTTGCCCTCTTTTATGAAAGGGAAAGCTGACAAAGTTTATAAGGCTTATGATTTGACTCAATCAACAAGAGGAGGGCTACTCTGTAGGAAGACAAATCAGAGAGGGAGATTGACGAAATGATTTCAGCTTTGACATTATAAATCAAGTTCTCGAGCTTATTTTAGAGGATGGAATCGACTAGTCTAGTTTCCAAATATCAAGCAATGTTTTACCAATTATGCCGATGCCGATCTAGGAAGAGAAGACACTATGGTGTTTATTTTGGTTTGCATTCATGTGCTATTATGTGAGGGGACACCACCCAGATCGAGGATGTACTTATTGAGGTGATTAGGTACTACATTAAGAGATAATGTACTATCTCGAGATAGAAGTCACTACTTTATAATGAACCTAATCACCTAATAAGGACCCTTAAGGTATTATGGGTCTTGAATATACTAGAGATTTGTCCCACTTCTTTAGAAAAAGTAAACCAAGATTTATTTAAATTGGGTTCATTAAATTTCTTATGGAGGCAAGCCTCCAAAGTTAATTACATCTTAAGGGAAGTGAATCCCTTAAGAATACTCTCGATTAAAGTAGGCAATTTTTGTCTCCATAGAATTCAAAGATGGGACTATCAAAGGATTGGTTTTATTTTAGAAAATCAAATGCAAGAGATAAAAAAGGGAGTTATTATCGAAATCAAAAGAGATGAGTAGGGAGTGCTTATGATACTAGGAAACCTAGTGAGCACTCTAAATCTATCCTATGGGTTGGCTTTATGTATTTGAAATTGAGGAGATTTATTTATTTGAGTTGAAATTTTATTTAGAAATCTAAGATTTATAATTTCACATTACAAGATTGTGGAGATGCCTAAGAGGTGAGGATTTATTCTTGTAGCTCACAAAGAGAAACAACAACCTTAGATCCTAAATCTAGGGAGGGCCAAAGCACAACCTAAATCTAAGGCGAAAGTGGGTATATGGTTTACCTCCACAAGAGAAAGTAAGCCACTCGACTATTGGACTTATTACCGCCTGGAGTGGCAGCCAGCTAACTCCTCCTAGCTTTAAATCCATGTGAGAAAGTCACATGCTTTGCAAGATGGTTAAGATGTTATTTATTTAGAAGAGAAACTAAGTCTTTAAATCCACTCCCTAAGAGACTAGATCATGAAGGGCATGAATAATGACTTAAATCTAATGCAAATTTTGTCAAGTTTTATTTGATTTTTGGACTCTTTATTTTGACACAGACTATAGGATTTTGTATGCCTAAATGCATGAGAAATTGATTATGGGAAAAATCAAGAGGGAAAGTGGTGTTCTTCCATCATAGGCTCTTAAAGGTTAAGCCCATTATTCTCTAGCAGATGGAAGCCCTCTTAACAAGAGTGCAAGAATATGACATGGACGATTATACATACAATCATCTAGCTAAGGGTTGCTAAATATTTTTATTATCTTGATTTAGTTCTTAGGCTTTTATGTGAGGTTATGAGTTATTTTAAAATCTTAGTTATGATTTATTAGTGGGGTAGAAAATTTATTTTTATCTTAAGAGCCTAATCGCATCTAGGCCACATAAAATCACCAATCATAAAGACACTATGAAAAGACATGCAATTTTAATGCATAAGCTAAACATAATATCAAATAATTCTATAAAGCTATCGTAAAAGAATAAGAGACCGATGTAGTCGAGTACCTCCGTACAACCCGAAAAGAAATGTTAGTAGCCGAGCTCTACCCTTATACATTCTGGTATAATGAAAGAATAATTACAATTATAAAATGATAAGTGTTATGGGGGGTCTTCATTCTTCATCCTCCATTTTTCACTCTTCATCTTTCATTCCTTCATTTTGATTTGCTCCATTTCTTTCTTTCTTTTGGTTTGATTAGGATGTTGTTTGCTCCAAAGGTATCATATGGTGTATAAGACTTGGTCTTATAACCAATGCTCATCCTAATCCTAATGTAAAAAATTACATTAAGAAAGAAGAAAAGTAAATCTAGCTACGTCTTCAAAATAAGTGTTAGCTAAATACACCATACAACCCAAGCAGTTATATAAATAATTTGGACTTAGCACCCCACACATGGGTAACCAAGCACACCTGTCCTAACTTGGGCAATGTTTAGGGGCTAAGAAACTTACACAGCTAAAAATAATTTATATTTTTATTACAACGGCCTCTTAAGCAAGACCCCCTGCATAAAATATGATTAGGCTAATATCAACCTAACATCCAGACAATACACATACACCTTAACATCCAGCCTAAAATAATACATCATAAAATCAAACATATACCAAACCATGCACCGTCCTAACATAAAGCTATAAATGGTGACTTAATCTAATGTGTACGTGTTAAGGCTTGTGTGGTATGTCATAACTAGGCTTTAGGATTATGATTTACTAAGTGTGGGGGATTTAATCTATAAAGGGTTGATTTCTATTTAAGTAGTTTAATTGATTTGAAGATTTTACTTAGTAATTTATTTTGTTTCATATAGCCTACACTTAGCAACTAACTATTATAAAGAGAAGAAAAAGAGGGAACATCTCTTTTATCCCTACCTTAAGCTATTTAAGGTAAGTTAATTAGCTTAGTTTTCTTTAATGAATGACTTATTATATGTTTTAATTAACCCTTGGTTTAGGTTCAATCTAAATAATCATAGTCAATAAGAAAGGCATCTTAGGATTAATTAGAATGGATTATTATTACATAACACACATTCATTCATATCTTTCCATCATGTATATCATCAATATGAGTGATCCTAAGCATACCTATACATGCAATGTAAATCTTAGCATACTTTGATGATTAATGCATAGAAGTGTGTTTTGAATTTAAATATTTCATTTATTGATTGAATTATGAATGCATTCCTTTATTACATAGAAAGAGGGATTTTAATTCATTATCTAGATACACATTCACATGTATAAAAGTTTTAAGTGAGGACGTCGCCATTATTTTCTACACCAATGGCATAAGGGACAAGACCTGCTTAGGGCTACTTTAAGCCTTGCAGCCCCTAGATGTCCATACTAATATACTACTTTTCTTAGATATATATAGATGTATGAACAACAATAATGATAGGAAAACCCATGCAAAAGTTATGTTTGATTTATTTGATTTTTGATTCTTATTCATTGACCACATCATACATACATATGTATAAGAGTTTTAAGTGAGTATGGCACCATTCTTTTCTACACCAGGGGCATAAGGACAAGACCTACTTAAGGCTACTTAAAGCCTCGTAGCCCCGCGATGTCGAGACTAATATACCACTTTTCTCAAATACATATGAATGTACAAAAAATAACCAAATGTATAAAGAATCATGCAAGAAATTATGTTTGATTTTGTTGTATAATTTACATGTGTGATATGAAATTCTTCCTAAGTCTTAACATGGAGATGCATAGGAATAGATTTAGGCAAATGTTGTATTTTTTTTCAAATGAACTATACACTTTCAAATTCTATGTGAATCCATGTTAAGATAGAGAAAGAGAACTTCATATTACACATCTTATACTATCATCACATGCATGCTTATAGATATATGTAATTAACATTACTCCATTTATAATAATTGATTTATAGGTTTTAAAAATAACTTTTGATTTAATAGTGATAATAGCCACACATATTTTAATTTAAGTCAACACATGCAATTTGACATAAAAAATATTTTATTTAATTAATTTTCAAAAAAAAAAAAATGAATGTATGATTTTATATGACAAGCAATACTTAGCATGATTGGAAAGAAATAAAGGAATGTAAACACATGATTTCATTCATCCCAATTAATTCTAATGACAATCATATTAAATAAGGTTATTTAAAATTAACCAAAATTCTTTAAATTTTTTTTTTAATTTTTTGAGTTTGATTTGATTTAGGAAATATGAAAGAGGTTTGCTAATCCTAACCCAATTTCTCATGTGTGAATTAATTTGGTTTAATGAGGAATATTTAAGTTGATTTTATGTTTTAATTAGGTTAAGGTATGAATTAAGTGAATTAATTAACCCTTACCTATATCACCTTAAGTTAATTAACTAATTAATGATAAGCAAATATAATATGCAACCATATAAAAAATAAATTTGCAATGCTCCTAAGAAATGAAAGGGGCCTAATGCAATTAGTTTATGATTAATAGTTAATTAAGCTTAAGGGATCTCACTTAATTACTTTTATGATTTTCTCACACATGTGAGCCAACCATAATTTCATTATCACTCACTTTGGGTTATTGAATACCCAAGGAGCTACCCAAGATCAATTAAAGGTTGCTTAGGTATGGATGATTTGATTTTTAATTTTAATTTCATTGAGCCTTTAATTAATTGATTAAACACTTTAACTATGTTTTAATTTGAATGATGAAGTTGACTTAGGAGAAAAGATCAAAGGCAAGGCCCCAATCCTAATCTCTAAATCATTTTTAAAATTCAATTAGATTTTGATTTCCCTATCTTGAAGATTAATCACTTAATTAATCAATTAATCATTCCATTAACCATTAATTAATTTGATTTTTATAGCCAAAGAAGACTTAGGAAATGAAATAGGAAAGGTATCCCAATCACATTCCCTAAGTTATCTTACTGTCAAGAGAGGTGATTATATTTAAATGATTAATCAAGTTACTATTCATTCATTAATTATGATTAATTAGATTAAGAGAGTGATTAAGACTTAATCAAGTGATTTCTCTAATAAAGTAATTAATAAAATCCCAAAAATATAGGGGAGGCACAGGTCATCCTCCCCCTAAACATCCACAAAAAATTTGAGATTAATTGAGTGTTTAATTAAGGTGTAATTAAAATAATTACATTTTTGATACAACTTAATAAGCCAAAATCACTAATCAAAATTAATTAATAATAATTTTTCTAGATTTTACTCTGAAATATCTTCAAAATGAGCCTAAGTTAGTATTTTTTGGATTTTTCTATAATTAGTTATGATTTTATTATGTTTTAGAATTAAAAACTAATTATTTAGCCCTAATTAAAGCCTTCATCCCATGTCATGGGTCCGACGCGACGCGTGCTTTCCACATGGCATGATGAGGATTAGCTATTTAAGTAGTTACATCGAAAGGCTGACTCGAATGGCGATGGACGCACTTTTTTTGTGGACCGTCCGATCTAAGATCGGACGACCACGATTTGATTCGCTATTTAGGAAAGGAATTGAGGGCTCTACCATGTGATTTGATCAGAGTGTTCATTCCAACCATGCAGGATGGATGGCTCTGATCTTTCCCATTCAAGAATGATGAAAGATGGATGCCGTCCGTCTTCCCTCGTTTGATCCGAGCTCACCTGAGCTCGGATTGTCTCCAAATTCTTCCCACACCTTAGGGAAGAGAGGCACACACATCCAATGGTAAAAAAAATCCATGAATTTCAAATTTTCTTCATAAAAGAACAACCCATTTTCCATACAAGGCTCAGTTTGTGAAATTACCTCATCAGGGTTAATGTCCTGTGATGCAACACCGGAGGTAGCTATGCCTAGTTGAGGCGAGGCCCTTTGAAGAGCTTTGAGCTTGATTTGGTGTGGATGGCTCAGTTGACCAATCCGCACATGCAAGGGCTCGATTGATCGAACTAACTTCTCTCGTGGCTTGGAAGCTTGGGAATTGGTTCCGTTGGGTTCGATAGGGTATGGTGATGGTGTGGCTAAGAGGAAATGAAATTTGATTTAGTGGAGAGAGAGTTTTGCTCGAGATTGGGATGCCCCATTTTGGCTTTGCTTAGGAATGGGCAATGCCAATCGAAGAGGGCTTAAGGATCCTTGGAAACACTCTGAGGGGCTTTAGAATTGACTTAGGAGGGCTTATGATGCAACTTTCTTCAAAATTGTGCTCAAATTGAGGGGGTATACCCCTCAATTTCCAATGATGGACGGACGACACCGTGTGCACGATTTGCACTAGCTCACCACCGTCCGGCAGCCGGACTTGTCTCCATCAAGTCAGGTTGGCACGTCAAGGATGGGAGGAGTGATGGGAGACTGCCATTCATCCATTGTGCAAGATGCAAAGGTTTGGATCCAATGGGTGCTCGATTTCGGTTGGAGGTGAGTCAACTCACCTCCCAAAGGTCCTTGGCCAACCTAGGGTGGGTTAGGTTGGCCAGGTGGGCTAGGTAGGGCCAAGAGAAAGTTTCATGGATTGCTAAGGGTCTGCCATGGGAATGGGAGAGTTGACTTTGGCTTGGATCCATTGGTTTTGAAGTTTAAATCCTATAGTTTGATGGCTAATTCTCTTGGTGGGGCCCACTTGGCTTTTGGGGGAGACCTTAGGGTGACCTAAGGTGAGTTTAAGCTGAGTTAGGTCAGCCCAAAATATCCCATAAGTTAGATTTGAGTGGTTTGGCTTGAATTGTTCAAATGGGTTCCATTTGGGCTAGGTTGGGTTGGGTTGACCAATTTGTCAAATTAGGTCAAACCACCGCTTGGGTTAGGTTCATATGATGATTTGGGATGTTTTGGTTCAATTAATTTTGATTGGTTTCATCTAGGTTTGGATTTGACTCATTTGAATTCAAAAGGATCAAATTGGTCAAGTTGACCAATTTGACCAATTTAACTAAATTTGGTTAGGTTAGGTGTTGAGTCAAGTTCAATTACTTGATTAAAAATGATTGTAGGCTTTGGTTTGGTTTAATTCAAAATTAATTTGAATTTTGATCAATTTTGTCCTTTCAATTTCAATTTGGGTCAAGTTGACCAATTGTTCAACTTGGGCTTAATCATGGCTTTGGTCAAGTTCAATAAGTGATTTGGGATGAACTTGAGCCATTAGTTGCAATCAATTTGAATTAAATCATGGTTTGACCTATTTTTACTCTTTAGGCCAATTTGGGTCAACTTAGGTCAAGTAGACAATTAGGCTTGGTTTTGCTCAATTAATAGTTTGGTCATGTTCAATCATTGATTATGAATGGGTTTGAGTCAATGGTTTTAATTAATTTGGCTTATGGGGGATTTTGACTAGTTTGGGTTTCATTTGGGCTAAATGTTGACTTGGTCAAAGGCTAGGTTTGACTTGGTTTGACCTAATGCAAGGTGGTTCATCACCTCATGATGATTGTTGATCATGATTAAAGTTTAGATGGGCTTAGTTCAATCCAATTTGGGTTGGATTAAAAATTAGCTCAAAAAAGTCCTTTAGGTCTCTTTAGGTTAAGTGAGCCAAAATGGGTCAATTGGCTTGATCAAGGTTTGATTTAAGTTTAGTTGAACTCACATATGAGCGTATGATTGAAATATAAATCCAATTACAATTGATTTGGAGTCAACTAGGTTTTGGTTCATATGACAATTTCATGCCAAAGGGGTTAACTTTGGCTTGATGTGCGTTGACTTGGATTTGGTTTGATAGTGTTGATTTATGTTTATATTTGGATCAATGATTGAAAGAATAATTGAATCATGAAGGAATCCATGAGCATTGAGTTTGATTTAGATGTCATTTAGCAAAGTTCAAAAGTTTGGCTAAAAGGGCTAAAATTGGGAGTTTGATTTGATTTGAGTTTGGTTTTGGTCATTTCAATTTATATTTCATTTATATTTGTGAATATAAATGAAGATATGAATAGGTTATGAGAAAATCACTTGAGTTTGGAGTGATTTAGAAGCAAATTTGATTAAGCTCAGGCGTGTAGGTTTAAAGGGGCAAACTTGGATTTTGAAATGGTTTGATTTATTTTTGGTCATTGGAGGACGGTTTTTATTTATATTTATGAATATAAATGAATTAATAATTGATTTATAAAGAAATCAATCATGTTTGGGTTAATTTGGATCAAGATTTGATTAGTTTATGGAGGTGGGTCCATATGACTTAAGGGTCTTGATTTGGTTTGATTTATTTTTATTTGATTTGATTGGTTTAAATTTTGATTTCATTTATATTTGTGAATATAAATGAAGGAATGATTGATTTATAAAGAAATAAACTAAGTTTGAGTTGTTTTGAAGGAGCTTTGACTAAGCATATGAAGGTGGTTCATATGACTTAAGGAAATATTTTAGAATTTGGACTTAATCATGGGTTTCAATCATTTGGAGTTTGGAATTAATTTTTGATTTGGAATTTGATTTGAGATTGAATTTGATAATTGAGAAAATAAATTGGATTGGGGTTGATTTGAATTTGGTTAAGGCTAAGTCCATAAGATAAAATCAAAGGGATTTGGAGTTTGGATTTAATCATGGGTTTCAATCATTTGAAGTTTGGAATTGATTTATGATTTCAAATTTGATTTGAGATGGAATTTGATAATTGAGAAAACCAATTGGATTGGGGTTGATTTGAATTTGGTTAAGGCTAAGTCCATAAGATAAAATCAAAGGGCTTAGAAAGGGATTTTGAGTTTGAATTTGGTGATGGATTTCAATCATTGAATTGTTGGATTTGATTTTGGGATTTTGAATTTAAATTTGAGGTTTGGGTTTGAAAGAGGAAGCAAGGGGTTTGGGCTATAGGGTAGGCAAGTATTCCTAAATCCCTATGACACAACCTATTCTATGGCTAACTTTTCTATATCTCTAGGGTTATGTTAAGTGTTCACCTAATCACTAGAAGTGTCTTAAGACTAAGAAACTCTTAGTATCTATGAGAGTCCTAGATCTATGATGAGGAGTTGAGAGCTCACTCCAAAGTGTGGTTAAAAAGGGCGTCAATAGGTGTGTGACCGAAGGCACACCGTATATTAGTGTTGATCGAGACGATCAACAATCTTTGAAGGATTGCAAACACTACTAGAAATAATCTACACCTAAACCTGAGATGTTGAAGGAATCAAGATCTTAGTTCAATGCAACTTAACTCATGCCAAGGGCATAAAGGAGGAAGAGCGGATCCACCAAGGGATCAAGCATGTGAACTTTCCACTAGAGAAGCAGGTTCAAATTATCCAATGGGGATAAGGAGGGTTTGAATTTCTTTTCAGGGTGCACTCACTGGGGAATGCAAGTTTGAATTGTGTTTAATTGACTCCACTAGGGAGGTTGGAATGCTTGATGTCTCACTAGGGAGAAGTTGATTGATTATTTGTTTAAGTTTTAGATTTTGAGATGGACTCTATTGGTTTGTGATGGTCCGTACTGAGAAGGGGCTATGTCGGCTTAGGTCCATCTCAGATTTACCAATCCAAAGGGGTGGTCCACCAGCCACATGGTAGAACTATCCAACCTAAGGGGTTGCCTTTCGATGTACAATGTCAAGTTAGGAAGAAAGCGCGGGGACTCACATCCTCCTACACAAGGAATCCCTGGGGTGATTTGTTGGATACAACAAATTGAACCCAACCTAGGGCGACTACTAAATGAATGCCACGGGGGACTTATATCAACTAAGAAGTAGTCAAGATGATGCCATTTGATTGAATCACATTTGTTTAAATTTCATTTATTTTAATTTGATGGATCCTCTTAATGTGCGATGGATCCACTATGAAGGGGCTAATATCAACCTAGACCTCTCTTAGATTAACAAATTCAAAGGGATGGTCTATCAGCCATGTGGTAGAACTAACCAACCAAAGTGGTGCTTTTCGGTGTGCAATGGTCAAGTTAGGAAGAAAGTGCGGGGACTCATATCCCCCTACACAAGGAACCACTGGGGCGATCGATTGCTTACACAACAAATCTATCCCGACCTAAGGCTAAACGTCGGTTTGCAATGATCATGCTAGAAAGAATGTGTACTAGACTTATATCTTTCAATGCAAAGACGACCGCAAGGGTGACTCGTTGGTGGTACAACAAGTTGAACTCGACCTAAGGGCAACTACTGAGAGAGTGCCGACTAGGGGACTTATTTAAACTCAAAGTAGTCAAGAAATTCTTATATATAGCTTTGCTGACACTATCCTAAAGATAGGATGATTGCTTGGGAAAGGGGCCACTAGGGGTTTGAATTCCTAATCCACAAGCGAAGATATATATTCAAGAAAGGTAGAGGTAGACCTAAAAAGACTTGGTTAAGATGTATAAAAAATGATCTTAGTATACTTAAATTAAATGAGAATTTGACACATAATAGGACACAATGGAGATGAAGGATTCATGTAGCCGACCCCACCTGGTGGGATTAAGGCTTGTTGTGTTGTTGTTGTTGTATGTTTGCATGGACCCTATTGGTTTGTGAGGGACCACACTGAGAAGGCGCTTATATCAACCTAGTCTTATCTCAGACTTACTGGAATAAGAGAGAATCTGCATATCTGTAAGACAAATTCTCCAATCACAAGGGTGGATACTAGGAAAGGGAGACTTTCCAATCCAAGAGTAACTGGGGTAATGTCTAAATGGGATCGCTAAGGATGTGATCCAAATAGAGTGCCCATAGGGGAGGTACTGCTGGGGGCATAATCCAAAACCCTATAAAAGAAAGCCTGTAGGTATTCAGTGGCCAACTCAAGGAGAAAACACAGGGACTCACATATGCTAAGAGGAGTGTATCCACTGAGTTGGTCGTCATCAGCATGGAAATAATCAACCAACCTAAGGTGCCCATCAGTTTGCGATGATCAGTCTAGAAAGAATGCGTGCAGGTTTACATCTCCCTAAAGTAGAACTGATCTCTATGATAGTCTATCTTTGGCTCGACAACGACTATCCAACCTAGTCGACTTGCGGGAGTCCTGTAAGGACTAAAGCTAAGCTTGAAGTAGTTATGAGGAAAGGATCCACTAGGGGACTTACCATAAACCTCAAATATACTTGACCTAGTTAGTGCATGATGGCTAGTTCAAGAGGAAAGCAAGTAAGATTACATCCTCTTAAATGAAGTCAACATAGGGTAGCTTATCAGCTGTGCAGTAAGGCCTACCAAACTAACAAGTAGCTCGTCGGTTAGTAATGGTCAAGTCAGGAAGAAAGCACAGGGACTCACATCCGCCAGATAAGTGACCACTGGGGTGACACACTAACAAGGTAGCATATCAACTAATGAGTAAGTGCCATGGAGGGGTGGGGGGGTGGGGGGCTTTCTCCCACATCAAAGTAGCTCGAAATAAAAGATATGTGTTTATTTGTGATGTGAAAGAAGGAATAGGATGCTGCTTGGGTTCTCTTACACCTATCCTAAAAATGTAAGAACGTTACTCCACCAAGAAAGGATGTCACTTGTGTTTTGTTACACCTATCCTAGTAGCATTTGGCGTATTGAATATAGTTTGTGTTTGTGTTGTAGAGGGATAGGATGCCGCTAGGTTCTCTTACACCTACCCTAAACACGCCATGGCAAATTCACAAGTGAAAGATATTTCTAACACATATGGAATTTAATATGGAAAGAAGTTTTATTGATGATTATTTTCAAACAAGATTCATGGATAATATTTCTTTAGTTAGATCCCATTGATTGGAAGAATAGGGCGCTCTCCTTTACAGTTTATGAGCTGATAAGATCCTCCTTGGTAGGCCTTCTTTATGGCAAAAGGGCCTTCCCAAGTGGGTTCAAACTTACCTCCCATCTTTTGACAGGCAATAATTGGTCTCCTTAGAACAAAAATAAGCTCTCATACTAGAAAAGCTCTAGGATGGATCAGCTTGTTGTGAGCTTGAAGCATTTTGACTTTGTACAACTCGAGGTTCTAGCATGCTCAAAGGCGTCTCTCCTCCAAACTTTTGAGCGCTTCTAACCACAGCTTGGCATTCAACTTTGTAGTAATCTTGCTACCCACAACTATCCTTAGTGATGGGAGTTAGACTTCTAAAGGTAGAACAGCTTTAGACCCATACACTAAGGAGAATGGGTTAGATTATGTTGGAGTTCTATATGTGGTGCGGTAGGCCCACAAGGCTTCAACCATTAAAAGTCTTGTGATGGGGGCTTGCTCCCAGATCAAAGTAGCTCAAGATAAAAGATATGTGTTTATTTATGATGTGAAAGAAGGAATATGATGCTGCTTGGGTTCCCTTACACCTATCCTAAAAGTGTAAGAATGTTACTCCACCAAGAAAGGATGTCGTTTGGGTTCTTTTACACCTATCCTAGTAGCACTGGAATATTGAATATAGTTTGTGTTTTTGTTGTAGAGGGATAGGATGCCACTAGGTTCTCTTACACCTACCTTAAACACGCCATGGAGGATTCGCAAGCGAAATATATTTCTAACACATAAGAGATGAAATTTGATATGAAAAGAAGTTTTATTGATGATTATTTTCAAACAAGATTCATGGATAATATTTCTTTAGTTAGAGCCCATTGATTGGAAGAATAGGGCACTCTCCTTTACAGTTTATGAGCTGATAAGATCCTCCTTAGTAGGCCTTCTCTATGGGAAAAGGCATTCCCAAGGGTTCAAACTTATCTCCCATCTTTTGATGGGCAATTGGTCTCCTTAGAACAAAAATAAGCTCTCCACTTGAAAAGCTCTAACATGGATCAACTTGTTGTGAGCTTGAAGCATTTTGACTTTGTACAACTAGAGGTTCTAGATGCGTCTCTCCTCCAAACCTTCGAGCTCTTCTAACCATAGTTTGATATACAACTCTGTAGTAATCTTGCTACCCACAGCTATCCTTAGTGATGGGAGTTAGACTTTTAATGGTAGAACAACTTCAGACCCATACACTAAGGATAAAGGGGTATATTAAGTTGGAGTTCTGTATGTGGTGCGGTAGGCCCACAAGGCTTCAACCAACTGCTCATTCCACCATCGCTTGTTGTTGTCGAGTGTCTTCTTCAATATTTAAATGAGATTTTTGTTGAATGCTTCTACTAGACCGTTTGCCCTCAGGTAATAGATGGTGGAATATCACCAATCTATGTTGTCTCGGCAAAGTTGTTGATTTTGGTGCTCTTGAATGCAGTACCATTACTGATATAATTCATCGAGGCACCCCTAACCTATATACGGTATGGTTCCTGAAAAATTGGAGCACATGCTGAGCTGTGACCTCTCTAAGTGGGATTGCCTCCTCCCACTTGTAAAAGTAGTTGGTGGCAGCTTAAATGAATTGGTGACCCTTGGAAGAAGGAGGATCGATCAGACCCACTATGTCGGTACCCCAACACTCGAATGGCCTTGAGGCCAATGTAAGATGTAGAATGTTGGATGGTTAGTGTAAGACCACACTGTACACCTGACATTAGTGGCATCTTTTAGCCACGTCAGTGCAGTTTGCAATCATTGAAGGACAGTAGTATCCTAATCTTTTGATCTTGGTTTCATCTTCAGACCGAATTGATGCGCTCCACATAAACCTGAGCGTACCTCAATCAAGATCTTACAGGCTTTGTGCTTGGATAAATAACATAACCACATATGATCAAAAGATCGCCGGTACAAGGTTCCATCCACGAGATCATAAGAGGGAGCTCTCTACTTCATCTGATGGGCTAATGACTTCTCTTGAGGTAGATTGCCAGTGTTTAGGTAATCCATGAATGGTTACCTCCAATCTGACTCATGATCCTTTTTGAAAATAGCAACCTCCCCTTCAAATGAGAGTCTCTCGATGAGTTCAACATCAATAATGGATAAGACTTGTCTATTTTGGACCCTTATTGGAATGGACTCATCTTCTAAGCATGCCAACTCCTTGGCGAGCTTGGCTAATGCATCTGCTACAGCATTATCTCCTTGAAGAATCTTATAGATAGTCACCTGGATTTGAGCCAACAACTCCATGGATTACTTATGGTAATGATGAAGTTTATGCTTTAGAACTTTGTAGGACCCAACGATTTGGTTGATGACGAGCTAAGAATCCTTGAAGATGTTGATGCTCTGGATGCATAATGTAATGACTAACTCCAAACCAAAAATTAGAGCCTCATATTTGACTTCATTTTTGGTACATAGATTGGATAGATGATATGAGAATCATATCACATCACGAGGAGTTAGAGGGCTATTCTACTGCCTTCCCGGAAGAGTAGATCATTTTTTCTTCGTTTGAGAGGAAGCCACACATCAAAATACATCTCCCAATAGTGAATGCTAGTGTCCCCTAAGTTTATGATTTGTTCATCGCAAGCTAAAATAAGTGTAAGTGTGTGTGCCGCTAAGAAATCTGCTAGTGCATGTCCTTTCACAGCATGAAGGGGTATAAATGTGATGTCAAAGTGTGACAAAATCATGGACCATTGTGCCAACCATCCAGATAACATTGGTCGTGTCATAAAATATTACAATGAATTGATCTTAGAGATCAGATTCACCTTATGAGAAAGTATATAATGTCATAGCTTTTGGGATGCAAAGATTAAACCTAGACAGCGTTTCTCAATAGGCGGGTAGTTTGCCTCAACAAGAATTAGACGATGACTAAAATAGTAGAGAGAATTTTCTTTCCTTTCATCATTGGTTTGAGCCAACAAAGCCCCAAGGGAGTCGTCTAATGCAGTGGTCTTTCCTGAGATAGGGTCTGCTAGAACTAGTGGCGACATCAAGTAATGCTTGATGTCTTCAAAAGTATGCTGACACTTGTCATCCCATTTAAACTTGGCATCCTTTTTGATAAGTGCTGAGAATGGCTAGCATCTTCCTGATAGGTTGGATTTGAAGCATCTTAGATATGCCAACCACATTTGAAATGATCTAAGTTGAGTTAGACTTTTAGGGGGTGGGATTTCTAAAATAGCCTTGATCTTCTCTGGGTTGATCTCTATTCCCCAGTGTCGGACAACAAACCCAAGGTATTTCTCTGAAGCTACTCTGAATGCACACTTCAGGGGATTCATTTTGAGGTTAAATTATCTTAATCATTCAAAAAACTACTCAAGTCAAAGAAATGTTCTTTCTTTTCTTTAATTTTACTACTAGATCATCAACATAGCATTGACTTGATGGTGAATGAGTTCATTGAAGATCTGAGTCATGGCCCACGGGTATGTAGCATTGGCATTTTTAAGGCTGAAAGGCATGACCTTATAACAATAGATTCCAATCACGGTTTGAAAAGTAGTATTTCTTTCATCATCGGAGGCCATCTTGATTTGGTTGTAGCTAGGTGACCCATACATAAAGGAGAATACTGCATGAGATTAGGAAATGCCCACCATCAAAATTTCAATATAGGAAGTGGAAATTCATCCTTAGGACATGACTTATTCAGATCCCTAAAATCGGTGCATATTTGAATTTAGCCATTCTTTTTCATAACTAGGATGACACTACAACTAGGGATATTTTTCTTCTCTCGATAAAGCCAACATCAATCGCTTAATTTAAGAAGTGACTTGTTGTTCAATGTCTAATCGCATGCTTAGGAGCTTGCTTGATTAGGTTAGCATTAGGTTCTATTTTAGACTACTACATCATGAGATAAATCAAGCATTTCTTTATAACTCCATGCGAAAAAATCCTTAAACTCAGCTAACAGCCTAACTAAGTCATTGGTTTCTTCATCATTTAACAAGGAACTGATGTACATCGGGCGTGGATCTTTTTTTTGTTCCCAAGTTGATTTCTTTGGGTTCACAATGGTTGATCTAATTTCTTCTTCAAACTATAGTGGTGCATCTTTGACTTGGCTCATTTGGGTCATCTCAAGTTTCTAAACATACCTCCTCATATGAGTTAGCATGATTTGAGATGATCTTATCGATCCCAAATGAGTGATGGTGACTAAACAATGGTTCATACGAGACCCATTATGTCAATCTTAGTCTTAGTATTGATTGAGAATATATGCTTTGGTTGTCCCATAACTTTTAAAGTAGTCACTTGTGCTTAGACCAAGTATGTGGGATTAATCCTTTCTTTGCTAAGTTAATAACAGGAATACCAATAAAAAAGTAGTTGCATTAAATCTTTCTATGAATCATCATCAAGTTCTACATCGCCTTCGACTTGAGGATGATGCTCCTAACAAAACCTCTTTAGCTTAACATCCTTGAATAACTTTGGGGCCTCCTTAACTATCAAACCTTCAACTTTAGAAGAAAGTGAGGTTAGAACTAAAGTTCCCAAGCTCATTGTTCTACATAATGATAATTTGAATACATTCATGCTTTGCTTGGAGGCCTGATCTTCACCACTGTCTGGCTCAAACATCACCTCTAAAGGGACTCACTGAGAGGGGTTGGTCGGCATGCTAACCACATGAGACTCATCCTCCGAACTAGACTCTAAGTCTATATGGATAGCGGGTACTGTGAGTCGGAACATACCCTACCACTGCCACCAGGAGGTCTTCCACCTCTAGAAATGCCTCTAGACTTGACTCTTCCTCTACTTGGTGGAGGTCGAGTCATCCTACCCATGTGTTCATATGGAGGAACAAACTATGGGTAGAATTTAACATATAGCTCTACCTCTTCCTCAGTGTCTGATTCTCGCTCACTTGTACTTTCTTTTTCTTTTCTTTTTTTCTTTTTCTTTTTAAGTTTCTTTTTCTTTTTCTTTTATTTTTTTCTTTAGATTTTGAACTTTCACCAAGTTCATGAGAATAAACTTTTGATTTGGAGGAAGATAGTAGGTTGCATCTTCATAAATCTCGACCTCTCTAATTGAGAATGGCTCAAGTCTCCTTTTACACAATACTCGATTCCACCTATATTGAATTTGATTTACTGATGTAAAGAGGATGAAACTGTTTCCATGTATCCAATGCTTATCGAGTAGAGTAGTGAAAGATGTATCTGAATCAATTATGTAGAACTTGGCTTCTGCCTTCAAGTTATCTGTCTCCAATGGCAACATGATGGAGCCTAAAGCCCTCTTGCCTTGTTCATTGAATCCTCTCAACATCATCCGATCTCCTCAAAGTTTGGAGATGTCGATCCTTAAGTAGGCAAGGGTTTTTAGACTCATAATATTTTTTTTGATGCACCTGGATCAACTAACACCTAACTCAGGGGTGGTCCTCCATAAGCATATCCATAGGTGGACCATCCTATGGAGGGGCTTCTTGATCATTGGAACCAATGACTTGTTTACCTTATCCTGAGGTGCTACAGGAGGTAGAACTTTTCCACTATGAAGGTTGACTTATGTGACTTCATGAGATAGTTTAATGGAAACTTCTACCGCTCAGTTCACCTACAACTTTTCCTATAAGATCATCAGTCGATGACTCTAAATCAATCTCAATGGGCAAACCGAGTGATTTAAGAATGGGTAATCCATTTCAAAATCAGAAAGGAGTGGATCAAAATTGTTATAATTATTAGTACTTGGAGAGCTTTCTATAGGAATGAAATCATCAAGATCATCAAAAGTATAGAGAATGTAAGTAGAATCAACCTTCTTCTTCATTTATTTCTTAGATTTGTATGCTGGTACAAAGTAAAAATCAAGTAAAGTGGGCAGAGAGAGGGATTTGGCGACCTGTCTATTGATAGAATACAACTGCAAGAAATAGAGCTGGCTAAAGGAACTATAGTTGTAACTGTGGTAGAAGCGCTAAACTCGATCGGTGGTTGCATTAATGTGCTATCCCAGGCAAGTGGAAGTGGTCGCTAATGCTGCTGGGCTTCTACCTCCCTCATGTTATCTTTAGCAACTTACAAACCTTCCTTGGAGTTGGAGGTTTGAGATGCTTGAGCACCTACAAGGGTAACTTTTGATCTTAGAAATCATTTTCTTGGAGGTTCTATATAGGAGATATCCCAACCTTCCTCTACCTTGAGAAGATCGCATGTATCCCCAAGGATTACCCTAACAGAAGTAGTGGGTTGTTCTAGTAGGTATTCCTTAGATATGACAATGGCACCCGACTTGTATCTATGCTCAAGCCAGTCCTTAAAGGTAAAGTAATATTCCAAAATATGTCCTAGCATGCGGTGGTAGGGGCAAAAGTTTGGATCATGACTCTTGCCCACATCCTCCAGCCTCCTTGGCTCTGGTAACTAAAAATCAGGCTTCTTTAAGAGGTCCTTAAAGATCTTCCTAACTACCTCCCTCTTGAATGAATAAGGTTTAGTCAATTTATCAGCAAGAGTAAGTAAGTGATAGTTACCTGGTGGTGGATAGGAATACTGCTACTAATGTTGTGGATGGGAATACTACTGAGCAGGCAGTGGTGGAGGCCATTGTGGCAACAAAGGTGGTCGATATAACGACCGAGGAGGTGGCAAAGGAGGTGGTAGAGGAGGCTGCTGAGCATGAGGTCTGTCTAATTGAACCCTAGCTGGTTGCTTCCCCTTATCAACTATTATGACTTCCCCTATCTTTTTCTCAAATGCCTTCTATGGTCTAGGCTTAGCTGACTGATCCTGGAAATTTAACTGTTTGACCTCTCATTGTAGACTAGCCACCTTGTTGATTAATTTCTCAAATGTTTTAATGGTGAACCATTTAAGCATGAAGGTAATGCAGCCATGAATATTCTTGAGTAGAAATTCAATGGCATGCCATTCAGACAAATGTGGTTCAGTATTTCATACTTAAATTATGTCATCTAAAAATGTAATCAACAAGGGGACCGGTGTTGTTGAGCTACAAGATTGCCTGATTACCCTTTGTTGAGCTCCGAAATCTCTTAATAAAGATCTACTTCAAGTCAACTAATGTCTTGAACCATTGGGTAGTTCAAAGATACCAATCAAATGTTATGCCTATCAAGCTCGACAAAGAGGTGAAATAAGAGTGCATTCCTGCATTACGCGTTCAACCCGAAGTGTGCTGTACTCTTGAGGGTTCGCCATCAAAACTTTGAAGGATGGAGGCACAAAGCCCTTAGGGTATTGGACACCATCAAAATTCTTCGGGTAGGGTCTACCTTTTGGAATAGATGAGACACCTCAAGCTTGCACTAATGCATCCCTCACCTGTTGCTCCACCATGTGTTTAATGTCTTTTTCATGCATTGAGGTGTTATCCACCACCTTTCTATGCAAGCTACCGCTATCTCTCTCTGCAGGAATGCAACTAAAATGATCTAAAGTGTGTGCCAACTTTGCTCTGCCACTAGAGAAGGTTGTGGCGGAGTTGAATTCTACAATGCTTACCATTGCCATCAACTCTTCAATCTTCTTCCCCATTTGGTCAATATGATCATCCCTCTACCTAAGACGGTGGAGGAGGTGCTGAGTTAAGTGGATGATGTCATCCTCTTCAACTATAATAGCTTCTTGATTGTGTTGATCTCTCTGAAGGGAACTCCTAGTATCGACCATGTGAACTTCGTCCGAATCCTCAAGAAGATCATCCTCATATGGATCAAAGCTAACCTTTTCCTCCTCATAATCTAGATCACTTCCTAGAAGTTCTCTCTTCTACAAAGTATGCTAAAATATCATCTAGGAACGCCTAACCACAAAACACGCCTGTTGGCGGTAGAGGCTATGCTCACTCAGATGCACCTAACATTGCTTGCCATTGGAGGGCTGGGAGGGTTATGCTTGTTAGAAGAGATATGTTCATGACTACTCATGGGTGGAGTTGTGTCCCTAGGAGATCCTACCATGGGGACCACCCCTTCCTCTCTACAACTGCTGCTGCCACTATCTCTGATGGTGGTGGTGGTGGTGGTGGTATGACCACGAGGTCACCACTCCTTCTTCATCAAGATTGAAGTAGGAGGTTGAGTAGGGGAACTCGCCCTCACCTTAGTCGGTGGAGTAGATGAATGGGATCCTTTGGCCGTAACCAGATCACCAAGGGTACTTTCTTCTCCCCGGATACTATCTTTTATGCCTTTGTAGGAACAATGGATGGCATGACCTGAACTGGTGACGGTGGATGAGGAGTGGATCGGTGTGGTGGAGAAAACACCGACTTTACCCTCGCCAAGACTTTTCCCCTATGATTGGTGGTACCCATCAACACTATGCTATCGATCCTATCGACCATGGTGGCTTGATGACTAGGGAAATCAACTAGAGTGGAGGCCGCCGACTGCCTTGCAAACCTCCATCATTCCCTACTCCCTAACTAAGCTACTACTCAGGCCTCTGATGCTCCATCACTATGAATGTGCCTGGTAACACGCATAGGGATGATCGACCTCAAGTCAAATAATGTGCTAGACTCTGAATGTCTGTGTTCCCTGCCTACTTGGCGTAATACCATCCGTAGACTGGCATAGGACTTCCTTCTGTACCTAGCCGAAACCACATGGTATGTAGGAGGTGGAGGCGATGAAGCTATCCTCTGGTAGTCTTCCTCTCCATTTGATGCTGAGAGGGGGTGGAACTAGTTGCTAGTCAGAAATGGAGAAACCTCATGGGGAGAACCCTCTTCTACAATGTGTGATGTGGCATCTATCTCTCGGGTGACACACTGGTGTGTCGCTTGATCTTTGTGGCTCTTGTTACGTTCTGTGCGACATTGTGTGCCTCGAAAGTTGTGTGAGAGCTAGATCCTACCTTGTGAGCGTGGGGAGGCTATCTTTGAAGTCAGGATAGCCTTCCCCTTAGAGGGGACCAGGTGCTAGCACTCACCCAAGTAGCTGTGGGATCAACTGATTGAGTGGGAACTGGACTGACTAGTGGAACCTCAACCGCCTTCCTCTTCAAGGAAGGATACTCAGCATTAGAAGGTAGGTCGATGCGGATGGCAGCTTAGCCACCTCATCCCTAATGGTGGTGAGGGTCGCTCACCATGTAATGCAAGCTCCCTCAAATCCTCGACTAAAGAGCACTAGATGGGTGGAGTCAGTCTGAGGGATGCTGGCTCGATCCAAGGCCAAATCCATCTTGAATGGAAAGGTGAAAACAAACTGAGAGGCCATGTGTATCATAAAGATTGCATAGATTGATCCGAGTTGTATGGTATATGAAATATAACTTGTATTAGATTTACTGATATTTGTTCCAAGAAAGTAGGCTTGAGTTTTGAAACCACACTTAATAATTCAAATATGTTAAGTGGGGTTCATTGGAGAGATTTGGGTGTTTGGAGGAGAGTCTTTTGCCATTTGATTTTAGACCCATACTCATTTAGGTAGGTTGGGTGGGGTTCAAAGATTTGAGGAGAGATTTCTTTTAGATTGTTTGTATTTTATGTTTCTTGTTTGAAAATATGTATTGTTTGAAATAACCTCTACTTAGCAAATTTGGGTATGCTAAGAAGGGGTTGTGATTGTGTGTTTGAAATATTTTTGCTTGTGAAGATTTGATTGTGTGATAATGATTTGAAAAATGGGGCTTCTTACTTTGGTATGTTAAGTAGAGGCCACATGTGTTTACTTGAAGATGAGACTTTCACTTAACAAATTTGCTATGTTAAGTGAAAGCCAAGTGTGATTGTGAGATAGATTTGATTTTCTTTGAATATGGGAGTCCCACTTAAAAAATTGGTATGTTATGAAAGCCCCAAATATGTTTGAGATGTGTTTATTTTTCTTTGAAAAATGAGACTCTCACTTAACAAATTTGGATGATATCCCGACATCTCTAGTGTTGATGGTGGTATTGACTAGCGATGTTCGCCATGACCGAATGGTGAAAGGAGTGCTTTGTAGATCCATTTCTGAAAGTTAAAGATGGGATTAGTAATTAGTAATTATTATTTCACCCCATACTTTCAAGATGTAGAATTATAGAACCAATAATGGTGTAATAAAGATACACTCTACGGAATGATTCATTCTGTATAGAGGCTCATATTGAATTTGTTACACACTTAAATCACCATTTTGTTATTTTAAATTTTCAAAACTTTTATTGCTACTATAGCACATATATGACTAGCCAAACATGGAAAGAGAATCCCGTCCCCAACGGAGTCTCCATAAATCTGTGGGCTCCAAAAATTCACCCCCGACCTCTTCGATGAAAAGAGTAGTTTGTCGTTAAAATTTTTAGAAGGTAGATGAGATATTAGATAAGATACTACCCATAAATTTTTTCTCATTTGGTGAGAACTTTAGATCTGGTTCCAAGTTTCCTATAGGTGTAAGCCCCTATAGTTAACTACGCCTCCCAATAAGTGAGAGAGTTCTTTCGATTAAGGCTAGTCATTAGATTGCTAAATGTGTAGGATAGTAGTAACATGTAGAGTTTCAAAATTTAGATTATGAAATTTATCATTTCAACTTAAATCGGATGGTTGGGGGAATGATGATGTGCCCGATCTAGATCCCATGGTTCCTTCATCCCGGCGCCTTCCTAGTCTTCTTAGTCGAGGAGGTGACTCAACATGATAGAAGGATTCTCATCAGCAACACATGGGTTACGTCATCCAAGAAATCTTTGTAGACCTGGGGTGGTGTTTGTCTAACGAGACAATCTTAAGTCTAACTTAGCTGACAGAGGGTTGTTTGCCCTATCTAGTATACCCTATGATTCACAACTCAAAAGGCAGAGCCATTGGGGAGCATACGAGATATGATCGTGATCGTAATATAATGGAGTCAGATTGGCCAAACCACCCGATCAGAGGACTCTGGTCATAACTACTTCATCTGTGGAGCCTATTGGTCTCACCAGTCAGAGGACACGAGCCACGTCATTACTAACAAGAGATTAATTGAGAGTGAATATAGCATAATACTTGATTTGACATTGGCTTCTTTGTGAGCTAGAGTTTTCTTAATTTGTCACCCCACAAATAGTTGGAAGGTGGATAGATTGTTTGGTTTAAGTTTTGATGATAAAGTTTCATTTAAGTAGTTGCATTATTTGAAAATTGATTAATTAGAATATTTTTTTTTAGAGTTTTAGATTCTATCAACTCGTTTAGCTACTAACAGAGAATTGATCTACTATCATTTGACAAAATCAATTTTTAGATATTTCACTAATTTAAAACTCTTTTCATAGGTTTTAGGTTTTGTTAACCTAGACCCAATCTAAGACTAAACCGGAAGCAACATGCTAACATCCTTAGACATTTGAATTTAAGCATTCAAAGATAGTGTGAGGCACACGGGTTTCTAGTAATTTAGGTAATTTTATTTATGAATTATGAGATTGATTTTGTATTTTCATTTTTTATTCTAATTTATCCTGTGTAGCCTTTTCAGACATTAAAATTTACACTTGAAATCTCTATGTCCGAGCACATGCAAGAATTTGTAGCTTAGCTAATTTCATCTAATTAATGAAATTATTGATTTTAAAAATCATAATTATGATGAAATTCCTTGATTTTTGATTGAAGGAAACCCTATGATTTTTATAGATTTTGATTTAGTATCGCATTCTGTCTGCTTGTACAAAGAGTTACAGACTCTGTGGTGAAGAGGCCATTTTGATTTAGATTGTAGTTTAACACATTATTTGCACTTAGTTTACTTGTTGAGATTTTGTAATTTTTTTCAAGTTGATTACGCTCAATTTAAAGCAATTTTTATTATCTCCCTTTTTGTTGATAAATTTTGTTCTCACATATTGGGGAAATTAATAAGGTTTCAAGACCTACACGGAGTGTGGTCCTAAAACCTAAAAGATGTTGGCTAACTTTGCTTAAGAATGAAACAAGCTAAGTGCCAATGGAAGGAAAGATAGTCTCAGACTCACATAAAAATGCAAGTCCACTATCGATGCTTGGAGACAATAATCATCTACTAGAGATAGAGAGAGGAACCATCCCTAGCAGAGTCGCCAGAAAAATCTGTTGTGTTTATTTTTGGTTTGTGTTTGTGTGTTGTATATATATGAGGGGACACCATGCAGATCTGAGGATGTACTTATTGAGGTATCAGGTACTAGATTAAAGGATAGTGTATTATCTTGAGAGATTGAAGTCACTACCCTATAATGGACCTAATCACTTTATAAGGACCCCCTAAGGCATGATGGGTCTTCGAATATATGAGAGATTTTTCCCATACTTTACATGGAAAAGTAAAGTAGGGTTTATTTAAACCAGGTTAGTTAAGTTTTCTATGGAGGCAAGCCTCCATAATTAATTACATCTTAAGGGAAGTGAGTCCCTTAAGAATACTCTCGATTAAAGTCAGCGATCGTTGTCTCTAAGGAATTCAAAGATAGGACTATAAAAGGATTGGTTGTATTTTAGAAAATCAAATGGGAGAGAGCAAAAGGGAAGAGTTATTATCGAAACCAAAGGATATGAGTAGGGAGTGCTCATGAACTAGGAAACCTAGTGAGCACTCCAATCTATCTTATGGTTGGGCTTTATGTATTTGAAATTGAGGAGATTTATTTATTTGAGTTGAAATTTTATTTAGAAATCAAGGACTTATAATTCCACAATACAAGATTGTGGAAATGCCTAAGATGTGAGGATTTATGCTTGTATCTTGCAAAGGGAAACAATAACCTTAGATTCTAAATCTAGGGAGCTTTGGCGAGGGCCAAAGTACAACCTAAATCTAAAGTGAAAGTGGGTATATTGTTTACTTGCACAAGAGAGAGCAAGCCACCCGACTGTTAGACTTGTTACCACTTGGAGTGGCAGCAAGATAACTCCTCATACGCTTTAAATTCATGTGAGCAAATCATATGCTTTGCAAGATGGTTAAGCTATTATTTATTTAGAAAAGAAACTAAGTCCTTAATCCCACTCCCTAAGAGACTAGATCATGAAGGGCATGAATAATGACTTAAATCTAATGCAAATTTTGTCAAGTTTTATTTGATTTTTGGACTTTTTATTTTGACTATAGAATTTTGTATGCCTAAATGTATGAGAAATTGGTTATGGGCCAAATCAAGAGAGAAAGAGGTGTTCTTCTATCATTGGTTTTTAAATGTTAAGCCCATTATTCTTTAGCATAGATGGAAGCCCTCTCTTAACAAAAGTGGAAGATTATGATGTGCATGGTATTATACGTACAATCATCCAGCTAAGGAGTTGCTAAATATTTTTTATTATCTTGATTTAGTTCCTAGGCTTTTATGTGAGGTCATGAGTTTTTTTAAAATTTTAGTTATGAGTTTTTAGTGGGGTAGAAAATTTATTTTTCATCCTAAGAGCCTAATTACATCCCGGCCACACAACAATCACCAATCATAAAGAAACTATGAAAAGACATGCTATTTCTAATGCACAAGCTAAACAGAACATCAAACAATTCTATAAAGCAATCACAAAAGAATAAGAGGCTGATGCGGTCAGGTACCACTATACAACCCGAAAAGAAATGTAGATAGTCAAGCTCTATCCTTATACATCCCGGTATAATAAAATAATAATTACAATTATAAATTGATAAGTGTCATGGGTGTCTTCATTCTTCTTCCTCCATTATTTACTCTTCATCTTTCATTCCTTTATTTTGATATGCTCAATTTCTTTCTTTCTTTTGGTTTGATTGGAATGTTGTTTGCTCCAAAGGCATCACATGGTGTATAAGACTTGGTTTTATAACCAATGCTCATCCTAATCCTCCATAACACTTATCCTAATCCTAATAAAAAATTACATTAATAAAGAAGAAAAGTAAATCTAGTTATGCCTGTAAAATAAGTGTTAGCTAAACACATCATACGACCCAAACAGTTATATAAATAATTTAGACTTAGCACCTCACACATGGGTTATGATTAAGGGCTAACCAACCTGCACAACAAAAAAATATTTGTATTTTGTTTTATAAGCCCGACCCCACATAAAACTAGACTTGGCCAATATTGAACTAACATCTAGACTACTAGACACCCCAACATCCAAGTATAAAATAATACATCACAAACCCAAACATACACCAAACCATGCACCGCCTTAACATAAAATTAGAAATGATGACTTAATCTAATGTGTATGTGTTAAGGCTTCTGTGATATGTCCTAACTAGGCTTTAGGGTTATAATTTGCTAAGTGTGGGGGATTTAACCTATAAAGGGTTGATTTCCCTTTAAGCGGTTTAATTGATTTGAAGATTTTACTTAGTGTTTTCTTTTGTTTCATATAGCCTAGGTTAGCAACTAAGTGTTATAACGAGAGGAAAGAGAGGGAATCTCTCTTTTATCCCTACCTTATGTCATTTTAAAGGTAAGTTAATTAGCTTAGTTTTCTTTAATTAATGGCTTATTATGTGTTTTAATTAACCCTAAGTTTAGGTCACTCTAAATAACCCTATTCAATAAGAAAGCCATTTTAGGATTAATTAGAATGGATTACTATTACATAACACACATTCATTCATTTCTTTCCATAATGTATATCATGCATATGAGTGATCCTAAGCATACTTATACATGTATTGTAAATCTTAGCATACTCAGATGATGAATGCAAAGAAATGTATTTTAAATTTAAATATTTCATTTGTTGATTGAATTATGAATGCATGCCTTTATTACATAAGAAGGAGGGATTTTCATCCATTAGCTAGATACACATTCACATGTACAAAGGTTTTAAGTGAGTACGTCACCATTATTTTCTACATTAGGGGCGTAAGGTACAAGACCTACTTAGGGCTACTTAAAATCTCACAGCCCTAGGATGTCCAGACTAATATACCACTTTTCTTAGATACATGTAGATGTATGAACAACTATAAGGATAGGAAAACCCATGCAAAAGTTATGTTTGATTTATTTAATTTTTGATTCTTATTCATTGACCACATCATACATGCAAATGTATAAGAGTTTTAAGTGAGTATGACACCATTGTTTTCTACACCAGGGGAGTAAGGTATAAGACCTACTTAGGGCTACTTAAAGCATCACAACCCAGGATGTCCGACTAATATACCACTTTTCATATGAATGTACAAAAAAAGAACCAAATAGATAAGGAATCATGCAAGAAATTATGTTTGATTTGGTTGTATAATTTACATGTGTGATATGAAATTCTTCCTAAATCTTAACATGGAGATGCCTAGGAATAGATTTAGGCAAATGTTGTGTTCTTTTCAAATGAACTATACACTTGCAAATCTATGTGAATCCATGTTAAGATAGGAAAGAGAACTTTATATTACACATCTTATACTATCATCACATGCAAGCTTATAAATATTTGTAATTAGCATTACTCCATTTATAATAATTGATTTATAGGTTTCGAAAATAGCTTTTGATTTAATAGTGATAATAGCCACACATATTTTAATTTAAGTGAAAAGTTATAATTTGATATAAAAGAAAACATTTTATTTAATTAATTTTCAAAAGAAATGAATGTGTGATTTCATATGGTAAGCAATACTTAGCATGATTGGAAAAGAATAAAGAAATGAAAACACATGATTTCATTCATCCCAATTAATTCCTAAGGATAATCATATTAAATAAGGTTATTTAAAATAAACCAAAATTCTTTAAAGACATTTTTTTAATTTTTGAGTTTGATTTGATTTAGAAAATATGAAAAAGTTTTGCTAGTCCTAACCCAATTCCCCATGTGTGAATTAATTTGGTTTGATGAAGAATATTTAAGTTGATTTTATGTTTTAATTAGGTTAAGGTATGAATTAAGTGAATTAATTAACCCTACCTATATCACCTTAAGTTAATTAGCTAATTAATGATAAGCCAATATGATATGCAACCATATAAAAAATAAATTTGCAATGCTCCTAAGAAATGAAAGGGGCCTAATGCATTATGTTTAATAGTTAAACTTAAGGGATCCCACTTAATTACTTTTATGATTTTCTCACACATGTGAGCCAACCATAATTTCATTATCTCTCACCATGGGTTATGAAGACCCAAGGACTTACCCAAGATCAATTAAAGGTTGCTTAAGTATGAACGAATTGATTTTTAATTTTAATTTCATTGAGCCTTTAATTATTTGATTAAACACTTTGGCTATGTTTTAATTTGAATGATGAAATTGACTTAGGGGAAAAGATCAAAGGCAAGGCCCCAATCCTAATTCCTAAATCATTTTTAACATTCAATTAGATTCTGATTTCCCTATCTTGAAGATTAATCACTTAATTAATCAATTAATCATTACATTAACCATTAATTAATTTGATTTTAATGGTAAAGAAGACTTAAGAAATGAATTAGGAAAGGTATCCCAGACATTCCCTAAGTTATCTCACTATTCAAGAGAGGTGATTATGTTTAAATGATTAATCAAGTTACTATTTATTCATTAATTATGATTAATTAGATTAAGAGAGTGATTATGGTTTAATCAAGTGATTTCCCTGATTAAGCAATTAATAAAATCCCAGAAAAATAAGGGAGGCAGAGGTCATCCCCCTAAACAACCACATAAAATTTGAGATTAAATGAGTGTTTAATTAAGGTATAATTAAGCTAATTAAATTTTTGATAAAATATTAATTAATCCAAAATCACTATTCAAAATCAATTAATAATAATTTTTTCTAAATTCTACTTTGAAATATCTTCAAAATGTGCCTAAGTTTGTATTTTTTGGACTTTTCTACAGCTATTTATGATTTTAGAAAGTTTTAGGACTAAAAATTAATTAATTAATCCTAATTAAAGCTTTTATCCCATCGGGCCATGTGGTAGCTAACACATCGCACTTTCCACATGGCGCGATGGGATTAGCTATTTAGTCACTCATCCGAAGGTTGACTGGATGGTGGACATGCTTTCTCATGGGCCATCCGATCTAAGATCGGATGGCCATGATTCAATCCACGGTTTAGGAAAGGAAGGCTCTAGGATTTGATGAGCGTTCATCCCAATCACAGGATGGGCGGCTGATCTATCCCATTCGAATGATGAAATATAGATGTCATCCATCTTCCCTCATTCGATCCGAGCTCACGCGAGCTCAGATTGTCTCCAAACTCTTTCCACACCTTCAAGGAAGGGAGACACACACATCCAATGGTAAAAATCCATGAATTTCAAATTTCCTTCACTAAAGGCCAACCCATTTTTCCATACAAGGCTCGATTTATAAAATTACCTCACCGTAACTAATGTCGGGGCGGTCTGATGTGAGATAGCTTCAAGTGAGAGGCTTTGAGCTTTGAGATTGATTTGGTTTGGAAGGCTCAGTTGACCAATCCACGCACATAAGAGGCTCAGCTCTGATCGGACTCACTCCTCCCGTGGCTTGGAAGCTTGGGAATTAGTTCGATTGGCTTCAATAGGGTATGGTTATGGTGTGGCTAAGAGAAATTGAAATTTGATTTAGTGGAGAGGGAGTATTGCTCGGGATTGGGATGTCTTATTTTGGCTTCGCTCGGGAATGGGAAATGCCGATCGAAGAGGGTTTGGAGATCCTTGGGAACATTATGAGGGGCTTCAGAATTGACTTAAGAGGGCTCACAATGTAAGTGTCTTCAAAATCATGCTCCAATTGAGGGGGTATACCCCTCAATTTTCAATGATGGATGGACGGCAGTGTGCGCATGATTTGCACTAGCTCGTCATCGTCCGATCACCGGACTTGTCTCCATTAAGTTAGGGTGGCACGTCAGGGAGGAGTGATGGGAGGTTTCCATGGATCCACTATGTTTGGATGCAATGGTTTGGATCCAATAGGTGCTTAGTTTGGGTTGGAGGTGAGTCAACTCACCTCCCAAGGTCCTTGGCCAACCTAAGGTGGGTTTGGTTGGCTAGGTGGGCTAGGTGGGGTCAGGAGAAAGTTTCATGGAGGGCTAAGGGGCTGCCATGGGGATGAGAGAGTTGACTTTGGCTTGGATACATTATTTTTGAAGTTTAAATCCTATGGTTTAATGGCTAGTCCCCTTGGTGGGTCCCACATAGTTTTTGGGGAGGTCTTAGGCTAACCTAAGGTGAGTTTAAGTTGAGTTAGGTCAGCCCAAAAGATCCCATAAGTTGGATTGAGTAGTTTGGCTTGGATTGGTCAAATGGGTTCCACTTGGCTAGGTTGGGTTGGGTTGAACAATTGGTAAAATTGGGTCAAACTAAGGCTTGGGTTAGGTTTATATGATGATTTGGGATGTTTTGGTTAAATTAATTTGGATTGGTTTGTTCTAGGTTTGGATTTGACTCATTTGGATTCAAAAGGGTTAAATTGGTCAAGTTGACCAATTTAACTAAATTATGTTGGGTTAGGTGTTGAGTCAAGTTCAATTTGTTGATTGGTTTGGTTTAATTTGGAATTAATTTGAATTTTGGTCAATTTGACCTTTTAGGTCAATTTGGGCTAGGTTGGGTCAAGTTGACCAATTGGTCATCTTTGGTTCAATCATGGGTTTCAATCATTTGAAGTTTAGAATTGATTTATGATTTGGAATTTGATTTGGGATTGAATTTGATAATTGAGAAAATCAATTGGATTGGGGTTGATTTGAATTTGGTTAAGGCTAAGTCCATAAGATAAAATCAAAGGGCTTAGGAAGGGATTTGGAGTTTGAATTTGGTGATGGATTTCAATCATTGGATAATTTGATTTGATTTTGGGATTTTGAATTTGAATTTGAGGTTTGGGTTTGAAAGAGGGAAGCAAGGATTGGGCTTGGGCTATAAGGTAGCAAGTATTCCTAAATCCCAAGGCACAATCTATTCTTATGGCTAACCCTTTTAAGTCTCTAGGGTTAGGTTAAGTGTTCACCTAATCACTAGAAGTGTCTTAAGATTAAGGAACTCTTAGTGTCTATGAGAGTCCTAGATCTATGATGAGGGAGTTAAAAGCTCACTCCAAAAGTGAGGTCAACATACACTGATATAAAAATCAGAGAGAGTGACTAGACCTCGAAGTGCTACTTGCTCAAGATTGGGGCATGGTGCTACAAGGATTTAACTATCAAAAGTAATATTGGCCGGTGGAAGAGGAACTAAAGAATCATCGGCGTGGTGATATGTGATTAGCTCAACGAGAAGTGGGTTATTGTGCTACACCATCCGAAGCATGGAAAATTTATGGGTTCCCATGGAAGGGTAAACACGAAAGAAGATGAGGAAGAGGAATCGTGGACTTACGGTTGAGGGGAGATAGAGCGTGAGGGCTGCTTACGGTTCCTTGCTAGATGGGGCTAATGAGAGAGGAGATGGGATTGAGAATGGAAAAGGGTGAGGAACTTACAGATTTTGGAGGATGAACGGATGAAGAGAGGCTTGAAGGGTGACGGAAAGAACGAGAGCTTACAGTTTGCTTTTCATTGAGGGAAATCGAATGGAGAGGGAGACTAATGTGTGCGATTTTGGTAGAGATGAATGAGTGGGAGAAGTTGGGAAAGAGAGAAACCAAAAGAGAGAGGTTAGGAGGGATGTCAGGTAAGTGCTACAAGAGGGAATGAGGGAAGACCTGTGCGATCCAACTCAGAATGAAGAATTTGAGAGCTGGTTTGGATTAATAGGCATATATTAGCTTTTTTAATTAATTTCCTAAGCATTTAATCAATATTAATATGAATTTTATGCTGATATCATTATATGATTAATATATATATCAATCTTAGATTATTCTGTTGTTCTGGACAAAATGGCGCAGTCTATTTCATGATCGAGGCCATTTTGGTTTAAATCGGTGTCAAATTAGATAAATTTTAGTTCAAAAATATGCATTATCACTTTCGATTGCTCAATTTTCATGTAAACTCATCTGAATCGATCACAGATGGTCTCATTTGATATATTTTGATGTTTCAAAGCTAACAATCAATTTTATGATCGGAGATCTTTTGGATATCATCACAGCCTCCCGACTCTATTATGCCTGTCAACACATTGATAGCTCGATCACTTAATTGGTTGATCATTAGATTGTGCAATATTTATATTCTGACCAATTTTGATATTTTGAACACGGTGGCAAAGTCCGTTCATCGATCAGAAGTCATTTGGGTTGACTTTTGGTGATATCTAGTGTATTTCAACCCTGATTTGCATCTTGAACCATCCAAAGTCCGTCAACTTGGCCTTGCAAGCTCGACTCGACTTATGGCACATGCATGGAGGTCAATAAATGCCCCCAAAAATATGATTCATGCATAGAGCGAGTCATGTTTGTTCAAAACTAGTTCACCCTTTGAATTGACCATGGATTTTAGATCACTTCTTTTTCGATTCCAATAGTTTATGGAGCTTTGATAAGATATTGTTGGTGTTTTCTCTAGAATATAGAAAAGAAATGACACCACATAGAGTTTAGGAATATTTTATTTAGATGACCAAATACGACATGAAGGAATAAACATATTATCTCGAAAGATAAACATGCCCTCCTGTAATGGATTTGATCATTTTAATAAAAGACTCCTAAGGATAATGGGTCTTTCGTGTACTAGAGTATTTTCTCCTGAACTACATGGAAAAGCGAGAATAGGATTTATTTTATCACGGGATCATGGTTTCCCATAAAGCAAGCATCTATAGTTAATTATATCTAGGAAGGGTCTCTTCTAAGAATACTCTCGATTAAAGAAATAAGTGGTTATTCCTAAAGATTACTAAGGTAGCTTTCAAAAGATTGATTTTTGGAAATTCAATTTGGAGAGGTCCAAATTGGAGAGAGTTATTTTCAAGAGGCAAGTGGAAAAGAGTAAAAAATGCCTATTGATAATGGGATACCCAGTAGAAATTTCAACTATCCTATGATTGGGCTTCAAATTTGGAATTTTAATTTTAGATTTCAAGTTGTCATTTTCTTAGAAATCTAGAGCTTATATTCTAGCATAAGGCTGAAATGCCTAGGGTTGAAAACTTATTTCTAAAAGGATGCTTTAGAACCTAGTCTACTAGCTTTTGACACATGTCAAATACTGACATAGTTCTATCTATCAATGGCCATTCTTCTCACTTGAGGGAACTAACCTATCCACGACTCTTCTAGACTTACAACACAGAGAGAAGGCTGCTTCTAACACCACGTGGCGCATTTTTTAAATTTATGAAGTCGTCATATGAATGCAAGATGGCTAGTCATTTGTATTTTTTAAGAAATCTATGAACCTAGACTAACTCCCTAATCTCTAAGATCATGTAGGGTATGAAGATGCATCTAACTAATGCATACTTTTCAGATTTTTATAATTTTTGACTAAAGATTCATTTTAGGCCATAGGTATGAAATTTATGCGTAATGCATGCACTTAGAAAAAGGTTATGAGCCAAATCAGAATAGAAGAAGGGGTTCTTCCATCATAGGCTCACAAAGATCAAGCCTAAGTTCTTTGGCAAAGATGGAAGCCCTTTCTTAATCAAGAGTTAAATAATATGATTTATGTATGATTTTGAACATCCAGTTAAGGGGTTGCTACATATTTTATCTTGTTTCAATACTTAGGCTTTCATATAAAGATTATGAGTTGTATTTATTTCTATGTTTTGATTGATTTAGTTAGGTAGAAAATTTAGTTTATCCTATGAGCCTACATCCGGCATTCATCACAACACAAATATAGCACAAAAATAAACCTAAGAAAAGCATGTTGTTTCTATTGCATACCCAAAATAAATCAAGCCAAATTAAATTAATGAAAATAGACCAATACGGCCAGGTACCGATATACACTCCGAAATTATGGACCATTGCACCATCTTCTGGTTGGGTCATCTCCTGCTAATCTTAGACCCCATAAATCCTAACCTAATTCTAAGCTCAAATTTACATTTTAAAATTCAAAAGAAATCCTAAGCCCTGCAAAATAGATTTTAGGAAGTACATATAACAGACAAAGCAATTTCTATTTAGCGAACACAAGGGCTTAGCATTAGTTGTTTGCTAAGCCCACATGTCCTATAGACTATGTTAAGGGATTTTCAATGCAAATAACAATTTTATAATTTTTTATTTATGACGATCCCTTTAACATAGTCCCAAAAAATAGTGTTAATTCTAAAAGAAGCGTCCTTCCATCTTGTCTAACGAACAAACAAGCCTAGGAATCCATTCTAAAGTAATACACCACAGACTTGTGAAAAAAGAAGATTAAAGAAAATCACGAATGATCTAACCTAGATCCATCCATGACCTAAATTATCTAGTGCGTGAAAAAGAGGGGTTTGTGTGGTAAGGCTTTGCAAGGCTCCTTTAAGTTCAAGTGTAAGTTTGAAGTTTGAATTTGTTTAATTTTTTTACCATTGGTTGTTTTCAATTCAAATGGTTTAATGATTTAATGCCCATTTTATATATTTCTTTTATTTTGTTAAAGTAATGTTTTGGTTTTCAAGAATGATAAATAGAATGAATTTCATTTTTAGGTGAAACTCATTTTATTCCACATCCTAAATCCTAATGAAATTTCTAAAAGTCTAATAAAGATCCTTAAGTATCTTAATTAATTTTTTTGATGTTGTTTATGTTTGGATTGGTTTTATGTTTCTTTTCTTTTTAGATTTGATTTGAATTATTTCATTTGTTTGAATTACTTTGTTTGATCTGTTTCATTTTGAATTAAGCTATGTGGGTTTCATTTGATTTGGCTTATGTTAATTTAAAGAGTTTGATTTTTTTAATTTAACTTAAGTTGTTTAATTATATTTGAATTTCATTAAGTATTGTTTTTCTTAAAATTTGATATTTAATTAACTTAAGGTTTTAATTTCTCTAATCTTTAAGTTTGATTAAATTTTTTGACTTAGAAAGTTTTAATGAATTACCCTAAGTATTTTACGATGCTTATTTTATAGTAGTTTAATTTATTTGACGATTCAATGGTTTAATGATTCTTCTTAATTATTATTTAATTCACATTGACCAAGAAATTTGGAAAATAAAAATTCCAAATCTATAAACCAAATGGGTTTGAGATAATTATGGCAAGTGGGATTACACAATTTTATGTTTCTAAAGTTTTATGTTGATTAGATTTGTAATTAGGGTGTAATTATTTTATTAAAACTTAAATTAGGCCCAATTTATAGAGATTCAATTAAGGGTTTTATTTTTCATAAATTCTTCACTGAAATACCTTTTTAATGAGGGTTTATTCATAATTTTTGGCTAACTGGTTGATTTACTATGATTTAGTTAAGTTCAAATTATTTAATTAAATTATTTAATTCAATATTCCCTAATTTAGTCAATTAATGATTCATTAGGTTCAGATAGATTTAATTAGTGTTATGATGTTCATTAATGTTCATTAAAGTGATTTAAAGTTGTTAGATTAAAATGTCCTAATTATTTCATTAAGGATTAATTAATTAAATTTATTTAAGGGTTAAGCATATGAAAATTCAATTTCCTTTGAATTCAGAGAATTAAATCCCGAAAAATTTATCTAAAGTGTATTTTATGCTTAATTTAATTTCCCTAAAGTTTTAAATTAATTGGATTATTAATTTGAGAGTTATTAGGGTTTAATGTATTTCAATTAAACCCAATGTAAGTAACAAATGCTGAATAAAAATTAGGGATTTTAATTTCTATGGATTCCTTTCATCCAGATGAATGCACAGAGCCTTCATTTGCATATTTCTGATTTGTATTTATTTTTCTATGATTTTTAGAATTTTTTGTAATTTTTAATTACCTTAAAATCGTTAAATAACGGCTTTAAGTTAGAGCCGTCCATGCGACGTGGTAGGCCGCGTGGCACACGCCTATGTGGTGCATTTGTCCGCATGGCATTCCTTCATTGGTCCACGGGGATCCCGGTGCGGCGTTCTCGCGATTGCGGATGATCTGTATCATCCGATCGAAGATCGGTCGTAGATCGATTCGCGGATCCATGGGAAAATTGTTGATGCCTAGATTTGGACCGTTAGATCCAAATACACGAATCGAATGGTGGAGAGCTCGTCTCCTTCATTTCCTGTGGGAGCCAAGAACCGTCCATCTTGTTTTGTTAATATCTTTTGATTTAGGCAAAAAAATCACATGATTTCAAGCTACATGATCGTTGAAGAAAATCCTATGATTCTATATGTTTGGATCGGGGGATCCAACTTCCTTCAAAAAAGCTCCAAAATCAAAAGCATAAGAGAAAATGAAGGTATGTTAATGGAGAACCTAGATTGCAATCTCGGCGGTGGTAGATTCCATTAGCTTTAGATCAATGCAACGAGCTCATGGCCAGAGTTTGGTGGCTTCTTTCCATGTGGTTTGCCCCCTGAACGAGCTCACTAGCCTAGACGTCGGCCTTGATGGTTCTTGGGCTTCCTGGTTCCAAATGATTGAGTAAGGCTTGATTTGGATCTTTTAGAATGTGTGCGTGCCTTCAATTTGGGGTGAAATCACCTCCTTTGGATTTCACCATTAGAGGAGATCAGTTTTGCATTATTTACCACCCTTTTGGTGGTCAATTCATCGAGGGGAGGAGTTGAAACTTCTTCTCTAGCTTTTGAGTGTTTTGGGATCAATTGAAAAGAGTTGAACATCCTTTGCTTGGTTTCCACTCTTGGCGATCCCCTCCGTCTTCTTTCTTTATTTCTTTCCTTCCTTGAAGAAGCAAAATCCTTGTTGGCTTTTGCTTGCTTTGCCTTCCTTCACTTGAAGGCAACCATCCTCTTAAGAGGTGGATGGTTTGGCATGGGAAGAGGTGTTTTGGGATGAGGTGGGAAGAAGGGAGTTTGCATTTTTCTTCTTCCCATTTTCTCCTTTTTATTTTTATGATTATGACATCATCACATAGCCCTAGACTAATGTGTGCTACCCATTTTGAGTTTACATTGGAACCCATTTGATTTGGGTTGGAGCTTGAGTCCAAATCAAATGTATTGATTCAAACTTTATCTAATTCAAAGGTATTTTGAAATTAAAATTTGAATTTTAATCATCTTGGATTGATGATTAATTGATTTAGAATTTAATTAATTGATTTTGAATTTTATTTTAATTAAATTTAAATTTGAATTAATTACATTTGAGTTAATCCAAATTAAAAATTGAAGTTAATTTCCTAGGACACTAAGTGTAGTATCCTAAGTATTAACTTCATTTAAAAATGAGGTCAATAAATGGACCCTTAATATGTGTAGTGGATCAGCCAGAATACACTGCACATATGGTGTTGATCAGATTGATCAACATACAAGCACAAACTTGGGGTTCAAATTCAAAATTTTGATTTTGATTTTAGTTTTAGTCTAAAATTTGATTTTGATTGTGAAAGATAAGAATGTGTATGCCTATAATTGTCCTGATTTGACTCATTCTTAGGAACTTAAGCCCACTAAGTTCTAAGATGAGTATGAATGTCACTAGGAGTGGATCGAGAGAATGGTCTAAACCTAATGCAATCATTATGCTCAAAGAAGATGCCTTCAAGGGACTTACTCTTATTGAGAATAGTTGTGATCCATATGATTGGCTAATAAGATGAGGTTGTTAATGGCATGATCCATCCTAGTTAGCTAATGAGAGGATAGGAGTCTTTAAAGATATGATCCAATCCTCAAAAGCTATCTTTGGGAGAAGAGAGGAAATGCTTGATCTTAAACCGACACTTTGCTACTAAATAGGGGTCACATGGACTTAATCCTATTTAAGTAGTCCAAAGAAATGGGGCCTTCAATGGCTTGATTCCATTCCTTAGAAATTTGAATAGGAAGCCAACTAGGGGACTTACTCCTATTTGATTAGCTAATAAGATGGGGCCATTAAGGGCATGATCCATCCTAATTAGCTAAAAAGAGGAGAGGGGTCCTTAAAGACATGATCCAATCCTCAAAATAGGATGCCAACTGGGGACTTACACCTATGTAATTAGAAAGAATGCCGACCAGGGAACTTACTTCTTTCTTATTAGAAAGAATGCCGACTATGGACTTACTTCTTTACCTAGAAAGGGGTCATAAATACTGATCCAATCTAAATTGCCTGTGTAACATGAAAGGGGTCACAATGACTTGATCCAATCATGTACACAAAAGTAGGATGTCGACTGGGGATTTACTCCTAGATGTTTAGAAAGAATACCGATTAAGGGACTTACATATTTTTGGCTATTATAAAGGGGTCATGAAGACTTGATCCAATCTAAATCATCTGTGTAACATGAAAGGGGTCACAATGACTTGATCCAATCATGTACACAAAAGTAGGATGCCGACTGGGGACTTACTTCTGGATGTTTAGAAAGAATGCCGACTAAGGGACTCACATCTTTCTATTAGAAAGGGTGTAAAGACTTGATTCAATCTAAATCATGTAACATGAAAGGGGTCATAATGACTTGATCCAATCATGCACAAAAATGTGGGATGTTGGCGGGGACTTTCTCATAGATGTTTAGAAAGAATGAAGACTAAGGAACTTACATCTTTCTAGCTATTAGAAAGGGGTCTTAAAGACTCGATCAATCTAAATTGCACGTGTAACATGAAAGGGGTCACAATGACTTGATCCAATCATATACATAAAAGTGGGATGCCGATTGGGGACTTACTCCTAAATATTTAGAAAGAATGCCGACTAAGGGACTTACATCTTTCACATTAGAAAGGGATCATAAAGACTTGATCCAATCTAAATCTCCCGTGTCATGCAAGGGTCACAATGACTTGATCAATCATGTACACAAAAGTAGGATGCTAAGGGACTTACTCTAGATGTTTAGAATGAATATATTACATGACTTACATCTTTCGCTATTAGAAAGGAGTCATAAAGACTTGATCCAATTTAAATGCGTCGTAACATGAAAGGGGTCACAATAACTTGATATAATTATGTACACAAAAGTAGGATGCCGATTGGGCACTTACTTCTAGATGTTTAGAAAGAATGTTGACTAAGGGACTTACATATTTATAGCTATTAGAAAGGGGTCATAAAGAGTTGATCCAATCTAAATCATCTGTATAACATGAAAGGGTTCACAATGACTTGATCCAATCATGTACACAAAAGTAGGATGCCGACTGGGGACTTACTCCTAGATGTTTAGAAAGAATGCCAATTAAGGGACTTACATCTCTTTGTGTTAGAAATGGTCATAAAGACTTGATCCAATCTAAATCTCTTGTGTAACATGAAAGGGGTCATAATGACTTGATCTAATCATGTACACGATAGGAATGGTGCCATGAAGGGCTTGCTCTAAACCTACAAAAATAGTTTTTCATGGGAATGGTGCACACAGGTTTACTCCAAACCCAAAAGACACGAGAAAGGTGCCAAAAAGGGGTTTCTCCCATCTCAAGTCATGTATAGGAAAGGTGACACAAAGGGCTTGCTCTCAACCTATAAGTGATATGAATGAGGAAAAGGGGTCAAAGTGACTTATTCCTAATCCTCAAAAGTTTTGACTAATAAGCAAGAGTCTCATGGACTTAATCCTTACTTAATTATCCTAACCTAATGAAGTGCAATGGAAGGTTTGCTTCTATTTCTTGATTTCAGTAATACTTCTTACACATGAAGAAGTTTAGTGAAGAAGGTTTCAAAGAGTTGAAATTTTAATTTGAAGGAAGAATTGGGTATATTTTGGACCCAATGCTTTACTATGCCATGAGCATAGAAGTTCATCATTTTTATTTCTTTCTTCATTTTATCTCAAAGTTACAATGAACCATGCTAGATGTCTATTTCTGAAGGAAAGACATCATAGGGTACTAAATTGAGAATTCTATCTCTTTAAGCTTGCATGTGATTAGTTCTTTAGTATGAATCAAAGTCAACCGCTTCTCAAATGGAATTTCATTTTCTTTTTTGTTTGGACATGTATGTAATTTTTGCTATGTTGACATGAATCAACTACTTATAAGGCCTTCTCTTGGATTCAATAAAGATCAAGAGATTCCTTTAAAGCTTTCCAAAGTAAACCCACTATTTGAAACAATTTCAACCCTCCACCCTTAGTGGAGTGAAACAAACAAAACAAAATAATCAATTAATCCAAATCAAATCTATTGCTTCTCCTCGATGCAAGTCTTTCTATTTCCCTGACTCGAATTCTAATTCCTCAATGGATTTCATCACTTTTCTATCCTCGGTGGAGTCAAAATAAACACGATTAAACAAACAACAAATTGAATCAAATTGATTTCTCTCCTCAGTGAGACATAAAATGAAACCTCTCGTCCCCTTGTGGATGACTTAAACCTATTTCCCTAGTGGAAGGTTCACATATTCTATACCTAGTCGATTCCTCCTTCACTCTCTTATGTCCTTGACATAAGTAAAGCCACATTGCACTAAGCTCTGGATTCTTTCTACACCTTGGGTTAGGAGTAGACCACTTTTATTAGTGCTTGTGATCATTCAATGTTGTTGATCATTTTGGTCAACACCAATACATGTGGTGTTCCTTGTCAGTCACACCATACATAATGAGCGCTTTTTGTTGATCTCATTTTAGGATGAGTTCTTAACCCTCGATCTTAGACATAGGAATTCTCTTAGAATTTAAGAGTTCCTTAGTCTTAAGACACACCTTGTGATTAGGTGGACACTCAACCTAGCTTTAGAGACTTAGAAGAGTTAGCCATAGGAATAGGTCATGCCTTAGGGGGTGTTAGAAAATTTGCCTATAGCTTGGACCAAATTCCTCACTTCCCCTTCAAGTCAAACTTAAATCAATTCCAACTTAATTGATTTCCTCCAAATCCAAATCAATCCCACATGATTGAAACCCATGATTGAAACTAATGATTGAAGCTTATGATTGAAATTCCAAGTTCAAAATATTTCTATGTCCTTTGATTCCCTCCAGGACTTAGATCAAATCAAGTTCAAGTCACTTCAAATTCATGAAATTTTCTCACAACCCATTTATATTCACATATATAAATGAAATATAAATTCAAATCAATCAAACCAAATCCAAAATTTAAATCTAGGTAAAAAAATCTTTTCTAAGTCACTTTGTTTCCCTCTTAAGGACTTAGCCTAAATCAAGTTCAAATCACTTCAAATTCATGAAATTTTCTCATAACCCATTTATATTTTTATTTATATTCACATATATAAATGAAATATAAATTCAAACAACCAAAACCAACTCCAAAAATCAAACTCAAATTCAATCAAAATCCAGTCTAAGCCTTTCAAGTCAAAATCTTGTACTTAGCTAAATCAATTTCAAATCAAGCCAAACTCTTGATTTTTTTTCATGATTCAATCAATCCTTCAATCATGAATCCAAATATAAACAAAAAACTCCAATCATCAAACCAAAACTCAATTAAAAAATCAAACCTAAGTCAAACTCATGTTCACCCTATTGAACTTGAAATTATCAAATGAATCAAAACTCGTTTGACTTCAAACCACATGCAAATGAATTTATATTTCAATCATAAGTCCATATGTGAGTTCAATCAAACTCCAATCAAGCTTTGACCAAGCCATTTGACCTACTTAGGCTCACTTGACCCAAAGTGACCTAAAGTAACCTTATGAGCCAAAATCTAATCCCCAAATTGAATTGAACTAAGCCCACCTAAGCTCTCATGAGATGATCAATCACTAGGTCAAATCATATCAAATCAAAGGGTTAACCAAGTCAACACTTAGCTAAAATGAAACCCAACTTAGCCAAAATCCACCATAGGTCAAATTGATTGAAATCATTAATCAAAATGAATTCATGACCAATATTTGAACTTGGCCAAGTCAACATTTGAGCCTAACCTAGCCGAATTGGCCGCTTGACCCAAGTTGACCTAAAAAGTCAAAATGTGTAAAAACTTGATCTAAGCCAAATTGATTGAAACCAACGGGTTAAGTTCATTCCAAAATGATTGTTGAACTTGACCAAAGCCTCAATTGGCCAACTAGAACTAACCTAGCCCAATTGACCATAAACCCAACTTGACCTAAAAGGTCAAATTGAGCCAAACTCAAAAATAAACCAAATTGAATGGAAACAAAGATACCAATCCATTTCAAATGACCAACCAAACATAATCCAACCCATGACCTAACCCAAATAGGTCAAATGGGTCAAACTGGTCAACTTGACCCATTTGACCTAAATGAAATCAAATGAACCCAAACCAAATATAAATCAAATTGAACCAAACCAAAACGAAAACCACCAACACATTTCAAATGGTCATATGAACTTAACCCAACCTTTGGTTTGACCCAATTTGACCACTTGGTCAACTTGGCCCAAGTTGACCCATTTTGACCTAAATAGGTCAACATGAGCCAAATCATATCAAATCAACTCCAAATCTATTGAAACTTGGCCCACACATTTTTCAATCATACCAAACATATTCAAATTAAAATCCAAGCCAAATGATCATTTTACCCCTAGGCCATAGGGTAAATTTTGGCTAAATTAACTTATAATTTGGTTAAATCCTCTTCATGATCACTCGGCACCCTCTTAGTGACCAAGTGGACACTAGTGAGTGTGGTGCACATAACCTAATAGGTTTGGGTCGGTCCAAGGTCAAAGCTGACCACTTGCATGAAATTGAGCACATAGAATCCCTCCTCCACTTGAATTAAGCACATGGGAGCTCCACCACTCCACTCCTCTAGCCAAACTGATTGCAAGGACACTCCCAATGACCTAACAAACCCATGGAATGAGGTTGATTGGATCAAAATGGCAAGATGCTTCTTGGCCATCAGTTCTCGGGGAGATATACTCCCCATAATTTCATTTGAATTCATCATTCTCCAATTTGATTGAGCTTAGAGAAATTAGAAAGCCATTGCAAGCCTCCCTAAGCTCTCTAGAGTGAGTTTGAATTTCCATTTTCTTAGTTTTCATAGATTGAAAATATAGGAGCTCCAATTGAAATCCATTTCAACGAATACTCAAAACCAACCTAATTCCTCCTTCAAGCACCCTCAGAGGATCAAATCGAACTCACCTCAAGCTTCATACAGGTTCTCCAAGCAAAGGAGGACTACTATTGACCAAGACCGAGCTCAAGTGAAGGTGAACTTGGCCTATAGGAAGATCCATCCAATTTCAACACCTCAAAACTTCAACAAGGCTTCTTCTCTACTAGACGAAGCTACATTAAGGGAATCGGGTGTCAGTGATAGCCTCCGGTGAGGTATGGCATTAAACCAAGCTTAGATTATCCATAGTTTGGTCTTTTATGAAGTGAAGTCTCATATCATGAGAAACTAGCTGATATATGTGATCTCCCTTGCATGGTGATGGTGTGGGTTGAGTTTGGATTCAATCCAAGCTCAATCAAATTGGATCTTCCCCTAGAAGATGAACGGTGGCCATCTCTCATAGGGAAGATAAGGGATGAATCATGGGCCATCCATCTGTGCATTGTGGATGGGCGTCCATGATTAAAACATATAGGATCCAAGGATTAACCCTTAAGAACCATGGGGTTGATCTCAACCATCCGATCCTTGATCAGACGGATGGGGAGAGAAAACGCTTAACTCTTTGGATGCGGAGCTATGATGTGATTACTTAATTAGTCACTCTCATCATGCCACATGAAAAGTGCACGCCGTGTTAGCCTCCACGTGGCGCCGATGGGATTAGCTATATAATTAGAGGATTAAATTATCTAATTAATCAGGAAAATTCAAATATTCATATCTAAGTGTAGGAAAATCAAAAAAATGAAATAAATTGTAAATGAAAGATAATTGAATGTAGAATATCATAAAATTGATTTTGATGGATTTTAAATAGTGTTATTGTTTGAATTTGGGTTTTATTGAGAATGTAATTAGGTTAATTACTCTATAATTACTCCATTAATTAATCTCTTTTCATGTGTATTTAGTGGGATGACTTTTGCCTCCCTAATTTTCTTAGGGTTTATTAATGGTTTAATTAGGGTAATTGTTAGATTCATTTCTAATTATTCTCCTAATGTAATTAAGCCTAATTAATGTGTGTCGTGGTTTAAACCCTTGATTGAGTTAATTAATGTTTGTTTAAGTGAATAGGAGGTTCAAGGAATAATTTTGGGATACTTTCTTTAAGCTATTCCTTAAACCCCCTATTTCTTCTTTAATCCAAACTTAATTAAGGATTAATTCACTAATTACCTACCTAATTAATTTGATAAAATTCTAAAACCTTCCAGAACTTAACTAATTCACTTTGGATAGATGCTTAGGTGTTCAATAACTTAAGTACATTAAGGAAATCAAAATCCAACTCTCATGTGTGAGAAAGATTATGAAATTACTTAATTTAAACCCCTTAGCTTAATTAATCATTAACCATGAGCCAAATGCATTAGACCCTTTTCTTCTTAAGTGCATTGCTAATTTAAATTCCTTGTATGTTTTATGTCATATCATTGGCTCATAATTATTTGATTAAATATACTAAGGTGGTATAGGTAATGGGCAATTAACACACTTAATTCACACTTTAACCTAATCAAAATATAAAAATCATATAATCACCTAAAGATTAAACTAAAATTCCATACACATGGGGGAAATGGGTTAGGACTAGAAAACATTCTTTCACATTTTCTAAATCAATCATAAAGCAAATTTAAAACAAAAATCACATTAAACAAACTTTGTTTCACTTTAAACTTTCTTATTTCATAGGATTGTCTTTAAGAATTAATTAGGGTGAATGAATTTATATTGCTTTCATAACTTTATTTCTTTCCTAGCATGCTAAATGTCTATATCATATGAAATTCATGCATTCATATCTTAGAAAATCAAAAGTAAAAGGAAATGTTTTCTTTATGTCAAATAGCATGTTTTGGGTAAAGTAGAAATATGAATGGCTATTATCACTATTAAATTCAAAATTATTTTCAAAACTTATAAATCAAATATCAAAAATGAAAGGTATGTTACTTATACTTTATTTATAAGCTTGCATGTGAATATAAAAATGTGTCTTATGTTTGCTTTCTTTCTTTCCTCTTAACATGGATTTGAATAAGATTTGCAAAGTGTATAGTTCTTTTAAAAGAACATAACACTTGTTTAAAATCTATTCTTAACCTCTTCCATGTTATAACTTAAGAAGGGATTTTACATTTACACACATAAATTACATAAAAAACCAAAAATTAAATAAACATAAACTTTGCATCTTTCTTTTGTTTCCATTTAAATTTTGTGTACATGCATATGTATTTAAGAAAAATGGTATATTAGTCTGGTCAACCCCAGGGTTGCGAGGCTTTAAGTAGCTTGTGGTGAAATTTTTATGTGAAATTTCTAAAGAATAAAAATATATACTTCCATCTTCACTCTATGCGGGATAAAATGGAGATCAAAATATACATCTCTTCCTTTTATGCATTTTTGAGACCACATAGATCCACAGATGTTCTTATTGAGGGTGATCGAGTACGACATTGAGGAGGGGTATACTATCCCTAAAGATAGAATTCACCACCCTACAATGGACCTAATCACCTCAACAAGGATTCCTAAGGACAATGGGTCTATATGTGTACCAAATATTCTTCTCCTACATTATATAGAAAAGCAAAGTAAGGTTTATTTTAAACCAGGTTTGTTAAGTTCCCTACAAGGGCAAGCCCCCATAGTTAATTACATCCTAAAAAATAAGATTCCCCAGGAATACTCTCGATTAAGATAAATGATTATTGTCTCCAAAGTTTTCAAGAAGTATGACAATCAATTGATTAGTTTATTTTAGAAGATCAAATGGGATTGATTAAAGAGAGGGAGTTATTATCGAAGCCAAATGAAGATAAGTAGGAGATGCTCATGATGCTAGGAAACCTAGCGAGCATCTCAAACTATCCTATGGTTGGGCTTTACATTTTTGAAATCGATTTAATTTATTTGAGTTAAATTTTTCATTAGAAATTTAGGGCTTATAATTCCTCAACACAAGATTGTGAAAATGCGTAAGAGGTGAGAATATATGCTTATGGCCCATAGAAGGGAGAAGCAACCTCAAAACCTAAATCTAGGGAGCTTTGGCGAGGGTCAAAAGCATGACCTAAATCTAAGGCGATAATAGGTATTGGGTTTGCCTCTAAAAGAGAGAAAAAATCACCCGATTGCTTGGACATACAACCACCTGGGGGTGGCCACCAACTAACTCCTCCTACGATTTTAAAATTTATGTAGCAAGCCATATGCTTTATTCAAGATAGCTAGGTTGTTATTTATTTAGAAAGAGACTAAGTCCTTAATCACTCTCTAAAGAGACTAGATCATGTAAGGGCATGCTTCAAATGACCTAAATCTAATGCAAATCATATTACATTTTATTTTTTATTTTTGGACAATCATTTGACTTAGGCTTATAGGATTCATATGCGTAATGCATGAGAAGTAAAATTATTGGCCAAAATCGGCAAGAAGGGAGGAGGTGTATTTCCACCATGGCTCTCAATGGTCAAGCCAAGTTTCTCTAGCAAAGGTGAAAGCCCTCCAATCAAGAGTGAAAATAATATGCATTTATGCATGATGTTATGAAAGAAGTACTCATCCAGCTAAGGGGTTGGTAATTCTTATATCTTGATTTTAGCCTAAGCTTTAGGTGAGGTTATGAGTTCCTTATTTTTAACTTCGAATTGTTAAATTTGGTTGAAGATTTATTTTTCCCTAAGAGCCTAATCCACATCTAGGACATACATCAAGCAAGGAAGAAACTAGGAAAAAGATGTCATCTTAATGCACAAGCTAAACAAATAAGAGACCATTTGTGGTTGGGAATCATCGCACAAACTCAAAAACACATTGGGTAGCCAAGCTATACCCTTATACAACCCGGATTAAAAATGAATTAAGTATAATTAAGCTAGGAACTCATTGTTATGGGGGTCTTCAAACTTTATTTCTTCATTCTTCTTTTCTTCTTTCTTCCTCTTTTCTTCTTTATTCTTAGGTTTCTTCTTTTGGATGGTTGAAAGGTGGTTGCTCAATAGGCTTATCATGGTACAAAGATGTAATCTTATGACCAATGCTCATCCTAATCCCCATGACAATCATTCCAAAATCCTAATTGCAAAAAATACAAGAAAAGGAAAAGTAAATCTAGCTAACACCTACAAAATAGAGATTAGCTAAACAAACCACACAAATCCCAAGCATGTATATTGGACTTATCACCTCACACTGGGTGAACATGTCCACCCTATTGGATTATGCTTAGGGGTATAAGCACACCTGTAAAGCATTATATATTTTATTTATTATAGTGCCCGTTAAGCACAATCCCCTACAAAAAATAATGATTAAACTAAATTGTTCTATCATTCATTCTACACACATTCACCCTAACTTCTAGACTAAAACATATATCACAAAATAAAAGCAAACATCAAACCATGCACCACCTAACCTAAAGCTAGAAGTGGTGACTTAGCCAAATGTGTGTGCTTTAAAAGTTTGTGTGGTATGCTTAGCTATGACTTTAAGTTAGAATTTTCTAAGTATGAAGAATGTTCAACTTAGAGGAGGGTTTCATTTGAGTGGTTTAGTTATTTTGGGTTGATTTTATTTTATGGTTTGATTGGCTTCAAGTGAGTCCTATAATTAATTATTAAGTTGTAAAGAGAGGGAAAGAGATGATAACTTCTCTTTCCTTCCCTAACCTAAGTAATTTCTAAAATGGATTCATGTTTTAGTTTTGTTTAATGAATATTTTATTATGTGTTTTAATTAATCCCAAGTTTATATGAACTCTAAATAAACCTATTAAAAAAGAAAGTCATTTTAAGATTAAATAAAGTGAGTTAAGATCACAAAATACACTTCACTTCATTTCTTTCCCAACATGTATAACATGCATATGAATGAATCCTAAGCATATATATATGCATACCAAATGGGAATGTTTAGCACACTTTATGATGCATGCTAAATAGTTTACTTAAAAAAATTTGAATATTTATGATGCATGATTTTCATTAAGTAGCAAAGGGGCTTCTTATTCAATTTTTCACATAAACATATGAATGTATGAAAGGCATAAGTGAGTATGATGCCATTGTTAACCAGGGGTGTAAGGTATAATACCTACTTAGGGCTACTTAAAGCCTCGCAACCCTAGGATTGTCCACACAAATATATCACTTTCCTTAAATACAAGCATGTGTACAAGAGAAATGAATGGAAAAGAAAGATGCAAAATTTTATATTTGTTTTATTTTGGTTTGTTTATGTAATTTATATATGTAAGTGTAGGTGTCCATCTTAAGTCATAGCATAGGAATGAATATGAAATAGAAATAGGCAAGTATTGTGTTCTTTTCAAATGAACTATGCACTTTGCCAAATCCTATTCAAAACTATACCAAAAGAGAGGAGACGGAAAACTACACTACGCACATCCTTATATTTTACTCACATGCAAGCTTATAAGTAAGATATAAGTAACACACTTTCAGTTTTGATAATTGATTCATATATTTTGAGAATAATTTGGATTTAATAATGATAATAGCTACTCATATTCTTACTTTAGCCAAAACATGCTATTTGGCATAAAGGAAATATTTTCATTTTAAATTTGATTTTTGAAAGCATGAATGTATGAAATCATATGACACACACATTTAGCATGTTAGGAAAGAACTAAATTAATGAAAGCATGTAAACATATCCACGTTAATTAATTCCTAAAGACAATCTTATGAAATAAGAAGGCTTAAAGCAAATCAAAGTTTGTTTAATGTGATTTTTGTTTGATTTAATTTGAAAAATGTGAGGTGAGTTTGCTATTCTTAACCCATTCTCACATGTATTTGATATTTTGTTCAATTTTTAGGTGATTAGATTCATTTTATATTTTATTAGGTTAATGTATGAATTAAACATGTTAATTACCCCTTACCACTACCTTAGCATATTTAATCAAATAATTATGAGCCAATGAGATGACATAAAATCACAAGAGGAATTTAAATCAGTAATGCACCTAGGAGGAAAAGGGCCTATTGCAATTTGGCTCATGATTAATGATTAATTAAGGGGTGTAACTTAAGTAATTTCAAAACACCCCTCACACATATGAGTTGAATTTTGATTTCTTTAATTATACTTAGGGACTTGAACACTTAAGCATCTACCCAAGAAGAATTAATTGAGTTCTGGAAAGTTTTATAATTTTATGAAATTAATTAATAATTTGTAAATTAACCTTTAATTAAGGTAAGATTAAGGAATAAAGGGGTTTTAAGGAATATCGTGGAGAGTATCCCAAAATTATTCTATAAACCTCACATTCACTTAATCAAAACTTAATTAGCTCAATCAGAGGGTTAAATTACTAATTATACCCTTAATCAAGTTTAATTACATTTAGGGAGTGATTAAGGAATGAACTAATAATTTCCCTAAGCCACCAATAAATCCCAAGAAAATTAGTGGAGGCAGAAGTCATCCCTTCAATTACACCCATGAAATTTGGGATTAATCAGTAGATTAATTAGAGAGTAATTAGCAAATTAACATTCCCAAGAAAACCCAAATTCAGAGAAAAGAACAATTCAAAATCAATCAAAATCAATTTTATAATATTTTATGTTCAATTATTTTCTAATGCAATCTATTTCATTTTTTTAATTTTTCTATGTTGAGATTTAAATTTTAGAAGTTTAGGTGATTAATTTTGAATTAAATAATTCCTTAATCATATTATTAATCCACGATGCGCATGCCACTGACGCGGCATGCGCTTTACATGCATCGCCTCCTGATTAGATACTTAACCCATCACACCGTAGCACTGCATGGCGGCGGTACTATGCGCTTTCTTCTCAGTCGCTCAATCAAGGATCGAACAGCTGAGATTAAAGCCAGGGATTAGAGGAGTAAATATAAATATATTATGCATTTTAATCTCAGTCCATCCAAAATGCACGGGTGGATTGCCAGAGACCCATCCCTGTTATCCCCTATGAGCAATGGAGGTCATCCATGTTCTAGGGTGACCTCGATTCAATTGGGCTAAACTTTAGGCCACACCATCTAAACCTAATGGCAAGCACATCTAATATCTAAAATTTCATGGGATTAAAATTCCTTTCACAAAGGACCAACACACATTGAAATTAAGCTCATAAAAATGGCTAACCTCACCGGAGGTGATCACCGGCGCTCGATTCCCTTAGAGAAGCTTTGTCTAGTTGAGATGAAGCTTTGCTGAAAGTTTAAGGGGTTGAGGTTGAGTAACTTCTCCTATGGACCAACTCCTCCTCTAATTGAGCTCAGCTTTGGTGTAGAACACTCCTCCTCTACCTTCAGAACTTGGGAAAGAGTTTGGGTGAGTTCGATTGAGCTCACTGATGGAGCTTGCAAAAGGGATTGCATTGATTTTGAGTATGGAGTAAGTTGGCAATCAAGCTGAACTCCCCTATTTTCATTGTTATTCTAGGAAGCTTAGGATCACTTGCAAATGGCTCCAATGGTTTCCTAACACTTAATCAATAATGGCTCCCTTGTGAGAGTGAATTAGGGGAGTATATCTCCCCTTTGCGGATGACAGAAAAGAGAAGCCATTTTGATCAATTACCTTGATTCAAATGGTTTCTTCTTAGGCTATTTAAGATGTCTTTGAATTCTTTTGGCCAAGGAGTGGAATAGTGAAGTGGCCATGTGCTTCAATTGAGTAGGAAGAGGTTTGTCATGTGGCATTTCAATGCACATGGTCGGTTTGGCATTGGGTTGGGTTGGCTGACCCAAACCCATTGGATTGGGTGCACTACCTCCTTAGTGTTCGCTTGATCCACTAGGAGAGTGCCAAGAGGGTATGGAGAGGATTGACCAATTTTAAGTGGAATTGGCCAAAATTTACCCTATGGTGTAGGGGTAAAATGGTCATTTGGCTGATTTTTTAATTTGGGTATGTTTAGTATGTTGAGAAAATAGGTTTGGCCAAGTTTCATTGAATTTAGAGTTGGTTTGATGTGATTTGGCTCATGTTGACCCATTTAGGTCAAAATGGGTCAACTTGGGTCAAGTTGACCAATTGGTCATATTGGGTCAAACCAAGGGTTGAGTCAAGTTCATATGACCATTTGAAATATTTTGGTGGCTTTGATTTGATTCAATTTGGTTTAGGTTTGAATTTAGTTCATATGATTTCATTTAGGTCAAATGGGTCAAGTTTACCAATTTGACCCATTTGACCTATTTGAGTTAGGTCAAGGGTTGGCTCATGTTTGGTTGGTCATATGAAATGGATTGCTATCTTTGTTTCCAATCAATTTTGATTAAGTTTTAATTTAGTTCAATATGACCCTTTAGGTCAAGTTGGGTTCAAGGTCAATTGGGCTGGGGTCGGTCTAGTTGGCCAATTAAGGCTTTGGTTAAGTTCAACAAGTGATTTAGAATGAACTTGACTCATTGGTTTCAATCAATTTGGCTTCAATCAAGTTTTGACATATTTTTGACTTTTAGGCCAAGTTGGGTCAACTTGGTCAAGTGGCCAATTTAGGTTAGCTCAAATGTTGACTTGGTCAAGTTCAAACATTAATCATGAATGAACTAAAATCATTAGTTTTAATCAATTTGGCCTATGATAGATTTTGTCATGTTGGGTTTTATTTTGGCTAAGTGTTTACTTGGTCAACCCTTAGCTTTTACTTGGTTTGACCCAATTTGAGTGATTGATCATCTTATGATGATTGTTGATCAAGATGAGAGGCTTAGGTGAGTTTGATTCAATCCAATTTGGTTAAGATTAGAATTTGGCTCATAAGGGTACTTTAGGTCAGTTTGGGTCAAGTGAACCTAAGTGGGTCAAATGGCTTGGTCAAAGCTTGATTTGAGTTTGATTGAACTTACATATGGACTTATGATTAAAATATAAATCCATTTGCAAGTGGTTTGAAGTCAAATGAGTTTTGATTCATTTGATAAATTCAAGCTGAAAGGGTGAACTTGAAATGGATTTTGGCTTGATTTTTGAATTGAGTTTTGATTTGGTGATTGAAGTTTGTGTTTATATTTGGATTTATGATTGAAGGATTGATTGAATCATGAAGGAAAATCAAGAGTTTGGCTTGATTTGAAGTTGATTTAGCTAAGTTCAAGAATTTGACTTGAAAGGCTTAGGTTGGATTTTGATTAGATTTGAACTTGAATTTTGGAGTTAGTTTTGGTTGTTTGAATTTATATTTTATTTATATATGTGAATATAAATGAGAATATAAATGGGTCATGAGAAAATTTCATGAGTTTGAAGTGATTTGAAGATTATTTCTAAGCTAAGTCCTTAAGAGAGGATTAAAGACTTAAGAAGGATTTTGAATTCAGAATTTGAATTTTGGATTTGATTTGATTGATTTGAATTTATATTTCATTTATATATGTGAATATAAATGGGAATATAAATTAGTCATGAGAAAATTTCATGAATTTGAATCGATTTGAATTGATTTCACGGATGTTAAGGTGTATGTGCTTAGAATGAATGGTAGGAGGATTTAGTCTTATCATTATCTTCTGATTGTGCTAAGAGCTATAATAAAAAAATATAAATGCTTTTGCTATGCAGGTGCTTATACCCCTAAGCATAATCCAATGGGTAAGGTGGACTTGGTTACCTATGTGTGGGGTGCTAAGTCCAATACACATGCTTGGGATTTGTATGATTTGTTTAGCTAATCTCTATTTTGCAGGTGTTAGTTAAATTTACTTTTCCTCTTCATGTACTTTTGTAATTAGGATTTTGGAATGATTGTTATGGGGGATTAGGATGAGCCTCGGTCATAAGATTACATCTTATGTACCATGTGAAGCCCTTGGAGCAACCACCTTCCAACCATCCCAAAAGAAGGAACCAAAAGAAGAAAGAAGAAAGAAGAAAAGAAAATATGAAGACCCCAATAACATGAATTTCTTTACTTGATTGTAAATTAATTCATTCGCAATTCGGGTTGTATAAGGGTAGAACTTGGTTACCCAATTTATTTTGGGCTTGTGTGGTGGTGTCCGACCACAAATGACATTTTCTTCTTTTGCGTTAGCTTTATGAAATGTTTGATGTTTTGTTTAGCTTGTGCATTTAGATGGCATCCTTTTCCTAGTTTCTTCCTTGCTTGATGTATGGCCTGGATGATGATTAGGATCTTAGGGAAAGATAAAACTTCTACAAAATTAATCAACTCAAAATTAAAACTAAACAACTCATAACATCTCCTAAAGCCTAAGTTAAACTCAAGATAAAAGAATTAGAAACCCGTTAGCTAGATGTGTACATTCTTATCTAATATCATGCATAAAAAGCATATTATTTCACTCTTGATTGGAGGGCTTTCACCTTTTCCAAAGAACTTGGCTTGACCTGTGAGAGCTATGGTGGAAACACACCTCCTTATCTCGCTAATTTTGGCCCATAATCTTATTTCGTATGCATTAGGCATATGAATCCTATAGCCTGAGTCAAATGATTATCCAAAATAAAAATAAAATATGTGAAAATTTTGCATTAGATTTAAGTCATTTGAAGCATGTCTTTACATGATATAGTCTCTTTAGGAGTGTGTTTAAGGACTTAATCTCTTTCTAAGTAAATAATAACCTTACTATCTTGCATAATCATAAGACTTGCCTACATGAATTTAAAATCATAGGAGGAGTTAATTGATGGCCACCCCCACGCTTAACTGTAAGTCCAATAGTTGGGTGGTTTATCCTCTCTTGTGGAGGTAAACCATACCCATTTTTACCTTAGATTTAGGTCATGCTTTTGGCCCTCACCAAAGCTCCCTAGATTTTAGTTAGAGGTTGCTTCTCCCCTTTGTGGGCTATAAGTATAAATCCTCACCTCTTAGGCATTTCCATAGCCTTGTACCATGGAATTATAAACCCTAGCATTCTAATGAAAATTCAATTCAAACATATTAATTTAATTTCAAAAATGTAAAGCCCAACCATAGGGTAGTTTGGGATGCTTACTAGGCTTCCTAGTATCTTCAGCATCCCCTACTTATTTTCATTTGGCATCAATAAGAGCTCCTTCATCTTGATCGATCCCACTTAACTTTCTAAAAATAAACCAATCGATTGATAGTCCTATCTTTTTGAAATCTTTGGAGACAATGATCATTTACCTTAATCGAGAGTATTTCTAAGGAATCTCATTCCTTAGGATGTAATTAACTATGGAGACTTGCCTCCATAGGAAACTTAATGAACTTGGTTTAAAATAAACCCTACTTTACTTTTCCATGTAAAGTAGGGGAAAAATATCTAGTATATATGCAGACCTGTTGTCCTTAGAAGTCCTTATTGAGGTGATTATGTCCATTGTAGGGTGGTTACTTCTATCTTTCGAGACAGTACACCTCTCCTCAATGTCGTACTCGATCACCCTAATAAGAACATATGTGGATCTACATGGTGTCCAAATGCATAAGAGTATATTTGTATCTTCATTTTATCCACATAGATTGAAGATGGAAGTATACATCTTAAGAAGAGAAATGAAATTTTTTTTTACCACAGTGCTAGAGTGCCTTTTGAAATGAAAGTTAGGACCCAAACTACTTAAGCTTTTTAACTTACAATGGCTCTATGACTCCATAACTTTTCTTGTTTATGGTTATAGGCTACTTACAATGGAATCAGAGTATACTCAATGGGACCTTTTTCATACAAAGGATATGGACCCCTAGAAAGGGAGATCCATTTTCTTTTCTTTTAACCTGCTAAGCGAGCTCACCCAATCATGGCAAAGGCTAGAATGATAAAGTATGAGATATCTACTTATTTTTGTTCAGCTATGGATAATTTTTTACTTCTAACCCTACCACTTTATTTTGATGTGGAGAAGCTTGAAGTTAAAATGTCCATTTGCATTGGGTATTTTCACTTCATTTGTAATAGAATCAGAGTATACTCAATGAAATATTTGCTATTCAAAAGATATGAACTCATGAAAAAGAAGATCCACTATCCTTTTATTTAATCTGCCAAGTGAGCTCACCCAATCATGGTGAAGGCTAAGATGACAAAGCATGAGATATCTTATTATTTTTATTTAGCTAGGGAAAATTTTTGACTTCTAACCCTATGATTTTATTTTGATGTGGAGAAGTTTAAAGTCAAAAATGTCCACATGCTTAGAAATTTTATACTTCATCCTTTTGCTCTTGGATGTAGTCCTTCCATCCCTTTAATTTTCTTTCTTCTTTATCTTTTGGTAACATTCCGATTTCATTTCTTTGTGAAAAATTACATTTGGTAGTTTCCTTAGTTACAAGATTCACTAAAAAGATAGATGTATTTGATTCATTTGCATAACATTTCACTCATTATGAAATTACTTCACTAAATGATTTGCTAGGAAATTTGATGTATTTGACTTTTTATCCAAATACAACATTTTATTGATTGACTTTCTGATATGATTCAAATCTTTGCTTGATTGATATATAATATGATCCAACATTTCTATTTCCTTTTCATCTTTTCATGGAACAACAAATCTAGTAAATCCATTTAAGATTGGTAAAAATGACTTTCTAAAGATGTTACACATCCGAATCAAAAATTATTTAGTGGAGTGAGTCATTTAAGATTGGCATAATGACTTCCTTGAAAACTTTACACTTCTGAAATCAAAATTTTCTATTGGAATCAAATATTTAGTGAGGTCGTTTAGGAGTAGCTGAATGATATCCTAAAGACTCAACACTTTAGGATGAATATGAACTTCCTTCCATAATCAATATTTTTCTTCATTTTCTTTTCATTTGATTTCTTTTTTTATTTGGGGCTGGATAGGACCATCCAAGAGTATTTAAAGATGTTTAATGAATTTTTAAGTTGCTTTTTTATGTCTGAATTTTTTTCTTCAATCAATAATGTGATTGAAATTGAGTTCTTTTTCTAGGTCGAGTTTTCAAGATTGAATTTTCATGAAGTTGAAAACTCCTTTCTTTATTTGATTGAATGTATCTGGCACCATCTTAACAAAGTTTGATTAGAAATGGGCCTATATAAATTCACTTTGATGTTGACCGATGCACCCGGATCAACATATATTTTGGAGGTTTTCTTATTTTAAATTTTCTGCATCGACTAAGATGTTAATAAGTTTTTAGTAGTATATCTTTATCATAGAAGATAACCCTATAACTTCTTTATAGTGGAATGCCACATCAGGAAGTTGCTTATAGTTAAGTAAGACAAATTAGTTTATTATGTAATGTCTTTCTTTACTTTCATTTTTTTTATTTTATTTCATTTCATTTTGTTTTTAACAGAGCATTACGATGCTTGATTTTGCAAGCAACTTCTCTAAGATGGGCAAAACATCACATTTTGAAGATGACTTATTTGCCATTTCTTTTCAATACCATTTGAGGTGGTATAACTCTACCATTTTGAATTGGATTTCAAGAATTTCCCTTTTGATATGGAGCGAAGGTAGGTCTAACTCTATCCATAATAAATCAATAGACCTTATGATCTATTCATTTAGAGGATCATCATTTAAAAGAGGACCCTCTGGGGTAGATGTTGTGCTATTAGAAAGTCAAGTTTGACTTGCATTCTTTTGTAGCACATATAAGATTAAAGGTAATCTCAGCATGCAATTGAATCTTTGACCACCATACTAGACATTAAGACAATGTCAAGTGTGTCATAAGACATTGCAAAGGATTCTCCTTAGATTTACTTTGTATTGAGAGCATATAATGCCTTAGTCTTTGAATAGAGAAAACTAGGGCTTTCTTCATTCATTTGGATTAACAAAGTCCTAAGTGAGTTATCTATCAACTTACTAGAGATAAAAGCTTCATACTTTTATTCTGAGAGATAGAAATAACACCCTTAGGACACAATCTTAAGGTCATGATTTCTTTAGAAGGATTACACTCTTCATTTATTTTCTTTTCATGATTTAGCCTTAAAAATTATTAAAGCCATTCATGAAATATCATTTCATATAATGAGAGGAAACTCTCATTAAGTAAATTGATTTAAATTTATTGGTTTAGGTTTCATTCATTTCAACTTTATAAAGAGAATCAGAATTCTCTTTCGTTACCCACTCTTTTCTTGTATTGATTAGGAGCAAAAGTGAATCCTATTTCTTTTTCATTATTTATATCATCTCATCATCCTCTTTTGACTCTCTCCTAAACTCTTAAGCATTTAAGGTTTTGAAAAGGTCTAAAAAAAGGGTTACCTCCAAGTCACTCCTTAGATTTGTCAAATCAGCTTGAACAACTGATTTTCCAATATTCTAGTAGATTTGTGGAAATGAATTGAGATTAAAGCTGATTTGCATTTATGTAAAATTTTCTTCTATATGAATAGAATATTTACATTTAGTTTCTTAATCAACCTCTGCCTAAGGTCAATAAGCCATTCTCTTTTTTGGGATGATTTTTGTTTTTATCCCTTTTTTTAAAATGCAATTCAAACTTCAATCATGGTGGTAAGGGGCAATAGGTACAACTATGCCTCCTTTTGATTTAGATTTCTCAAGATTTGAAGGAACTCCTTCATTTCAATCTACATCCTTAGGTGTTTGTCATCTTTGAATGTAGTAGAACAAAGGGTATCCATTCAAGAACCCTGTCTTGATTCTCATTAGCTTTAGTACAAATCCAAAGTAAGATCAAGGATAAGTTTAACTTTTAGACTTAACTTTTTTTGGAGATTTCCTTTTCAAATTTTGAAGTACTTTTCACACTTTTTTAAATTTTATATTCCTTTTCCATATTAGAATGGCTTCAAATCCGTCGTGACCAGATTTTGGTCATAACAGAAAAGACTTGATTTTTCATTTATTTCTCTCACCTCTCATTTTATTTCGAGATATGGTTCTAGGACCCAATCATTTAACTGTGAAAAATGAAGAGTTATAGAACCTCTATTCAAGATGTTGGATAGACTCAACCAAGAATGAAATGAAGAGGTATCCAACAAAAATAAGGCAGTCCTGACCGGAGAGTGGCACTAGTACACTACTGATATATAGAAAAAACCCTTTATTTCTAAAAATGAATAGAGGAACCATTCCTTAGCGGAGTCGCCAGAAAATATGTTGGTGTTTTCTATGGAATAGAGAAAAGAAATGACACCACATATGATCAAATATGACATTGAGGAATAAACATATTATCTTAAAAGATAAACATGCCCTTCTGTAATGGATTCGATCATTTTAATAAAAGACTCCTAAGGCTAATGAGTCTTTTATGTACTTGAGTATTTTCCCTTGAACTACATGGAAAAGTATAATAGGGTTTATTTTATCTTGGGGTCATGGTTCTCTATAAAGGCAAGCTTCTATAATTAATTATATCTTAGGAAGGGTCTCTTCTAAAGAATACTCTTGATTAAAGAAATAAGTGGTTATTTCTAAAGACTACTAAGGTAGCTTTCAAAGGATTGATTTTTGAAAATTCAATTGGGAAAGATCCAAATTAGAGAGAGTTATTTTCAAGAGTCAAATGGGAAAGAGTGGGAAATGCTTATTGATACTGGGATACCCAGCAGACATTTTAACTATTCTATTATTGGGCTTCAAATTTAGGATTTTAATTTTAGATTTTAAGTTGTCATTTTTTTAGAAATCTAGGGCTTAGATTCTAACAGCACGAGACTACAGAAATCCCCTTGGTTGAAGACATATTCCTAAAAAGGATGCTTCATAACCTGGTCTACAGGCACTTTTGACACATGTCAGATGCTCTACCTAGTTCTATCCTTAAGAATCATTGGCCATTTTCCTCACTTGAGGGAACTAACCTATCCCTGACTCTTCTGGACTTACAACCTGCTTGGAGAAGGCTGCCAGCTAACACCACCTAAGGCATTTTTAAATTTATGAAGTCAGATCATATGAATGTAAGATGGTTGGGCTGTTATTTTTTTAGGAAAGAAATCTATGAAGCTAGACTCACTCTCTACTCCATAAGATCATGCAGGGTATGAAGATGTATCTAACTAATGCATATTTTTCATATTTTTATATTTTTTTGACTCAAGATTCATTTTAGGCCATAGGTACGCAATTTATGCCTAATGCATGCACTCAAAAAAAGGTTATGGGCTAAATCAAAATAAAAGAAGGTGTTCTTCCATCGTAGGCTCTCAAAGGTCAAGCCCAAGTTCTCTGGCAAAAATGGAAGCCCTTCTTTAATCAAGAGTGAAACAATATGATTTATGCATGATTTTTAACATCCAGCTAAGGGGTTGCTACATATTTTATCTTGCTTTAATACCTAGGCTTTCATATGAAGATTATGAGTTATATTTATTTTTATGTTATTGATTTAGTTGGGTAGAAAATTTAGTTTATCCTATGAGCCTACATCCAGGCATTCATCACAGCACAAACATAGCACAAAAAGAAACCTAAGAAAAGTATGTTATTTCTATTGTGCACCCAAAATAAATCAAGCAAAAGTATATTAATAAAAATAGATCAATGCGGCCGAGTACTACTGTACACCCCGTAAGAAAGAAAAATGGCCAGCTGAGTTCTGCCCTTATGCGACCCGGCCTAGAACTACAAGTTTAGGTCTATGGGTCTTCTTTGCAGGAAAGTCTCCTTCTTCAGGGACATCCATCAGGCTCCATAGGGGACCACCGCACCATCTCTTGGTTGGGTTAGCACCTGCTAATCCTAGACCTCATAGATCCTAACCTAATTCTAAGCTAAAATTTACAATTTAACAGTCAAAAGAAATCCTAAGCCCTGCAAAACAGATGTTAGGAAATACATACAACACACAAAGCAATTTATATTTTACAAACATATGGGTTTAGCATTAGTTGTTTGCCAAGCCCACCTATCATATGGGCTATGTTAAGGGATTTTCTGCACTTGCAAGCAAATAGCAATTTTATAATTTTTTTATTTATGACATCGATCCTTTTAACACAATCCCCTGCAAAAAATAGTGTTAATTCTAAAAAGAATGCCCTGCCATCCTGTCTAACGAACAAACAAGCCTAGGCATCCAGTCTAAAGCAATACACCACACAGACATGTGAAGCACGACACAGAAGATTAAAGAAAATCACAGAACGATCTAACTTAGATTTAGAATCTATGACCTAAATGATCTAGTGTGTGTAAAAGAGGGGTCTGTGAGGTAAGGCTTCGCTAGTCTCCTTTAAGTTGAAGTTTAAGTTTGAAGTTTGAATTTGTTTAATTTTTTTCCCATTGGCTGGTTTCAATTCAAATGGTTTAATGATTTAATGCCCACTTTTATATTTCTTTTATTTTATTAAAGTAATGTTTAAGTTTTGAAGAATGAGAAATAGAATGAATTTCATTTTAGGTGAACCTCACTTTATTCCACATCCTAAATCCTAATGAAATTTCTAAAAAGTCTAACTAAAATCCTTAAGTATCTTAATTAATTTTTTGATGTTGTTTATGTTTGGATTGGTTTTATGTTTCTTTTCTTTTTAGATTTGATTTGAATTATTTCATTTGTTTGAATTACTTTGTTTGATTTAATTTGTTTAATTTGTTTTATTTTAAATTAAGCTATATGGGTTTCATTTGATATGGCTTATGTTAATTTAAAGAGTTTGATTTTATTCAATTTAACTTAAGCTGTTTAATTTTGTTTGAATTTCATTAAGTACTGATTTTCTTCAAATTTGATATTTAATTAACTTAAGTTTTTAATTTCACTAATATTTAAGTTTGATTAAATTATTTGACTTAGTTGGATGTTATTAGTAGAATTCAAGTTGGATGGTTGAAGTGGAGGAATGCATCTGGCCTATTATGTGATAGAAAAGTTCCACTTAAACTTAAGGGAAAATTTTATAAGATGGTGGTAAGACTGCAATGACTTATATGCAGAATGTTGGCCAATAAAGAGAAGCATAAGACTAAGTTAAGTGTTAGAGATGAGGATGCTTAGGTGGATGAGTGGCTTTACTCTTAAAGATAGAATGCAAAATGAGTATGTTGAAAAAGTTGGAGTAGCTCAGGTGGTAGATAAAATTAGGGAGAGTCGCCTTTAGATGGTTTGGCCACATAAAGCGTCGGCCGTCCGACCCGATTAGGAGAGTAGATGTATTATATTTGCCTTGTGTTAAGAAAGGTAGAGGTAGACCTAAAAGACTTGGTTAAGATGTATAAATAATGATCTTAGTATACTTGAATTAGATGAGAATTTGACACATAATAGGACACAATGGAGACGAAGGATTCATGTAGCCGACCCCACCTAGTGGGATTATGGCTTGTTGTTGTTGTTGTTGTTGTAGGAAGTTTTATGAATTACCTTAAGTATTTCTGATGTTTGTTTCAGATTAGTTTAATTTATTTGATGATTCAATGGATTAATGATTCTTTTTAATTATTATTTAATTCACATTGACCTAGAAATTTGAAAAATCAAGAATTCCAAATCTGTAGAACAATTGGGTTTGAGATAATTATGACAAGTGGGGTAACATGCCAATTTTATGTTTCTAAAGTTTCATGTTCATTATATTTGTAATAATGGTGTAATTAAGGTTTTAATTATTTTATTAAAATATAAATTAGGCCCAATTTATTGAGATTCAATTAAGGGTTTTATTTTTCATAAATTCTTCACTGAAGTAGCTTTCCAATGACGGTTTATTCATAATTTTTGGTTAACTGGTTGATTTACTATGATTAAATTAAGTTCCAATTATTTAATTGAATTATTTAATTCATTTAATTGCCAAATTAAGTCAATTAATGATTCATTAGGTTCAGATAGGTTTAATTAGTGTTGTGATGTTCATTAATATTCATTAAAGTGATTTAATATTGTTAGATTAAAATTCCATAATTATTTCATTAAGGATTAATTAATTTAAGGGTTAAGCATATGAAATTTCAATTTCTTTTGAACCCCAAAGTTTGAAATTCATTGGATTATTAATTTGAGAGAAATTAAGGTTTATTTTTTTCAATTAAACCCAAATTAAGAGATAAATACTTAATAAAAATTGGGGATTTTAATTTCTATGGATTCTCCTCATCTAGATGAATCTATAGAGCCCTCATTTGCATTTTTCTAATTTGTATTTATTTTTCTATGATTTTTAGAATTTTTTGTAATTTTTAATTACTTGAAAATCGTTAACTAACAGTTTTAAGTGAGTAGGGTCCACGTGGCGGTGCGTGGCCTATGAATATGCGTGTTGGCGCTCCATTGGTCCACACAAATCCCACATGGCGCCACGTCAACCTACGTGGTTACGCAAGATGATCCTGGATAGTTCGATCAAAGATCGGACGGTCTAGATCAATCCCACGGATCCTAAGGAAGAAAATCACTTGGTCCACCTAGATCTGAACCATTTGATCTAAATACACAGATCATACGGCGGAGAGCTCGTTTCCTTCATTTCTTGCGGGAGCTGAGAACTGCCCATCTTGTTTTGCTAATATCTTTTAATCTAGGCACCTATGTCTCCCCAAATTTTCTTCAGATTTATTGAGGCCTTAATTAAAAAAAATTGCTAGCTCATTCCCTAATTAGCCCTTTCATGTAATTAAGGGTAATTAAGGTGTAATTGGTGGGTTTTCCCAATAATTAAGTTAGATTAAGGTTAGATCCAGTGAGTCAGGGTTTTATGGAATAATTATGGGGTATTTCCCCTAAGCCATTCCCTAAACCCCCTTTTCTTTGCTTAATTCCTTCTTAACTAAGGGTTAATTAATAAATTATCCCTTTAAATAATTTTCAAAATTTCTAAAAAGTTTCCAAAACCAAATTAATCTACCTTGGGTAGATGCTTAGGTGTTTAATAGCCTAAGTCTAATTAAGGAAATTAAAACACCTTTTAGAAGTGTGAATGGGTGTTTTAAAAGTACTTAAGCTAAACTCCTTAGCTAAATTAACTTTTAATTTTGAGCCAAATTGTATTAGGCCATTTCATTACTAGGTGCATTTCAAATTTAAATACCTTATAGGTTTTATGTCATCTCATTGGCTCATAATTACTTAGTTAATTTTTCAAAGGTGGTGTAGGTAAGGGTTAATTAAGTTGCTTAATGCATACCTTAACCTCATCAACAATTAAAAATAGATTTAATTATCTAAAAATTAAACAAAAATACAAAACACATGTGGGAATGGGTGAAGAATAGCAAACTCATCTCACCTTTTTAAAATTAAATCAAACTTCATACTAAACAAAAATTATTTTGAAATTCACATTGATTTATTCTAAGTTTTCTTATTATTTATGAATGTCTTTTGGAATTTAGTAAAGTGAGTTTGTTTACATGATTACATTGCTTTAGATCTTTCCCAACATGTTAAATTGAATATCTTGTGATTTATGCACCCATGATTTCATGTTTTCAAAGTTTTAAAATGAATTTATTTACTTTATGTCAAATGTGCATGTGTTAGCTAAAGTAAAATATGAGTGGCTATGATCACTACTAAATCTAAACTATTTTTAAAACCTATAAATGAAACATCGAATCTGAATGTGTGCTATTCACATATTAATTATTAGCTTGCATGTGATGAGTTATAAAGTCATGTTTAGTGTAGCCTTTCCTTCCTTTCCTATGTTGGCATAGTTTTGAATAAGGGTTGGTAAGACAAAGGGTTCATTTGAAAAGAGCCCAACACTTACTTAATTCTATACCTTATTCATCCCTATGCCATCATCTAAGAAGAATTGGTTACATTTGCATGAATAAATTGCATAAACATAAATGAAACTAATAAACAACTTTTGCATCTTCTTTCTCCATCTCATTTATTTTACATGCATCTTAGTACTTAAGGAAAGTGGTATATTAGTCTGGACAACCCTGAGATTGTGAGGCTTTAAGTAGCCCCAAGTAGGTCTTATACCTTACACCTCTGGTTAACAATGGCACTGTACTCACTTATGCCTTTCTTACTTTCATACTTGTATGTGAAATTTTGGAGAAAGAAAACCTTTTCTACTTAAGAAAATAATCATGCATCTAAATCTTCTAATTTTTCTTAAATTAATTACTTAGCATGTATCATAAAGTGTGTTAATTATATTCATTTGCATGTATAGATATGCTTAGGGTCCATCCATATGAATGTTATATATGTTGGGAAAGAATTGAAGTAATGTATGTTATGTGAATTTTGATTCATTTTTCTTAATCTTAACATGTCCTTTCTTTTTGGATAGGTCTTTTTTAGATTTGATCTAAACTTAGGATTAATTAAAACATGTAATTAAAACATTCACCCAATTGAAATTAAAAATGTGAACTTACCTTAGAAATTACTTAAGGAAAAGAGAAGTCCTCTTCTCTTTCCCTCTTTTTATAACTTAGTAATTAATTGTTGGTTTTACTTAAACCAAATTAAAAATGAAATAAAAATAACTCAAAACACTTAAACAATTTAAATGAAACCCTCCCCTAAGTTGAACATGTCTTTCACACTTAGAAAACTTGAACATAAAGTCCTAAGCTAAGCATGCTACACAAACCTTCAAAGCAAACATATTTGTCTAAGTCACCACTTCTAGCTTTAGGTTAGGTCGGTGCATGGCTTGATGTGAGGGCATTCACCTCACAACAGTCAGCAAGAAGAGGGTGGCCAGGCAGAAGCCGATCATTAGGGTAGATTTACTCTCAGATTCAGAGATTTCCTCACTGAAGAGGAAGGCTGTGGTAGTACCACAAACTTCAGTGGTTTCAGTACCGACAGTTTCAATCCTAGTGGCAGTTCATCCTCAAGTTGCACATGTTGCCTCGGTGCGAGCTAGCACCCTATCATCTGTACCCTCCAAGGGTAAGGCTCCCTTGGTTTTAGGGATTGCCTCCTACATTTAAGTATGGGTGTAGCTCACACTCCTCTGGTCCTACTCGCACCCAACGTAGAAATAAGAACCGTATGGTCAAATGGTTAGAGAGCTTGAGGCAACTTCTAGGTCAGCCATGGATGAGTCTCACATGATTACATCACCACTGGTTATGGAGAACCAGTTTCATCCTCTCTCAGGATTAGATAGAGAGGATGTCAGAAGGATATGTTCATCGTCTCCTCCAGTGGTGCATCTATAACGGATAGTTTTTAGGAGTAGGAGGTCATACGCCAGCCTTTGCTCTATTCTACACCAAGTAGGCAGAGCATACATACACTTAGAGTCCGGTGCTTAGTTTGATTTATGATCTGTTATCCCCTGTAACGTAGGGAGGAAGATCTAACAGGAGAGGGCCCATGAGGCCCATACATCATATATCATTAGTAAAGAGCGATGGAGATTCAACTGTCAGTCAGCTACTTCTGCTTTGGTTGACTTCTCAGCTCAGTGTGCTATCCATACCGATCATACTGATAGTATCCTCCTCACGGGGACCAGCCATCACAGGAGGGCAGCTCCTGTACATAGAGAGTAAGTGGTGTCTCCACCCCACTGCTCTACCCCACATCCGCCATCTCCAGTGTAGGTTCCAACATCACCCATTCCATCCAAGGCCATGAAGGCCACACCCAGAGAAAAATGTACCCTGTTGGTGACCCAACTACGGCCAAGGGATCCTACTCCTCTAACACCACCCATTGTGGTAGGGTCGAGCTCTCATGCTCGACCTTCTGCCCCAGTAGTGGTATGGAAGGAGTGGCGACCCTGAAGCATCGTGGTCTTTCCTTCACCAACTCCACCCATTCTACTGGATGCAGAGATGGTGACTACTATTAGAGATATTCCAGATGACAATTCAATGGCAGTAATGGTAGAGGATCATACCAGGATTGTTACCCCTATTACAGCTAGCATCAATCAGGATTATCATTCTTCTAGTGAGTACAATTCACACAGGATTGACTCCCCAGCTTCAGGTGAGGCCTGGTGCCTCTCAGTGCATGATATTGATCACACCGGTCAGCCCAAGCTGTTTATACCTGCAGAGTTAGATCGATCCTTAGATGAGATAGTTGCATATTATTTTATGGAGAAAAGGGAGATCTTAGGGTATGCATGGTTTGATGAAGAAAGAGTCAGCTTCAATCCCAACAAAGATGACTTGATGGGGGATTCAACTGGTATATGCATGATTGATACTAGAGGCTCTCTTCTTAAGGAGCAGCAGGCCATGGAAGGTGATAAGGGTGATCAAGGAGACACCACAAAATCAACCCATCACCTCTGACAGCAGTTAAGGCAAAAAGATGAACAAATTGATAGGATAGCATAGCAGTAACAGGACTTATTAGTGGCAGTGTCAGTGCTTCAAAAGCAAGCCCTTCCAGTTCATCTTAGTATAGTCAATGTCAGTCAGCCTGAACTAGTGCATGTCTTAGATCCAGTTAAGACTCTACCTCCCATTGAGCAAGGTAGCACTAGTTTGTATAGGAAGGTAGTGGACAATACCTCCATACATGAAAAAGATTTGAAATCTATGGTTGAGCAGTAGGTGAATGAAGCCTTGGCTCAAGCCTGGGGAGGATCATCGGTTCCAAAGGGTAGACCTTACCCAGAGGAATTCAATGTTATCTAGTATCCTAAGGGTTTCATGCTTCCTTCCTTCAAGAGCTTCAATGGCAGTGGGAATCCGAGACAGCATATAGCTCACTTTAGGCCAATTATTGTAATGCAGGTGGCAGTTATGCTTTATTCTGTAGACACTTTATTAGTAGCCTAGTGGGTATCGCCTTTGATTGGTATGCTAAACTGCCCAATAGTTTAGTTAGGATATTTGCTGAGTTGGAGCAACTCTTTATCAAGAGATTTGTAGGAGCTCAGCAAAGGGTTACTGTAGGTGATCTTGTTGTAGCCCAACAGCACTCCATTGAGTCACTTGTTGATTATATTCTCCGATGGCGTAACCTAAGTATAAAGTATGAACCATAACTATCTGAACAACATGCCATTGAGATTCTCTTAAAGAATATCCATGGTCCGGTCGCCTTCATGCTTAAGGGCTTCACGATAAAGACATTTGATAAGCTAATCAACAAGGTGGCCAGTCTATAAGGAGAGGCAAAATAGTTGCCTTTTCCAGATCAGTTGCCAAAGCAGAAATCCCAAAAGGTTTATGAGAAGAAACTCAGAGCAGTAGCAGCGGTTGATAAGGGGAAGCAGCCAGTTAGAAATCGGTCCGAGAGACCAAGTCCTCAGTAGACTCCACCTCCTTTGCCACCATCAAGGAGGCCATACTGGCCTCCACCTCAACCTCCACAGCCAGCACAGCCACTGCCCTAGCCATACCACCAGTAGTAGCAGCATGCATATCCGCTGCCAGGTAGCTATGGTCCACTTACTCTATTAGATAAGTTAAACAAACCTTATTCTTTTAAGAGGGAGATAATTAGGAAAATCTTTAAGAACCTCTTAAAGAAACTTAATTTTTAGCTACCCGAGCCTAGGAGACTAGAGGAAGTAAGTAAAAGGCATGATCCAAACTTTTTCCCTTACCACCGTATGCTAGGCCATGTTTTGGAGGATTGCTTTACAATCAAGGATTGGCTTGAACACAATTTCAAGACCAGTGTTGTCATTATCCCAAAGGAATACCTTGTGGAACAACCTTCCAGTTCCATTAGGGTAATCCTAGGGGATACAAGTGATCCTACCAAAACTAAAGAAGGTTGGGATATTTCTTTGTCTAAAACCTCTAAGAAAATAATAGATAAGATCAAGAAGCTTTCTCCGCAAGTGCTTGAGTCAGCTCAAACCTTCAACGCCAAGGAAGGTTTGCAAGTTACCAATGCTAACTCTAGGAAAGTGGGAGCTCAGCAGCAGCAGCAGCAGCATGTGTCGGCCCAGGATAGCCCCATAGCACAGCCACCGATAGTGTCCAGACTCCAGCCTTCCGTTGCAGCTTCCACACCGATGACTTCTTCCATTTAAGCTAATTCTTATATTTCTTCTACTAGTATAACTATTGTATCAGTGGATAAGGGCATCAAATCCTTTATTCCACTCACTCTACTTGACTTCTACTTTGTACCTCCAAATACTTCCAAGAAATTGAAGAATGAAGCTAATTTAAATTACATTCATGTCTCTTCTGATGAGTTGTCTTCTTATATTACTAACGATAACTCTTCAAGTCTAATAAACTATAACAAATATGATCTTCCTCTTTCTGATTCAGAGTTGGACTTTCCAACTCGAATACTACAGGTTCACGTCTTAGATAGACTTGGAATCATCCGATTCTGAGAGTCCCATAAGAGAAGTTGTAGGTGAGCCTGAAGTGCAAGTCTAACTTGCCACCACCTTGCCTCCAGAAAGTTGCCATCTACGCTAAGCATATATGATGCCCTTGTATTATCCAAAGAGATGAGAGAATCACTAATCAAGGCTCACCTTGATCTTGAGATATGCTTATCTCAGTTGACTGCTATAGGTGAGGAAGCTCACTATGTAAAAGAAGCCCAAGAGATCACCTTCACAGATGAAGATCTTCTGCTAGGGGACTTGGAGCACAACCGTCCCCTATACATTACAGTCGATATCGACAGGTTCAGACTCATCAGGGTTCTCATGGATTCAGGTGCATCAGTAAACATTATGATTCTAAAGACCCTTTCCAATTTAAGGATTGACATCTCCACTCTCCGAGGAGATAGGATTATGTTGAGAGGATTCAATAATTAAGGCAAGCGGGCTTTAGGTTCTATAGTGTTGTCGTTGGAGATCGGTGACTGGAAGACTGAAGCCAAGTTCTAAATCATTGATTTGAATACTTCATTCACTGCTTTGCTTGGTAGGCCTTGGATACATCAGAATAAGATCGTTCCATCCTCCCTTCATCAGTGCATCAAGTTCAGAAAAGATGGAATTTAGTATCGTGTCAACGGGAATGAAAAGCCATTCTTAGTTAGAGAGGTTGAGATCTATGAGGATGTGACCTATTATATTCCTCAAAACACCCTTTCTTATGAACTTGGACAAAATTCAAATGTAAATGAAAAAGCAAAAGAAAATGAAACAAAAGAAAAGATAAAAGAAAATGAAAGGAAAAAAGAAATGTCCAAGTGAGCAAGAAAGGGGAATTGAAGAAGAAGTGGATTCACATATCACATTCCACCCACAGTTCATTCCATCATATGGACATGTGGGTAGGATGGCTTAACCTCAACTAGGTAGAGGCAGAGGCAGAAATATAGGCTATTTCAATGGTGGAAGACCCCCTAGTTGGCCTTCAGCGAATAGAGGTCATGTTCCAGTTCATATAAGTACCCCTACTATTTACATAGACTTGGAATCTAGCTCGGAGGATGAATCTAATGTGATTAGTATACCAGCCAACCCCTCTCAATGGGTTCCATTAGAGGTGACTTTTGATCCAGACAAAGGTGAAGACCAGACCTCCAAGCAGAGCAAACTATTGGAATCTTGTTTATGTGAAACTATTAGGCAGTAGTTCGGAACCTTAGCTCTTACCTCACTTACACCTCAGAAAGTTGAAGGTTTGGTAGTTAAGGAAGTCCCTAAGTCTTCCAGTGACATGAAGCAGAAGAGGTTCTTTTTGGGTTCATCATCCTCAAGTCTAGAGCTTGATGTAGGACTTGAGGAAGATACTTTTAAAGAATTAATGGAATTACCTTTTGAATTTTACTCACCTTGTGTTCAAAGCTTTAGCAGAAAGGTTTAGTTCCTCACACTTGGTTCAAGTACAAGTTAGAATATTTTGAAAATTTATGGAACAATACAGGCAGGGAAGCACAATCAAGAGCAGGACTAGGATTCAACACAGTGGGTCCAGTCAATGACAAAGATTATTGCCTAGTTATTACCAACCATTTGGAATATGATAGGTTCTTCTCACACATCCCCAACTCTTATGAGAATGTGTGATTAGAAACTTCAGATGATCTAGATGATCTCCAAGTCAAAGAGGCACTGCTAGAGTTTGAAGAGAAGATTCATTCAACAATCGATAAGCTTAAAGAAATCAACCTCAGGATAGAAGAAAATTCTCGCCTAATATACATCAGTTTGTTACTGAATGAAAAAGAAACCAATGACTTAGTTAGGCTATTGACTAAGTTTAAAGACTGCTTCACATGGAGTTATTAAGAAATGCTTGGATTATCCCCTGACGTTGTAGTCCACAAGCTAGCAATAGACCCTAATGCTACCTCTATTAAGCAAACTTCTAGACGCATGCGATTAGAAATTGAAAATTAGGTCATTTCTGAAGTCAAGAAACTGATCAATATTGGTTTCATCAGGGAAGAAAAATATCCTACCTGGTTAGCTAGTGTCATCCTAGTTAAGAAGAAGAATGGCCAAATTCACATTTGCATCGATTTTAGGGACTTAAACAAGGCATGTACTAAGGATGAGTTTCCTCTTCTTATACCAGAATTAATGGTGGACATTGCCTCATCTCATGTAATTTTCTCTTTCATGGATGGATCATCTGGCTATAATTAAATCAAGAAGTCTTCTGAAGATGAAACAAACACTGTTTTCCAAACCCCGATCAGAATCTTCTGTTTTAGGGTCATGCCTTTTGGCCTTAAAAATGCTGGTGCTACATACCAATAGGCCATGAATCCGATCTTCAATGAACTCATCCATCATCAGGTTGAGTGTTATGTTGATGATCTAGTATTTAAGAGTAGAGAAAAGGAAGACTACATCTTTGATTTGAGAGTAGTTTTCGAACGGTTAAGATAATATAACCTCAACATGAATCCTTTGAAGTGTGCATCTAGAGTCTTCAGGGAAATTCCTTGGGTTTATTGTTCAACATCGGAGAATAGAAATAGATCCTGAAAAGATTAAAGTTATCTTAGAAATGCCACCTCCTAAGAGTTTAATTCAACTTAGATCTTTATCTCAAACTTATCAGGAACATGCAAGCCATTCTCAGCACTTATCAAAAAGGATGCCAAGTTCAAGTGGGATGATAAGTGCCAACACGCATTCGTAGACATCAAAGAATACTTTGTGAAGCCACCAGTTCTCGTGGCCCTTATCCCCGGCAGGCGATTGATCCTTTACACTGCTACATTGGATGACTCTCTTGGCACTCTGTTGGCCCAAGCCAATGACGAGGGGAAGGAAAGTGCACTATACTACCTTAGTCGTCATCTCATTCCTGCTGAAGCAAACTATCCACCTATTGAGAAACATTGTCTAGCCTTAATCTTTGCATCTCAAAAGCTATGACACTACATGCTTTCTCATAAGGTGAACTTGATCTCAAGAACCAATCCACTGCAGTACCTCATGACATGACAAATGCTTTCTAGACATTTGGCTCATTGGTCCATGATACTCTCATAGTTTGATATCATATTTGTAGTCCTCCGTCCGATAAAAGGATAGGCACTAGTGGATTTCTTAGCAACACACCCACTTCCTATTTATTCTCCACTTTGTGACGATCTCCCCGATGAACAAATCATGAACTTAGGGGAGGCCAGCAACCGTCGATGGGAGATGTATTTTGATGGTGCTACTTCTTTTCTCAAAGGGGAAGCACCACGATCTATTCTCCCAAGAAAGGCAAGGGTAGGAATAGTTCTTCTAAATCTAAACTACAAAGCGATGAAATTCTCATACTATCTTACTAACCCTTGCACCAACAACGAAGCTGAGTATGAGGCTTTGATTGTCGGTTTAGAGTTATCCATCACTATCAGTGTTAAGAGCATCAACATATTCAGGGATTCTCAGTTGGTGATCAACTAGATTGTTGGGTCCTACTAGGTCCTCAAACCTAAGCTTTGTCATTACTATGAGTATACCATGAAGCTGTTGGCCCAGATTCCTGAAGTTACCATCTACAAAGATCCCAGAGCAAAGGATGCAGTAGTAGATGCCTTGGCAAAACTTGCCAAAGAGTTGGCATGTCCTGAGGATGAGTCCATTTTAATAAGGCTCCAAAATAGACAAGTCTTATACCTTATTGATTCAGAACTCATTGAGAGACTTTCTCTTGAAGGGGAGGTTGCCATTGCCAAAATAGACAAGGAGCTAGATTGGAGGCAACCGTTCATAGATTTCTTGAACACCGGCAAACTACCTCAAGAGAAATCTCAAGCCCATCAGGTGAAATAGAGAGCTCTCTCCTATGCTCTTGTTGATGGCACCCTATACCGACGGTCCTTTGAACAAATGAGGTTACGTTGTTTAGACAAAAATGAAGCCCATGGCATTGTAATTGAGGTACATTCAGGTCTATGTGGAGCTCATCAGTCCGATTCAAAGATGAAGTCAAAGATCAAAATACTTGGATACTACTGTCTTTCTATGATTATAGATTGCATGGACATAGCTAAGAGATGTCATCAGTGTCTGGTGCATGGTGTGGTCCTCCACCAGCCACCCAACATTCTACACCCTACTTTGGCTTCATGGCCATTTGAGTGTTGGGGTACCGACATTGTAAGTCCAATCGATCCTCCTTCTTTTAAGGGGCATCAGTTCATCTTAGCTGTTATCGTCTACTTTTCCAAGTGGACGAAAGACATCCCAATCAAAGAGGTCAAAGCTCACCATGTGCTTCAGTTTTTCAGGAACTATATCGTATATAGGTTCGGGGTGCCTCGACGAATTATATCTGATAATGGTACTGCATTCAAAAGCACGAAGATCAATAGCTTCACTAGAAGACACGGTATAGATTGGAGATACACCACCATCTACTGCCCCATAGCTAAAGGTTTAGCAGAAAAATTCAACAAAACTCTCATCCAGATACTGAAGAAGACTCTTGATGATAATAAATGACGGTGGAATGAGCAGTTGGTTGAAGCCTTGTGAGCCTATCGCACCACATACCAAACTCCAACTCAGTCAACCCCATTTTCCTTAGTGTATGGGTCTGAAGTCATTCTTCTTTAGAAGTTCAACTCCCATCACTAAGGATAGTATTGGGTAATAAGATCACTACAGAGCAAAATGCAAAGTTACAGTTAGAAGAGCTCGAAGGTTTGGAGGAGAGTCATGCGGGCGTGCCAGAACCTTGAGTTGTACAAGGCCAAAATGATTTAAGCTCACAACAAGCTAGTCCGCCCTAGGTCTTTTTGAGTAGGAGAACTTGTGTTAGTCCTAAGGAGACCAGTTGTTGCCCGTTGAAAGATGGGAGGCAAGTTTGAACCCACTTGGGAAGGCCCCTATGTCATAAAGAAGGCCTACCAAGGAGGTTCTTATCAGATTATTGATTGTAAATGGGAACACCTGATGCTTCTAATTAATGGGCTCTATCTAAAGAAATATTACCCATGAAATAAAATCTATTTGAAAATAATTCATTAATAAAAAGAATAAAATCTGATTCCATTCATCAAATCTTCTCTTCTTTCAAAGTGTTATTTACTTATCTTGCGAATCCATCGTGACGTGTTTAGGGTAGGTGTAAGACCCCCTCCCCCCTAGTGGCATCCTATCCCTCTTTCACAACACAAACACAATCTTCTAACGCTATTAGAATAAGTGTAAGAGAACCTGAGAGGTGTCCTATTTTGATTAGCATAACTAAGTTAGGTGTGAGAGAACCCAAGCGACATCCTTTCTTAGTTGGAATCAGGTGGCATCATTTCATAATTTGCCAACGTGTTTTAAGGTAGGTGTAAGACTCCCCTAGAGGTGTCCTCCTTTAGCACATGCTCAATAACAAACACAAATCATTTGTCTTGAGCTATTTTGGTGTGGGAGCAAACCCCCGTGACACCTCGATAGTATGTCACCCCAGTGGTCATTTGTTGGAAGATGTGAGTCCCCATGCTTTCTTCCTAACTTTATCATTGTAAACCAAAGAGTGTATTATTATTAAAATATACTTCACTGCCCAGCCAATAAGCTACCTCGTGATTGACTTTGTTTAAGAAGATGTGGGTCCCTATGCTTTCTTCTTGAACTAGGCATCATGCTCTAACTAGGTTGAGTATATTTTGAGGTTTAGGGTAAGTCCCCTAGTGGATCCTTTCCTCTTGACCACTTTTGAGTTGATCTAAGTCCCCCAGTGGCATTCACTCGGTAGTTGCCCTAGGTCGGATAGCATTTGCCGAGCCAAAGACAGACTATCCCAGCAGTCAGTTCCGCTATAGGAAGATGTGAGTCCCCGAGCATTTGTCGATGAGCACCATAGGTTGGTTGATGTTTGCCATGCTTATAGCGACTCACCCGGTGAGTACACCACTCTTGGCAGATATGAGTCCCCGTGCTTTCTCCTTGAGTTGGACATCGAATACCTATTGAATTTATGACTAGCCATGTCATTTTCTCGAGGGTGTTGGATTAAGCCATTACTGACTCCATCCCCTATGGGCACTCTAATTGGATCATGTCCTTTGTGATCCCATTTAGACACTACCTAGGTTACTTTTGGATTGAACCATTCCCCTTTCCTAGTAACCACCCTTGTGGTTGGAGAATTTGTTCAGCGAATGCATAGATTCTCCCATGATTCAGTAAGTCTGAGATAGGTCTAGGCTTATAGAAGCTCCTTCTCAATTTGATCCCTTACAAACTAACAGAGTCCATGATAAAACAACCAAGTAAATAAACAAAAAATTAATTCACTTTTGGATTAGGATTCAAGCCCCCAAAGGGCCCCTTCTCCCAAGTAGGCATCCTATCTTTAAGGCAGTGTCAGCAGAACTCCCTATAGGAATTGCCTGACTACCTGAGTTAAGATAAATCCCCGGGTCGGTACTCACAATGTAGTCACCTTTTAGGTTAGGTTCAATCTATTTTACCATAAATAGATCACCCTGGTAGTCATTCCTCTTTGAAAGATATAAGACTATGGTGCATTCTTTCTAGCATGATTATCACAAACTGACAGGCAGCCCTAGGTCGGGTATGATTTGTTTCCCAAAGCAATCGATCACCCCAATGATCTTTTTTAGTGGAAGATGTGAGTCCCCGAGCTTTCTTCCCTTCAATTAATCATTGCAAACCAAGAGGCACTCCTTTGGTTGGATAGTTCTCCCATCGACTAAGAAGCTACTCCCTTTATTTTAGTAAATCTGAGATAGGTCTAGGCTTCTATAAGCTCTTCTCAGTATGATCCATCACAAACCAATGAAATAAAAAAAAACAAATTTAAAAATAAAATTAATCTTTTGACTATTCTTGAGTTGATTTAAGTCCCCCAGTGGCATTCACTCAATAGTCAGCCCTAGGTCGAGCGTGATTTGTTGCCTAAAGCAACTGATCACCCCAATGGTTCCTTGTCTCTAGAAGATGTGAGTCCCCATACTTTCTTCTTAAGACTTGACCATTGTGTACCAAAAGGCATTTCTCCTTGGTTGGATAATCCTACCTTGTGGTTGGTCAACTATTCCCTTTGAATCGGTAAATCTGAGTTAGGTCTAGGCTTCCATTCTACTCAGTGCAATTCATCGAAAACCTATGGGATACATCATAATCCAAACAAATGAACAAAATTAAAAATGAAACTAATCTTGACTATCTTCGAGTTGATATAAGTCCCCTAGTGGCATTCACTCAATGGTCAGCCCTATGTTGGGTTCGATCTGTTGCTTTGCCAATAGATCACCCCAGTAACTAGTCCCTACTTGGAAGATGTAAGTCTACTATGCTTTCTTCCTAGTATAGATGCTATATACCAAAAGGCATCCCCTTTAGTTGGTTGGTCCTACTATGTGCTTAGTAGACTACCTTTGGATTGGTAAATCTGAATGAGGTCTTAGCCTCCATGGCTCCTATTCAGTACAACCCATTACAAACCAACAAGGTTCTTTCTAAAAATTCAAACTTAACAAAAATTAAAACAAATTAAACCTTCTCCCTTAATGGAGATCTCTCCTTAGTGAGATTCAAATCAAATCAAATCTTTCATCTCCTTGTAGATGACTTGAACCTGCTTTCCTAGTGGAAGGTTCACACTCTGTATTCCTTAGTGGATTTCTTCCTTCTCTCTTATGTCTTGGACATAAGTAGAGCCATATTGCACTATGCTCTGGATTCTGTCTTTTCCTTGGGTCAGGGATATATAGTTTTTGTTAGTGCTTATGATCTCTTGGTGTTGTTGATCATTTCGGACAACATCAATATGTGTGGTGTTCCTGGTCAGTCACACCACACCTATTGGGCGCCCTTTGTTGACCTCATTTTTAGAATGAGCTCTTAAAACCTCCATCTTAGGCTTAGGATACCCCTTAGACTTTAAGGGTTCCTTAGTCTTAAGACACATCTAATGATTAGGTGGACACTCTCACCTAGCCCTAGAAAACTTCAAAGAGTTAGCCATAGGAATAGGTCATGGCATAGGGGTGTTAGGAAAATCTCCTGCCCTTTAGCTTAAACCTGTCTTCACTTTCCTTCTTTCAAGTCAAACTCCAAATCAATTCTATTTGATTTTCTACTAACTCAAATTAATTCCACGATTGAAACCCATGATCAAAATCCATCAAAAAATTCCTAAGTCCAAATTTTCTAAGTCCTTAACCCTTTCTTAAGGACTCGGCCAAAATCATGATCTAAATCTATTCAAACCTTTGAGATTTTTTCATGACCAATTTATATTCTCATTTATACTCACATATATAAATGAAATATAAATTCAAATCAATAAAATCAAATTCAAAATTCCAAATCAATTCATGAAATTTCCTTAAGTCCCTTTAATTTTTCATTAAAGGACTTAGCCAAAATCAACTCAAAAAACTTGATCAAACCTATTCAAATCGTTGGGATTTTCTCAAAACTTATTTGTATTCTCATTTATATTCTCATATATAAATGAAATATAAATATAACTCAATCAAATCAAACCCTTAACTTAAATTCCAAATAAAAATGATTGAAATTCCCTTAAATCCCTTAATTTTTCATTAATAAATTTAACTTAAACTTTGATCAAATCATTTCAAACTCAAGAGATTTTCTCAAAATATATTTGCATTCTCATTTATGTTCTCATATATAAATGAAATATAAATATAAATCAATCACCAATTCAAAAATTAAATTCAAATTAAAAATTTCCTTAAATCCTTTAAATTCCCTTTAATGGATTTAACTTAAATCATGATTAAACTCATTTAAATTCTTGAAATTTTCTCATGATCAATTTATATTCTAATTTATATTCACATATATAAATGAAATATAAATTCAAACAATCAAAACCCACTTCAAAAATTAAACTCAAATCAAATCAAAATCAAATCTAAGCCTTTCAAGCCAAAATCTTGAACTTAGCCAAATCACTTTCAAATCAAGCCAAACTCTTGATTTTCTCTCATGGTTCAATCAATCCTACAATCATGAGCTCATATATAAATCCAAACCTCAATCCTTCAATCAAAAACCCAAATCGAAAAGCAAACCCAAGACCCCTTCATATTCTTCCTTTGAATATGAAATTTTCAAATGGATCAAAATCCATTTGAATTCAAACCACTTATAAATGGATTTATATTTCAATCATAAGCCTATATACAAGGTCAATCAACTTCAAATCAAGCTTTGACCAAGCCATTTGACCCACTTAGGCTCACTTGACCCAAAGTGACGTAAAGTACCCTTATGAGCCAACTTTTGATCCTAACCAAATTGGATTGAACCAAACTCATATATCCCTCTCATTATGATCAACAATCATCATGGGATAATCAATCAATCAAATTGGGTCAAACTAAGTCAAACTTAAGGGTTGACCAAGTTAACACTTAACCTAAAATGAAACCTAACATAGCCAAATTCCACCATATGCCAAATTGATTGAAACCATTGATCCAAGTTCACTCAAGACCTATGTTTGAACTTGACCAAGTCAACATTTGAGCCTAACCTAGCCCAATTGGCCCACTTGACCCAAGTTGACCCATTTTGACCTAAAGGGCCAAAATGTGTCAAAACTTGATCTAAGCCGAATTGATTGAAACTAGTGGGTCAAGTCCATTCCTAATCACTTGTGAAACTTGACCAAAGCCTCAATTGGCCAACTAGACCTAACCTAGCCTAATTGACCTTATACCCAACATGACCTAAAGGGGTCATGTTGAGCCAACATTGAACTTAACCCAAATTGATTGGAAACAAAGATACCAATCCACTCCATATGACTAACCAAACCTAAACATACCCTTGACCTAACCCAAATAAGTCAAATGGGTCAACTTGACCCATTTGACCTAAATGAGTCATATGAGCCAACACCAAATCTAATCCAAATTGAACCAAACCAAAGGCACCAAAATATTTCAAATGGTCATATGAACTTAACCCAACCCTTGTTTGACCCAATTTGGCTTATTGGTCATATGAACTTAACCCAAAAGCACAACCTAAATGGGTCAACATGAGCCAAAACCTATCAAATAGATTCCAAATCCATTGAAACTTGGCCCAACCTATTTTCTTAACATACCAAACATACCCAAATTAAAAAATAGCCAAGTGACCATTTTACCCTTAGACCATAGAACAAATTTTGGCCTAGCCCATGGGTATTTTGGTCATACATTCATCACAATCACTTGAAGCTTTCCCAAAACCTCAAGGGGATCTAGCGATGAGTGGTGCACCCAACCCAAAGGATTTAAAATCATAGGAGGAGTTAGTTGGTGGCCACCCCCAGGCGGTTGTAAGTCCAAGCTATCGGGTGATTTGTCCTCTCTTGTGGAGGCAAACCAATTTCCCATTTTTGCCTTAGATTTAGGTTGTGCTTTCGGCTCTCGCCAAAGCTCACTAGATTTAGGTTCTAAGGTTACTTCTCTCCTTTGTGGGCCATAAGCATAATTCCTCACCTCTTAGGCCTTTCCTTAATCTTGTGTTAAGGAATCTTAAGTCTTAAAATTCTAATGAAATATACAACTAAAATAAACTAAATTAATTTCTAAAATGTAAAGCCCAATTTTGGTATAGTTTGAGATGCTCACTAGGTTTCCTAGCATCATGAGCATCTCCTACTTATTCCCATTTTTGCTCGATAATAACTCCCTCTTTTGATCAATCCCATTTGATCTTCAAATACAAACCAATCGATTGATAGTCCTTCCTATTGAAATCTTTAGAGACAACGATCATTTACCTTAATCGAGAGTTTTTCTAAGAGATCCTATCCTTTAGGATGTAATTAACTATGGGGGCTTGCCCCTGTAGGGAACTTAACAAACCCAGTTTAAAATAAATCTTGCTTTACTTTTCCATGTAAAGTAGGGGAAGAATCTCTGGTACATATGCAGAGCCATCACCCTTACGATTCCTTACTGAGGTGATTGGTTCCATTAAAGGGTAATGACTTCTGTCTTTCGAGATAGTACACTATACCTTGATGATGTGCCCGATCACCTATATAAGTACATCTGCGGATCTGTGTGGCATCTTTCTAAGATGAATTTCTATAAGGCCTCTTCTTTCTATTCTCCACAGATTTGAAAGGAGACTCCCTAATAGAGATTCATTAACCAACAACCACTAATAAATCTCAACAAAATTAGGGGAGGCAAGAGTCCTCCCACTAATTAAGCACAAAAAGTTTGGGATTAATCAATGTAGTAATTAAAAGGTATTTAGTAAATTAACATTCCTAATAAAACCCAAATTCAAAGAAAAATATTATTCAAAATCAATTAAAATTAATTTTAAATTATTCTATGTTTAATTATCTTTCATATGTAATTTAGTTCATATTTTATTTGATTATTTTACACTTTGATATGAATTTAGGAAGATTTGGCTAATTAAAAATTAAGTAATCTATAATTATATTATTAATCACATCATCGTTAGCGACACACGCTTTCCACTTGGCGTATGGGATTGAATTTTTAACCCATCATATCATAGCGCAGTGTGGCAACGGCGCTACGCATTTTCTCCTCAGCCATCCGATCAAGGATCGACCGACTGAGATTAAAGCCACAGATCAGAGGGAAAAAATGTGGGAGGCTACATGTTTTAATCTCGGCCATTCATACAACACGCGTGGATGGATGACCAGGGATTCATCTCTGTAATTCTCTTTGACCAAGGAGATCCGCCCATGTTCTAGGCCATGATCCGAGCTCGATTGAGCTCGGATTGGGCTAAAATTTGGCTCACACCTTTATCATGCATTGTAGATCAAATCTAACAGCTAAACTCCCATGGGATTAAACTTTCTTTCACAAAGCTTTACACTATGGCTAGATTAAGCCCAAAAAAATAGTTTACCTAGCCAGAAGTAATCACCGATGCTCAATTCCCTTGGAGAAGCTTTGTTTAGTTTAGATGAAGCTTTGCTAAAATTTTGAGGCTTTGAAATTGAGTAGATGTTTTATGGGTCAACTCCTCCTTGCCTTGAGCTCGACCTTGATCGAATTGGATCTTCCCTTGCTTTTGGAGCTTGGGAAAGAGCTTGGGCAAGTTTGACTTGGTTCTTTGATGGAGCTTGAAGAAGGAATTGGGTTGATGTTGAGTGTGGAGTAAAATCAATTTTCAATGAAGGTCCCCTATTTTCAAGTGATGAAAATTGAGAAAATCAAGTTTCAAACTCTCTCTAGGAAGCTTGGGAAGATAATCTAGGGCTTGCTCTGAGTTCCTATGATTCAATCAACTGAGGGAGAGTGAAGATTGAATTGAATTAAGAGGAGTATATCTCCCCCTTGAAGGATCGAACGGTCACAAGCCTCCTTTCCATTTTGATCCAATACATCTCATGCAATGAGTTGGTTAGGCTATTTTGAATTGCATGTGGTTTGGTTTTGGCTAGAGGGAGTGGGTGAGGTGGCCATGTGCTTGAATTGAGTGGAAGAAGGATTTCCATGTGGCCATTTCAATGGGAGTGGTCAATTTGGCCATTGGGCTGACCCAAACCCATTGGTTTGGGTACACCACACTCCCTAGTGTTCACTTGATCCACTAGGAGAGTGTTAAGTGATTATGAAGAGGATTTGATTAAATCCTAAGTGGAATTGGACAAAATTTACCCTATGGCCTAGGGGTAAAATGGTCATTTGACCTATATTTCAGTTTGGTTATGTTTGATATGATGAGAAAATAGGTTTGGCCAAGTTTCATTGGATTTGGATCTGGTTTGATGTGATTTGGCTCATGTTGAGCCATTTAGGTCAAATTGGGTCAACTTCGATCAAGTTGACCAAATGGTCAAAGTGGGTCAAACCAAGGGTTGGGTAAAGTTTATATGACCATTTGAAATGTTTTGGTGGCTTTGGTTTGATTCAATTTTGTTTAGGTTTGAATTTGGTTTGTTTGATTTCATTTAGGTCAAATGGGTCAAGTTGAACAATTTGACCCATTTGACCTATTTGAGATAGGTCATGGGTAGGTTTAAGTTTGGTTAGTCATATGAAAGGGATTGTTATCTTTATTTCCAATCAATTTTGGCTAAGTTTTAATTTGGCTCAATTTGACCCTTTAGGTCAAGTTGGGTTCATGGTCAATTGGGCTAGGTTGGGTCTAGTTAGCCAATTGGGGCTTTGGTCAAGTTCAACAATCACTTTGGAATGAACATGCCTCATTGGTTTGAATTAATTTGGCATAGATCAAGTTTTGGCACATTTTGACTTTTTAGGTCAAGTTGGGTCAACTTGGGTCAAGTGGCCAATTGGGCTAGGTTAGGCTCAAATGTTGACTTGGTCAAGTTCAAACATTGATCAAGAATGAACTTAGATCATTGGTTCCAACAACTTGGCCTATGGTGGATTTTGGCTATGTTGGGTTTCATTTTTGGCTAAGTCTTGACTTGTTCAACCCTTAGGTTTGGCTTGGTTTGACCCAATTCGAGTGATTAATCATCTCATGATGATTGTTGATCATGATGAGAGGCTTAGGTGGGCTTAGTTCAATCTAATTTGGTTAGGAGTAGAACTTGGCTCATGAGGGTACCTTAGGTCAATTTGGGGCAAGTGAGCCTAGGTGGGTCAAATGGCTTGGTCAAAGCTTGATTTGAGTGTGATTGTACTCCCATAGAGACTTATGATTGAAATATAAATCCATTTGCAAGTGATTTGAAGTCAAATGGGTTTTGATTCATTTGACAATTTCAAGTTCAAAGCCGTGAAAATGAGTTTGACTTGGGTTTGATTTTTGAATTGAGTTTAGGTTATGATTGAAGTTTGTATTTATATTTGGATTCATGATTGAAGGATTGATTGATTCATGAAGAAAAATCAAGAGTTGGGCTTGATTTCAAGTTGATTTGGCTAAGTTCAAGAATTTGAATTGAAAGGCTTAGGTGGGATTTTTGATTGAATTTGAGTTTGATTTTTGGAATTGGTTTTGGTTGTTTGAGTTTATATTTCATTTATATAGGTGAATATAAATGAGAATATAAATAGGTAATGAGAAAATTTTATGAGTTTGAAGTAATTTGAACATGATCTAGGCTAAGTCCTTAAGAGAAAATCAAATTGACTTAGGAAAGATTTGTGAATTTGGATTTGAATTTTGGGTTTAGTTTGATTTATTTAAATTTATATTTCATTTATATATGTGAATATAAATGAGTTATGAGAAAATTTCATGAATTTGAATTGATTTAGATTTGATTTAGGCTAAGTCCATGAAGGGAAATCAAAGGACTTAGGAAAGATTTGGAATTTGGAATTTGGAATTTGAATTTTGGATTTAGTTTGATTGATTTGAATTTATATTTCATTTATATATGTGAATATAAATGAGATTATAAATGAGTTGTGAGAAAATTTTATGAGTTTGAATTGATTTGAAGATGATTTAGGCTATGTCCTTAAGAGGAAATTAAGGACATAGAAAATATTTGGAATTTGGAATTTCAACTTGGAATTCAATCATGGATTTCAATCATGGGTTTAAATCATGTGGCATTGATTTGGGTTTGGGGAAAAATCAATTAGGCTGGAATTGATTTATGTTTGATGTTGATTTGATTTGGAGTTTGACTTGAAGGAAAGAAGTGAGGAATGTGGTTCAAGCTATAGGGCAGGCAAATTTTCCTAACACCCCTAAGGCATGACCTATTCCTATGGCTAAGTCTTCTAAGTCTCTAAGGCTTGGTTGAGTGTCCATGTAATCACTAGATGTGTCTTAGGACTAAGGATCTCTTGAAGTCTAAGAGGAGTTCTATGTCTAAGATGGAGGGGTTGAGATCTCATTCTAAAAATGAGGTCAACACTAGGCATCGTAGCTACATTTGTTCAAAGGATCTGCGATATAAAGTGTTATTGATGAAAGCATAGCCCAACATTCTCTTCTCAATTTGAGCTACCAATGATTTATTACTCGATAATTTGCCCTCTTTAAAGTAGTCGATGAAGGGTTGCCTCCAATCATGTGGATCTTATACTATAAAGGCTTCCCATTGCTTTTCTGAAGAAATGTCATGCTTAGCTTTTCTTGGTATAATTCTTTATTGATTTTAAGAAGTATGAGGAGCAATCTGAGTCGCATCCTATTTTGTTAAATTTGATAACCCGTCTACCTACGGGGATTGATATTTTGATGGCTCTAGAACTCATCGAGTAAATATCCCGATCATGACATAATTACCAATCATACTTGTCATATCCTTAGCTAATTTATTTTGCTATTCTCAGATCGAGAGAGTCGCATTAGTGTGATATTTGGTATTTTCTTCATAAGCTCAAGAACTCTCTTATGATAGAAAGCTAACTCAAGCTTGTTGATTTTATAGATGCTAAGTACTTGATTTATAATAAGTTGAGAATTGCTGAAAATATGCAAGTTTTGAATGCCTATGAAAATAACTTCTTCAAGACCTGCTACCAATGCTTCATACTCAGCTTCATTCTTTGTTCTTGGCTCAGTCAACCCATATGATCATCTCATTGATCTGCCCTCTGGAGTTATGAAGACGATGTCGATTCCTGCTCTTGCCTTTGAAAAATTTAGAGGTTGGGCTTGTTTGATCGATGAGACTCTATCAAAGTACATTTTCTAAATTTGTGATTTTTCTCTTTTATGGATGAGCATAATTTGCTCATCAGGCAAATCATCATTAAGAGGTGAGTCTGTACGAATGGGGTGTGCAGCATAAAATCTGCTAAAATTTATTCCTTCACTGCTTTCTGTGGAATGTATGTGATATTAAATTATAAAAGCAATACTGCCCATCATACTAAGCGACCTGTCAACGCTGATCTTGTCATCAAGTACATCAGCAGATCGATCCTTGAGATGAGGGTACTTTTGTGAGATAAGATATAATGCTGGAGCTTTTGAATTGCAAATATTAATGCCAAATAGTGCTTCTTTATCAGAGAGTATCTCATTTCTGCTTCTATCAACCTCCAGCTGATATAATAAAGAGCATTCTATTTGCTTTCTTCATTATGTAGTGCCAATAATGCTCCATGGGACTCTTCTAATGTAGTTGTGTATAGAATAAGGGGCTTCCTAGGAGTAGGCGCTACAAGGATTTGTGGATTTAACAACTAGATTTTAATGTTATTAAAGGCTTCTTGGCACTCCTTGTCCCATTTGAATGAAGCATTCTTTTTCATCAACTTTGCAAATGATTGATAGCATCATGATAGGTTTTATATAAATCATCAGATGAATGCAAGCTATCCTTGTAAAGAATGGAGTTGACACAAACTCTTCGGCAGATGCATCTTCACAAATTTCTTGATTTTAGCAAGATCAATCTCAATTCCTCTGTGACATACAATCTATCCGAGAAATTTTTCAGAGGGCACCCCGAATGCACATTTTAGAGGATTCATCTTGAGATCATATTTTCTGATTCTCTTAAATACAATTCTCAACTCTTCAAAGTAATTTTTATGATTTAAGATTTTCACCACCAAATTATTAACATAACATTCCACCTTCTGGTGAATCAACTCATCAAAAATATGCATCATGGCTCTTTGGTTTGTAGCTCCAGCATTCTTCAAATTAAAAGGCATGACTGTGTAGCAATAGATATGAATTGGCATCCTAAATGATGTGTACTTCTCATCTTTAGGAGCCATCATGATTTGATTGCATCGTGATGATCCGTCCATGAATGGGAACATATCGTAGTAGGAAGTATTGTCCACTAGTAGTTATGATATTGGAAGTAAAAAGTCATCTTTTGGGCACACCATATTTAGGTCCCGAAAGTCAATGCAGACATAGATTTGACAGTTCTTCTTTCTAACTGGGATAATGTTGGTTATCTAATTTGCATACTTCTCCTACCAGATGAAGCCTGCTTCGACCAGCTTCTTAGTTTCTGTAATTACCTGTTCTTCAATCTCCAATCTCATTCTCCTAAGAGCTTGTTTAACAGACATTGCATCTGGCTTAACGATAAGTTTATGAACTGGTACATCAGAGGATAAGTCTAGCATTTTAGAATATATCCAGGAAAAGCAATTCCTAAGTTCATAAAGTAGCATTTTAGCTCTTCAACATTCTCATTAGGTAGAAGGGCACTGACGAAAGTTGGACGAGAATCATCCTCAGCTCCTAGGTTGATTTCTTTGAGTTCATCCCTAGTAGCTATTTGTCTACCATCTTCATGTTTTTCAGGCACAAGCTTAGCTTCTACTTCTTTATCATTTGTAAGAAGAATTTAATGGTGCTCATCTTATTCGTCACTATTAGTTTCGATCTTAGCTTCTATTATATTATAACAAACTTTATTTGGTTGGGATATATGGATGAACCCAAGACCTTTAGTGATAAACTTGTCACTTCTTCGTGATGCTTGAGGACTTCTTTAGCTCCACATCCTGTTAAAGATTTGAGTTCTATGTTTAGTAGTTTTAATATGAATTCCAAGCTTATGCATCACTCGTGCTGTGATGAAGTAACCTTATCAAAATGCTGCTAAGAAGCTAAAATGCTTACTTTAGGCATTTCTTTTAAGTCCAATATAGGTTTAAGTGGTGATTTCCACTTAACATTAGGGACTTCTTTTAGCTGCTTCAACATTTTCATGATCTTCTTAGAGACTATTGTTTCCCATTCTTCAATTTAAACTAATTTTTCCTTCTTTTTATCTTTAATGGATGATGCAAAAGTGGATGTAATCACCCTTGTAGATTCTCTTCTCGAGTTGACTAGAACACTATCAAATAATATAAATTCACCTCGTCGATACTTCCTTTCTAGCTAATCTTTGAAGACATAACAATCTTCAATGGGATGGCAGATCACCTCATGATAGGGATAGTAATTTAGATTATTGACTTGATTAGCTTCTTCAGGCCTTTTACTTTTTGGTAATTGTAGACCAACTTTGATTACTTGTCGAAATAATTTAGCCACACTATCTCTCTTAAAGGAATATTCTTTGTTCATATTTATCTTAAGAGATGGCTGCATTCGCTCATCATCTCTTGTCGCTTGTTTTGGATGCTCTCTACCACCTAGAAAAGTTTGAGGTTTATCATTGCCTCCTAATACCAATTTTGGCTATCGATTAGGATGAACAAGCTTCTTTCCCTTATCATTATTATACATTGGTTATTTTCCTTTATCAACATTATAGATTTTTTATTTTTCACCACTTGAACTATAGGAAGCGGTATGAGTTTCATTTCTTCTTTAATTTGAAGGCTTATTTCTCTTTGATCTATCTATATAAATTTCAGACTTAGGCGATTTAACTTTTCAAATTTGGCCACCCTATCGAGCAAGTCCTAATGTTGTAATTGATGTCATACATAAAAATGGTGTCATTTTATCATCCATATTTCCCATTAACAATTGAATCGCATGTTCTTCCTCTAATTGTTGTTCATATTTCATGCTTAGGTTACGCCAATGAGTTACGAATTTTATCACGGACTTATATTTTCTCTTGTTTATCAAGGCGAGGTCAGCGATCGTTATTTTCTCAGTTGCACTAGTGAACCATTTCATGGGCATTGTCTCTAGTACAATGAAGGTTTTGACTGAATCATTCAACAATTCTACGTACCACTCAAAATCAGTTGAGGTCAGACTGCTGATGAACTGGCTGAAAAGTAGTGCATCATTTTCTCTCGTGTTACCACAAGTAGCCTTGAATTGGGCAGATATTATTTTGGATTATCATGCCCACTAAAAATAGTAAATTTTGATACTGAGTAACCTTTCGGGTATTGCACTTGATTAAATTCAGCTAGGTAAGAGGGATCTTTACTCACCAGCTTTTCAGACTACTTTGAATCTAAAACTGCCTTTATCCTTTCATTAATTATTATTTTTAGTTGAGCAGTTGTTATGGTTCCTGGTGCACTAGCCACGTTCTGAATTATAGGTTGAAGAGCTAGTTGATTAATTTCACTCCTCCCTTCAAGCATAGCGTGTACTGTAGAAGCTTAAGGTATCAGAGCAATTGGTGGTATAAAAGTTGTATTATTAGCTACCTATTGATTAGTAGATGAAAAGGTGCTACATTTGATGTGATATTTATCTCCAACATATCCATCATGATATTTATTTGGGCCATCATGTCATTCATCTTGGTACCAAGTTGTGAAATTTCCTTATCTTTGACTTCTATTTGACACTGCATTTATCTTTGCTCTCTAACTAACACCATGACGTCAACCAATACATGCTCTTCTTCTTCCTCTATTTCTCATTGTCGTTCTTCTCCTTGATCATCTTCAGGGGAAGAACTTTACTGTCTTTCTTCTTGTGCATTTGCAGGGATAGTTGTTGATAGGGCTGAATGACGATACTGGTTGTAAAATCATGTACAAGGTTGATCATTTCTTGGTTCAACCATACAAACAGCTTCAACTCACATAACTTGTTTTTCACTTTGATCTTCTTCTTCTTCCTCTTCAGCAGAGATTGAAGATCCATCTTCTACTCTTTTTTGTGATGACTCTTCTTCGTAGGCATCGAATTTAGGTTCAAGCTCACTGGATTCATGTTGCTGATGATGTTGAGCAGAAAGTTCATCTATATGTCTCATCATATAAATAATTCCTACTTCCATAGTGTCCTATTCATCATCTTCTTTTTGCAAATGAATTTTTGATCGGTGCTTCCAATGGATCTCTAGTTCATTATAAGGAATGGAGATTTCTTCCATTGGGGGACTACGATCATAGTCAACTTTCTTTCGTAAGGGTGAACCTGATTGATGATGGGATCTCCTAGAGGATTCTCTAGGGTGTCAACCATCATATCTTTTATCAGTTATATCCCTTCTTTTAGGTATCCACTTCTGACGAGTTAATTTTTCAGGCAAATTTCTAAATATGTGCATTATATGTCACACCTCTTTCTTTCTTCAAAAATTTATCGCAGGGCCTTGGCCTCCATATTTGCTTACCCTTTCGCCAGGGCCTTTCAGCAGCAGATTCTTGGACACGTGGTCCAACTGTCACGCTCTGATGCACACTGCATGAAGCATAATTGTCTTGATGACTAGTCACCATATGAGATGGAAACCTCCTTGGTGGGGCTTTAATATTTTTAATCATTGCAGGCTTTTAAATTTTCTTTTTATTATGCCTCTTTCTTTGGCTACTTTAAGAACTTTTTATATTCTGGAGGATAGTGTTTCAGGCTATCTCCTCTATGGTGTTGGGGATTGATGTTGTTGAGCCCAAAGAGCTATTCATTTTAACCTCAGAAACTATTGTCATTTTAGGGGTAGATCTTTCTTCTTCTTCTTTGCCTTCTAGGTATTTGGTTCCTGATGATGCTTCAAAATCATGTCTCCCAGGTAAAAAGGTTTTATTTGGCAAAGCAGTTGTACCATGAGGCATCAAAGATACGGTTGCTCAGCGGTTCTTTCATCACAGCTTGATTGACCCATCTTTCAAAAAGTTCTCTCGAGAACTCCTTAATAGAATGAAGTTCTGAGTAGTTGCTTCGCATGATGAAGTGCACCAATGGCGAGCTTGGAAATTCACACAACCAAATTGAATTGCTCCAAAGATATGTTGATGACAACAAGATGTTTGCCCTCTAGTTAAAGTGCTCTCTAGATTCATTTTATGCAAGTGAAAGATGGGGATTAGTAATTAGTAATTATTATTTTACCCCATACTTTCAAAATGTAGAGGTACTACAGAATAAAATAATAGTGTAAGAAAAATATACTATACAAAATAATTATTTTGACATAGAGTCTTATACATCAGTAATTTGAATTTATTACACATTTAAATCACCATTTTTGTTATTTTGAATTTTCAAATATTTTGTTGCTACTATAACATGAATATGACTAGCCAAAGATGGAAAGAGAAACCTATCCCCAACGGAGTTGCTAGAAATTTGTGGGCTCCAAAAATTTGCCACTTACCTCTCACATCAAAGAGAGTATGATTTAAGAATAGCTGAAATTTTTAGAAGGCAGATGAGATAGTAGATAGACACTACCCAGAGATTTCTCCCTCATTTGTCAAGACTTTAGATATGGTTTCAAGTTTCTTATAGGCGCATGCACCTATAGTTAATTACCCCTCCCAATGATGAAAGAGAACTTTTGATTAAGGCTAGTCTCTAGATCACTGAATGCATAGCTTATAGTAGCAGCATGTTGAGTTTCTGAAATTTAGAATTTATGAATTTCATCATTATTAGCTTAAAGCGAATGGTTGGGGGAATGATGATGTGTCCAATCTAGATCCCATGGTTTCATCATCCCAGACTATCGTGGTCCCTAGTCTACTTAGCTAGAAGAGGTAGTTGACCCAACCTAACCAAAAGATCCTTGTCAACAGCATAAGGGTTATGTCGTCCAAGAAATTCTTGTAGATCTAGGGTGGTGTTTTTCTATGGAGACAAGCTTAAGTCTAACTTAGCTGGCAGAGGCCTTTTTACCCTACCAGGTGTACCCTATAATTCACATCTCAAGGTACAGAGCCATTGGGGAGCATATGGGCTACAGTCTTGATAGTAATATAATGGTGTCATTTGGCGGCAACCACCCGATCAGAGAACTCTGGGCATAACTGCATCACATGTGGAGCCTACTGGCCAACCCACGTAGACAGAAGACATAGGCCACGTCCTTACTACATGAGATTGATTGAGAGTGAATATAGTAGAATACTTTATTTGATTTTGGCTCCTTTGTGAGCTAGTGTTTTCTTAATTTTTCACCTTCATCAAACTATTGTGGAAGATGGATTGAGTGGAGTTTGCATTAAGTATTTAATGATTGAATTTCATTTAACCATTAATAGCTTGGTGATAAATTAGACATTGCATTTGGATTGATACTCAATTTAAGTTAATTTAAACTAAAATTAAAATCACATTTTGATAAAAATATCCCCTATAATTGAATTATTCATTAAACACAACCATCATCGAGGTATATATATTGTTTGATCATTTAATTTATTATTTCAGATCCTGTCGACTCTATTAGTTTAATAATAGAGGATCAGATCTACTCTCATATGATAGAATTAGCTTTTAGATATTTCTATAAGTTAAAATTCTTATAATAATTGGATTTTTAGGTTTTGTTAACCCCGACCCGGTCCTAAGACCAAACCGGGAAGCAACCTGCGCAGCATCCTCTGACACTAAATTTAAGCATTCAGCATAGTGTCGGGGACCATGCAGGTATTTTTAAGAATTCTTGCATAATTTTAAGGTATTGAATTTGAGTTTTAGTCATACTTTATAATATGTGCAAGAGTTCAATTGAAGCCTTAATTATCACTTTTTGTTTGTTTTTACGATACGTTGCGAATTCGTTGGCATATTTGGCATTTGATTTAGGTTGTAATTCAAAATATTGCAACCTTACTTGTATTTAATTTGATAGCAAAATAAAATGGCTATTTAGCTTATGTGTATTGATAAGATTTTACATCCTTCCTAATCATCATATTCAACTTTTGTTCCCACCCATAGACGAGCTATTATACCTCTTTCAACTTAGCTTATTAGAAGTGAGCCTTGTTGTTTGAATCATGCTTGAATTTCATTTGCATTTGAATGCTAAGATTTCAAGCTTACTATAAGTCTCTTATGATTTGATTATAAATCTGTAGTGTTTATTTTTGGATTGCATTTGTTTGTGTATGTATATGTGAGGGAACACTACGCAGATATGAGGATATACTTATTGAGGTGAATAGGTACAACATTAAGGAATAGTGTACTATCTCGAGAGATAGAAGTCACTACCCTACGATGGACCTAATCACCTAATAAGAACCCCTAAGGCATGATGGGTCTTCGAATATACTAGAGATTTTTCCCTACTTTACATGGAAAAGTATAGTAGAGTTTACTTAAATCGAGTTCGTTAAGTTCCTTATGGAGGCAAGCCTCCATAGTTAATTACATATTAAGGAAAGTGAATTCCTTAAGAATACTCTCGATTAAAGTAGGCGATTGTTGTCTCCAAAGAATTCAAAGATAGGACTATCAAAGGATTGATTGTATTTTGGAAAATCAAGTGGGATGGATAAAAAAAGAGAGTTATTAGCAATGTCAAAGGAGATAAGTACAGAATGCTCATGCTACTAGGAAGCCTAGTGAGCACTTCAATCTTTCCTATGGTTGGGCTTTATATGTTTGGAATTGAGGAGATTTCTTTATTTGAGTTGAAATTTTATTAGAAATCTATGGCTTACAATTCCATAATACAAGATTGTGGAAATGCCTAAGATGTGAGGATTTATGCTTATAACCCGCAAATGGAAACATCAACCTTAGATCCTAAATTTGGGGAGCTTTGTTGAGGTCAAAGCATGACCTAAATCTAAGGCGAAAGTGGGTATATGATTTACCTTCATAAGAGAGAGTAAACCACCAGACTGGTGGACATATTACCGCCTGCAGTGGTAGCCAGCTAACTCCTACAATTTAAAACCATGTGGTCAAGTCATATGCTTTTGCAAGATGGCTAGGTTGTTATTATTTAGAAAAGAAACTAAGTCCTTAAATCCACTCTTAAAGAGACTAGAGCATGAGGGGTATGAATAATGGATTAAATCTAATGCAATTTTTGTCAAATTTTATTTAATTTGGGACTCTTTATTTTAACACAAGCTATGGGATTTTGTATGCCTAAATGCATGAGAAATTGGTTATGGGCCAAATCAAAAGAAAAATAGGTGTTATTCCATCATAGGATCTTAAAGGTTAAGCCCATTCTATCTGACAAAGATGGAAGCTCTCTCTTAACAAGAGTGAAATAAGATGGTTATGCATGATATTAAACACACAACATCTAATTAAGGGGTTGCTAAATATTTTATTATCTGGCTTTAATAACTAGGCTTTTATGTGAGATTATGAGTTATTTTAAATGTTTAGTTATGAGTTATTAATGGGATAGAAAATTTATTTTTATCCTAAGAGCCTAATCGTATTCATGCCATATAACAATCACCAATCATAAATAAACTATGAGAAGGCATGTTTTTTTAATGCACAAGCTAAAGAAATCATCAAACAATTTCATAAATCTATCACAAAAAAATAAAATACCGATGCAGTCGGGTGCCACCGTACAACCCGAAAAGAAATGTGGGTAGCTGAGCTCTACCCTTATACAACCTAGATTACAACAAAATAATTACAATTATAAATGATAAATGTTATGGGGGTCTTCGTTCTTCATTCTTCATTCTTCTTTTTTCATCACTTCATCTTTCATTTCTTCATTTGATTTGCTCCATTTCTTTCTTCCTTTTAACTTGATTTGAATATGCTTGCTCCGAAGGCATCACATGGTATATAAGACTTGATCTTATAACCAATGCTCATCCTAATCCCCCATAACACTCATCCTAATCCTAATGGAAAATTACATTAAAAGAAGGAAAGTAAATTTAGTTACACCTGCAAAATAAATGTTAGCTAAACAAACCATACAACCCAAGCAGTTATGTGAAAAAGTTTGAGCTTAGCACCCCACACATGGGTAACCATGCCCACCTGTCCTAACTTGGATTATGCTTAGGGGCTAAGCAACATGCACAGCAAAAGCATTTATATTTTTTTATGATGGCCCCTTAAGCACAACCCCCTATAGAAAAGATGATTAAGCTAATGTCGACCTAACATCCAGATTACACACAGACACCCTAACATATAGTATAAAATAATACATCATAAAACAAGCATATATCAAATCATACACCGCCCTAACATAAAGCTAGAAATGGTGACTTAGTCTATTGTGTGTGCATTAAAGCTTGTGTGGTATATCCTAACAAGGCTTTATTAGAGTTATAATTTGCTAAGTGTGAGGGATTTAATTTATAAAGGGTTGATTTCTCTTTAAGTGATTTAATTGATTTGGAGATTTTACTTATCATTTTCTTTTATTTTATATGGTCTACACTTAACAACTAAGTATTATAAAGAAAAGAAAGAGAGGGAAAATCTTTCATCTCGACCTTAAGTCACTTCTAAAGCAAGTTAATTAATTAATTTTTTTTAATGAATGGCTTATTATGTGTTTTAATTAATCCTAAGTTTAGGTTCACTCTAAATGACCTTATTCAATAAGAAAGACATCTTAAGATTAATTTGGATGAATCACTATCACATAACACATTTTATTTATTTCTTCTCATCATGTATATCATGCATATGAATAATCCTAAGCATACATATACGTGCAATGTAAATCTTGGCACACTTTAATGATGAATGTAAAGAAGTATGTTTGGAATTCAATTATTTCAATTAATTGAATTATGAATGCATGCCTTTTTGATAGAAAAGGGACTTTTAACCCATTAGTTAAACACACATTCACACGTATAAAAATCTTAAGTGAGTATAATGCCAATGTTTTCTACACTAGGGGCGTAAGGTACAAGACCTACTTAGGGCTACTTAAAGCCTCGCAGCCTCGGGATGTCCAGAATAATATACCACTTTCTTAGATCCATGTAGATGTATGAACAACTATAAGGATAGGAAAGTCCATGCAAAAGTTGTGTTTTATTTTCTTAATTTGTTATTCTTATCCATTGACCACATCTCACATACACATGTATAAAAGTTTTAAGTGAGTATGACGTCATTGTTTTCTACACCTAGGGCGTTAGGTATAAGGCCAACTTAGGGCTACTTAAAGCCTCGCATCCTCGGGATGTCCAGATCAATATACTACATTTCTCTAATACATATGAATGTACAAAAAGAACCACAAGAATAAGAAATCATGCAAAAAATTATGTTTAATTTGGTTATGTGATTTATGATTCTTATTTATTGGCCACATCACACATACACATGTATAAGAGCTTTAAGTGAGTATGACACCATTATTTTCTACACTAGGGGCATAAGGTACAAGACCTACTTAAGGCTACTTAAAGCCTCAGATCCCGGATGTACAGACTAATAAATCACTTTTCTCAAATACATATGAATGTACAAAAGAACTACAAGAATAAGAAATCATGCAAGAAATTATGTTTAATTTGGTTATGTGATTTATATATATAATGTGAAATCCTTCCTAAGTCTTGACATGGAGATGTATAGGAATAAATTTAGCCAAATGTTGTGTTATTTTCAAATGAACTATACATTTGCAAATCCTATGAAAACCCATGTAAGATAAGGGAAGAGGACTTCATGTTACATATCTTATATTATCAACACATGCAAGCTTATAGGTATTGACATCACTTCATTTATAATAATTGATTTATATGCTTTTAAAAATAATATTTGATTTAGTAGTGATAATAGCCACACTTATTTAATTTAAATCAATATACAATTTGACATAAAGGACACCATTTAATTAATTTTAAAAGAAATGAATGTATGATTATAAATGACAAGCAACATTTAACATGAGTGAAAAGAAATAAAATAACACAAGCATGTGATTTCATTCAAATCCAATTAAGTCCTAAGGACAATCATACTAAATAAAGCCATTTAGAATAAATCAAAGTTTCTTTAATGTCATTTCATTTTGAGTTTGATTTGAGTTAAGGGAAGTGAAAGAATTTTGCTGGTCCTAATCCCCATTCCCATGTATAAGTTAATTTGGTTTAATGAAGAAGTATTTAAGTTGAGTTTATGATTTAATTAGGTTTGGGTATGAATTAAGTGGATTAATTAACCCTTACCTTCATCACCTTAAGTTAATTAACTAATTAATAATGAGCCAATATGATATGCAACCACATGGAAAGTAAATTTGCAATGCTCCTAAGAAATGAAAGGGGCCTAATGCCATTGGCTCATGATTAATAGTTAAATAGGCTTAAGGGATCTCACTTAACTACTTTTATGATTTTCTCACACATGTGAGCTAACCAAAATTTCATTGTCTCCCCCTTTGGGTTATTGAACACCCAAAGAGCTACACAAGATTACATTAGAGAAACTAGGTTCAATTGGATAAATTAAGTTCAGTAATTGGTTAATTAAATTTGAATTAACCTTAACCAACGTAAGTGAGATGGGCTTCGAGAAAGAGACAAAGAAGAGAGTCTAAGTCTCAAACCCTAAATCAGTTCTATTAATTGATTAAGATTTGGGTACGATTTGGGTTTTGATTAATTTTGTTAATTAATTAATTAAGGGGTATTAATTAATTAATTACTTAAGGGATTAGGGAAGGTTTAAGAAAAAGATTGGAAGAGGGAGTCCCAATCCATTTCCCTAGGCTTCATCATCATTAACAGAGGTTAACAGCTTGATTGATTGATTAATTTATTGTTCATTTTCTTAATTATCACTAATTATATTAAGAAGGTGATTAAGGCTTAATCCATTGATTCCCCTCATTAAGTAACTAGTAAAATCCTAAAAAAATAGGGGAGGTAGAAGTCATCCCTTTAAATATACAAATAAAGTTTGAGATTAATTTAATGTTAACTAAGGAGTAATTAGGTTAATTACATTTTGAATTAAACCCTAATTAAGCCAAATTCATTATTCAAAATTAATTAATAATAATTTTTCCAGATTCTACTTTATAATATCTTTAAAGTAAATCTGAGTTTGTAATTTTTAGATTTTTCTACAATTAGTTATGAATTTATAAAGTTTCAGGATTAAAAATAAATTAATTAACCCTATTTAGAGCCTTAATCCCGTCAGGCCACATGGAGGTTGACATGGCACACTTTCTATGTGGCGCAATGAGATTTGCTATTTAAGTTGTCACATCCAAGTGATGACTCAAATGGCGATGCACGTGACATCTCTGTGGACCGTCCGATCTAAGATCGGACGGCCACGATCTAACCCGCAGTTCTAAGAGATTAAACAGAGGGGGGCTAAGCATGATTTGATGAGGACCATTCATCCCGAACACATGGGATGAACGGTCCATGATCTATCTCCCCATGAGCGATGAAGGATGGCTACCGTCCAATAATGGACGCTTGGTCCAGGCTCACCCAAGCTCGGATGGAGATGAAAATGATCCCACACCTTCTGGGAAGCCAGAGAAATAGATCCAATGGTTGAAAACACATGCCATGAAAATTCATTTCATAAAAGACCAAACTAATTTCATTCGAAGATCGATTTCAATGGCGTGCCTCACTAGAGCTTATGACCAGAAGTTCCAATTTTTGAGGAAACTTCATTTGGTAGAAATGAAGCCCCGTTGAGCCACATGAGCTTTGATTTGGTGTGATTTTCACGGGAGACCAAGGTGCTAGATGAAGGTGATCGGGCTTGATCAAACTCCACCCTTTGACTATTAGGAAGCTTGGAGGAAGGTGTGTACAAAGTTAATTACACTTTATTTTGGAAATGGAGAAATGGGATTCACTGGTACACTCCCTTATTTCCTTTTCACACAAAACCAAAAATGGATATTTTGGGGAACTTGGGGAAGCTTAGATGGGAGGTGGTATACCCCTCATTCCATGGATCAGATGGCCTTGGCTGATTTGGATTCTTTGATCAAGGGGTCACCCTAGGAGCTCTATTTGGGCAAGGAATCATCTGTGTTGGCTTCCCTTAAATGGAAGATGGCGTGAGAGTGGCTGCCAAGGACAAGAGGTGCTTGTCCTTGGCAGTTTGGCAAGCTCTAATGAGGATGGGGAGGTGATTGCACCTCTCCATGGATTATGGCCGACCCAACCACTGTTGGGTCAGGTTATCCATGGTCCAAGGTGCCTAGGTGGACTTATGATTGGGTACCAAGTGGCCATGAAGAGAAAATGACATAATGTGCATGTGTTTTATCTCTTAGGATGCCCTAAATCCAAGGGAAAAATGGTCATTTGGTTATGAGTTTGATTCGGGCAAATTTGAAATGTTAAAGTGGGTTAACCCAAATTTCAAGTGATATGGAGTTTATTTGATTTGATTTGGCTTGGTTTGACCCATTTAGGTCAAAATGTCGGTTGGGTCAAGGTTATTGGTCAAATTAGGTCAAACTAAGGGTTAGGTCAAGTTCATATGACCAATTGGAGTATATTGGTGTCATTAGCTTGGTTTAATTTTCTTTGGATTTGATTATGGTTCATTTGAATTCATATAGGTCAAATGGGTCAAGTTGACCAATTTGACCAATTTGACCAAATTGGGTTGGGTTAGGTGTTGAGTCATGTTGAATTCGTTAATTGAAAATGATTGTAAGCTTTGGTTTGTTTAATTTAGATTCAATTTAGATTTTGGTTAATTTGACCCTTTAGGTCAAATTGGCCTAAGTTGGTTCAAGTTGACCAATTAGTCAACTTGAGCTTGATCGTGGCTTTGGTCAAGTTCAACAAGTGATTTGGAATGAACTTGAACCATTGGTTACAATCAATTGGGGTTGGATTGTGATTTGACCTATCTTGGCTCTTTAGATCAATTTGGGTCAACTTTGGTCAAATGGCCAATTAGGCTTGGTTCGGCTCAAGTGAAGGTTTGGTTATGTTCAGTCATTTATTATGAATGTGTTTGAGTTAATGGTTTCAATAAATTTGGCCTATGGTGAATTTTGCCTAGTTTGGGTTTCATTTGGACTAAGTGTTGACTTGGTTAATCTATTAGGTTGACTTGGTTTGACCCAATTTAAGATAATTGATTAACCTAAGATGATTGTTGATCATGTTATAAGGTTTAGATGGGCTTAGTTCAATCCAATTTAGGTTGGATTAGAACTTGGTTCAAAAAGGTCCTTTAGGCCACTTTGGATCAAGTGAGCCTAAATAGGTTAAGTGGATTGATCATGGCTTGATTTAAGTTTAGTTGAACTCACCCATGAGCCTAGGATTGAAATATAAATCTAATTGCAAGTGGTTTAGAGCCAAATGGGTTTAGGTTCATATGACAATTTTAGGTCAAAAAGAGTTATCCTGGGCTTGATTTGGGTTAGCTTGGGTTTGATTTGATAATTATAGTTAGTGTTTATATTTGGGTCAATGATTGAATCATGAAGAAATCCATGGGTTTTAATTTGGTGTGGATAAGATTTTGTCAGGTTCAAGGATTTAGCTTGAAATGGTATAAAGTGGATTTTGGTTTAATTTTGGGTTTAGTTTTGGCAATTTGAATTTATGCTTCATTTATATTTGTGAATATAAAGGATGATATAAATGGGTTATGAGAAAATCATTTGAGTTTGGAGTTATTTGTATTTGGTTAAGGCTAAGTCCATAAGATGAAATCAAAGGGCTTAGGAAAGATTTTGGGATTTGAATTCAATCATGGGTTTCAATCATTTGATAGTTGGATTTGATTTTGGGATTTGGATTTGAATTTGGATTTGGTTTGAAAGAAGGAAGCACGGATTGGGTTTAGGCCTTAAGGTATACAAGTCCTCCTAAATCTCTAAGGCACAACCTATTCATATGGTTAAGTCTTTTAAGTCTCTAGGGTTAGGTTAAGTGTTCACCTATTCACTAGAAGTGTCTTAAGACTAAGGAACTCTTAGTGTCTATAAGAGTCCTAGATCTATGATAAGGGAGTTGAGTGCTCACTCCAAATGTGAGGTCAACAAAGCTCTCCTAATAGGTGTGGTATGACTAACAAGGCAGAATCAATTGGTGTTGAGCAAGACGATCAGCAACGTTCGAAGGATCATAAACACTAATAGAAATGATTTATCCCTAAACCCGAGGTATAGACAGAATCAAGATCTTAGTGTAATGCAACTCCACTCATGCTAAGGGCATGAGAGAAGGATAAGGGATCCATTAAGGGATTAAGCATGTGAACCTTCCACTAGGGAAGCAGGTTAAGATTATCCACTAGGGATGGAGGATAGGAGTTCGAGTTGGTTCGATGTGATGTGAGAAGGAAAAGATCCGTTGGGAGTGAGTGCATGAACCTTCCACTAGGGAAGCAGGTTCAGGTTATCCACTATGGATAGAAGTTTGATTTAATTTGCATCTCGCTAGGGATAAATTTGATTTGATTTGTTGATTTATGATTTGGTGCTCCACTAGGGAAAGGATATGATTTGATTTTGAGGGTACATCTTTTAGAGATGTGAGCTCAAATCTGCTAGGGATAAGATAGGTTTGATTTGGAATCCATTGGAGGGACGATGACATATTTGATGAGATGGACCCTGTCAGAGTGCGATGGATCCACTAAGAAGGGGTTAATATCAACCTAGACCTGTCATAGATTTACAAATCCAAAGGGATAGTCTACCAGCCATTAGGTAGGACTATCCCACTTGAGGGGTGCCTTTCGATGTGCAATGGTCAAGTTAGGAAGAAAGCAAGGGGACTCACAACTTCCCAAATAAGGAACCACTGGGGTTATCAGTTGATAGCACGATAAATCAAACTCGATCTAAGGTGACTATTTGAGTGAATGTCATTGTGGACTCGTATCGACTCAAGAAAAGTTAGAACTAATTCAATTTGGAATGGAAGTTATCGGTGTGCGATGGATCCACTAAGAAGGGCCTAATATTAGTTTAAACCTATCTTAGATTTACAAATCTAAAGGGATAGTCTACCGATCGTGGGGTAGAGCTAACCAACCAAAGGGGTACCTTTTGGTGTGTAATGGTCAAGTTAGGAAGAAAGCGTGGGGACTCACATCTTCCTACACAAGGAACCACTGGGGTGATCAGTTGATAGCATAACAAATCAAACCCAACCTAAGGCTATTCGTCAGTTTGCAATGGTCATGCTGGAAAGAATGTGTAATAGACTTATTTCTTTCAGAGCAAAGACAACCGCCAAGATGACTAGTTGGGGGCACAATAAGTCAAAACCTGACCTAAGGGCGAGTATTGAGAGAATATCGACCCGGGGACTTATCCCAACTCAAAGTAGTCTAGAAATTCCTATAGGGAATTTTGCTGACGTTGCATTAAAGATAGAATGCCTGGTTGGGAATGGAGCCACTAGGGGCTTCAATATCTAATACACAAGCAAAGATATATTTTGTTTGTTTGATGTAATCATGGACCCTGTTGCTTTGCGAGGGACCACATTGAGAAGGAGCTTATATCAGCCTAGTCCTATCTGAGACTTACTAGACCAAGGGAGAATCTATGCATCCACTGAACAAATTCTCCAACCACAGGGGTGGCTACTAGGAAAGGGGGACTGTCCAATCCAAAAGTAACCAGGGTAGTGTCTAAATAGGGTCGTTAAGGATGTAATCCAAATAGAGTTTTCACAGGGGAGGTGTAGCTAGGGGCATTATCCAAAACCCTATAAAAGAAATCTTGTAGGTATTCGGTAGGCAACTCAAGGAGAAAGCGCGGGGACTCACATCTACCAAAAGTGGTCAATCCACAGAGTGGGTCACCGTCAGCATGGCGATAATCAACCAACCTAAGGTGCCCGTCAGTTTACAATAATCAGTATAGAAAGAAGGCATATAGGATTACATCTTTCTAAAGTGGAACTGATCACCGGGATAGTCTATCTTCAGCTCGATAGGGGCTATTCGACCTAAGGAAACTACTAAGTGAGAAGTCCTGTGTAAGGACTAAACCCAAGCTTGAAGTAGTCAAGAGGAAAAGAGCCACTGGGGGACTTATCCTAAGCCTCAAATATACTCGACATAGTCAATACATGATGGCTAATTCAAGAAGACAGCATGTAGGATTACATCTTCTTGAATGAAGTCAACATGGGGTAGCTTACCAGCTGCGTAGTAAGGCCTACCAAAGTGATAAGGCACTCATTGGTTTGCAATGGTCAAGTCAGGAAGAAAGTGCGGGGACTCACATCCACTAGACAAGTGACCACTAGGGTGACACACTAATAATGCAGCATATCAACCCGACCTAGAGCAACTAATGAGTGAGTTCCACGGGGGCATGCTCCTAGATCAAACTAGCTCGAGGAAAAATATATGTGTTCATTTATGTTGTGAAAGAGGGAATAGGATGCCGCTCGGGTTCTCTTACACCTACCCTAAACATGTAAAAGAATGGATAAAATGGCATCGAAGGGGTAATTGTGACTCCACCAAGAAAGGATATCGCTTGGGTTCTCTTACACCTAACTTAGTTGTACTATTCGAGATAGGATGCCTCTTGGGTATTCTTACACCTAACCTAGTAACACTGGAGGATCATTTGTAGTTTGTATTTGTGTCATGGAGGGATAGGATGCTGCTCAGGTTCTCTTATATCTATCCTAAACATGTTATGGCAGATTCACAAGCAAAATATATTTCTAACACATAAGAGATGGAATTTGATATGAAAAGAAGTTTACTGATGATTATTTTCAAACAATATCTATGGATTGTATTTCTTTAAGTAGAGCCCATTGATTCAAAGCATCGGGTGCTCTCCTTTATAATTTATAAGTTGATAAGATCCTCCTTGGTAGGCCTTCTCTATGGAATAAGGACCTTCCCAAGTGGGTTAAAACTTCCCTCCCATCTTTCGACGGGCAATAATTGGTCTCCTTAGAACTAAAACAAGCTCTCCTACTTGAAAAGCGCTAGGATGGACCAACTTATTGTGAGCTTGAATCATTTTGGCTTTGTACAACTCGAGGTTCTGGCATACTCGGAGGTGTCTCTCCTCCAAACCATCGAGCTCTTCTAACAGCAGCTTAGCATTATGCTCTATAGTGATTTTACTACCCACAGTTATCCTTAATGATGAGTTGGACTACTAATGGTAGAACAACTTCAGACCCATACACTAACGAGAACATGGTTGATTGAGTTGGAGTTCTGTATGCAGTGCAGTAAGCCCACAAAGCTTCAACTAACTACTCATGCCAATATCACTTATTATCATCGAGTGTCTTCTTCAGTATTTGGATGAGAGTTTTGTTGAATGCTTCTGCTAGACCGATTGCCCTCGGGTAGTAGATGGTGAAATATCGCCAATCTATATTGTGTCTTTGGGCAAAGCTGTTTATTTTAGTGCTCTTGAATGCAGTACCATTATCAGATATAATTCATCGAGGCACCACAAACCTATATACAATATGGTTTCTAAAAATTTGAGCACATGCTAAGCTGTGAGCTCTTTAATTGGGATTGCCTCGGCCCACTTAGAAAAGTAGTCGGTGGCAGCTAGAATGAACTGGTGACCCTTAGAAGAAGGAGGATCGATTGAAGCCACTATGTCGGTACCCCAACACTCAAATGGCCATGAGGCCAATGTAGGATGTAGAATGTTGGGTGGTTGATGTAGGACCACAGTGTGTACTTGACATTGGTGGCATCTCCTAGCTACGTCAATGTAGTATGTGATCATTAAAGGCCAGTAGTATCCTAGTCTCTTAATCTTGGCTTTCATCTTTATACTGGATTGATGTGCTCTGCATAAACCTGAATGTACCTTAGTCACAATCCAACGGGCTTCATGTTTGTTCAAATAACGTAACCACATATGATCGAAAGATCGTCAGTACAAGGTGCCACCTACGAGAGCTTAGGAAAGGGCTCTCTACTTTAAACTTGAGGTAGTTTGCTTATATTTAAATAATCCATGAATGGTTGCCTCCAATCTAACTCCTCTTCTTTTTTGGCAACAACAACCTCCCCTTTAAGAGAGAATCTCTCGATGAGTTCAGCATCAACAAGGGATAAGACTTATCAATTCTTGACTATTATTGGAATGGACTCATCTTTCAGACATGCCAACTCTTTGGTAAGCTTGGCTAATGCATCTGCTACTGCGTTCTCTCCTCGAAGAATCTTGTAGATGGTAACCTCTGGGATTTGGACCAACAACTCCATAGTGTACTTCTAGTAATGGTGGAGCTTAGGCTTTAGAACTTTGTAGGTCCCATCGATTTGGTTGATGATGAGCTAAGAATCCAAGAAGATGTTGATACTATGGATGCATAGTGTTATGACTTACTCCAGACTGACAATCAGAGCCTCATATTTGGCTTCACTGTTGGTGCATAGATTGGACATATGATATGAGAATCTCATCACCTCACGGTCCAGAGTTTAGAGAACTATTCCTACCCTTGCCTTTCCTAGAAGAGTATATCATGGTTCTTATTCTTTTAGAAAGAAAGCCACGCCATCAAAATACATCTCCTAATGGCGAATGCTAGTGTCCTCTAAGTTCATGATTTGTTCATCGGGGAGGTCATCACTTAGCGGAGAATCAGCAAGAAGTGGGTGTGCTGATAAGAAATCTGCTAGTGTCTGTCCTTTCACCGTACGAAGGGGTACGAATGTGATGTTGAACTGTGATAGAATCATGAACCAACGCACCAACCATCTGGATAGCATTGATCGTGTCATGAGATATTGCAGTGGATTGACCCTAGAGATCATATTTACCTTATGAGAAAGCATGTAGTACCGTAGCTTTTGGGATGCAAAGATTAAAGCTAGGAAGTGCTTTTCAATAGGTGAGGAGTTTGCCTCAGAAGGAATTAGATGATGACTAAGGTAGTAGAGAGCATTTTTTTTCCATTCATCATTGGTTTGAGCCAAAAAAATGCCAAGGGAGACATCTAATGCAGTGGTGTAGAGACTCAATGGCTTGCCCAGGATAGGGGCTGCTAGAACTGGCGGCATCATTAGGTAGTGCTTAATGTCTTCAAAATCATACTGACACTTATCATCCCACTTGAACTTGGCATCCTTTCTGACAAGTGCTGAGAATTGTTGTCATCTTCTTGATAGGTTGGATATGAAGCATCTTAGATACGCCAACCGCCCTTGGAATGATCTGAGTTGAGTTAGACTTTTAGGGGTTGGCATTTATAAAATAGCCTTGATCTTCTTTTGGATCGATCTCTATTCCCCGGTGTCGTACAACAAACTTAAGGAATTTCTCTAAAGCTACTCCGAATGCACACTTCAAGGGATTCATTTTGAGGTTAAATTATCTTAATCGTTCAAAATCTACTCTCAAGTTGAAGAGATGGTCTTCCTTTTCTTTGCTCTTAACTCCTAGATCATCAACATTGCATTCAACGTGATGATGAATGAGTTCGCTGAAGATCTAAGTCATGGCCCGCTGGTATGTATCACCAAAATTTTTAAGGCTAAAAGGCATTTTATAACAATAGATTCTGATCGGGGTTCGAAAATTAGTGTTTCTTTCATCCTCGGGGGCCATCTTGATTTGGTTATAGCCAGATGACTCATCCATAAAGGAGAATACTGCATGAGATGAGGCAATGTCCATCATTAATTCTAGTATAGGAAGTAAAAATTCATCCTTAGGACATGCCTTATTTAGATCCCTAAAATTGATGCATATGCAAATTTGGTCATTCTTTTTCTTAACTAGGATGACATTAGCTAACCAGGTAGAATATTTTTCTTCCTTGATAAAGCCAGCATGGATCAGTTTCTTGATTTTAGAAGTGACCTATTGTTCAATTTCTAATCGCGTCAGAGCTTGCTTGATAGAGTTAGCATTAGGTTCTATTGCTAGTTTTTGGCTACGTCATGAGATAAACTAAACATTTCTTCATAATTCTATGCAAAGCAGTCCTTAAACTCAGCTAATAGCCAAACTAAGTCATTGGTTTCTTCTTCATTCAATAAGGAGTTGATGTATGTCGGACGTGAATTATCTTCAGTTCCTAAGTTGATCTCTCTAAGTTCATCGATGGTTGATCTGATCTCTTCTTCGAACTCTGGTGGTGCCTCTTTGACTTCAAGCTCATTTATGTCAGCTGAAGTTTCTAAACATACCTCCTTATAAGAGTCAGCATGATTTGAGAATAACTTCTCAGATCCCAAATGAGTGGTGATGACTAGGCAATGGTTGTCATCATCGATTGGACCTACTGTGTTGAATCCTAGTCCCGATCATGATTGAGAAAATCTGCTTTGTGTCACATAACCTTTCAAAGTAATCTGACCTATTTTTAGACCAAGTGAGTGGGATTAATCCCTTCTTTGCTATGTTAAGAACACAAGGTGAATACCAATCAAAAGGTAATTGTATTAAATTTTTATATGAATCATCTTGGAGTTCTACATTGGCTTCTTGACTTAAAAGATGATGCTCCCAACAAAAATCTATTTGGCTTGACATCTGTGGATGACTTGGGGGCCTTCTTAACTACTAAACCTTCAACTTTCTGGAAAGAAAGTGAGGTTAGAGCTAAGGTTCCCAACCTCTATCTAACTATTCTATATAATTGTGATTCAGATACATCCATGCTTTGCTTGGAGGCCTGCTCTTCATCGCTGTCTAGCTCGAATGTCACCTCCAAAGGGACCTACTGAGGGGGGTTGGTTGGCGTGCTAATCACGTGAGACTCATCCTCTGAACTGGATACTAAGTCTATGTGAATAACGGGGGTATTCATGTGAGTCAGAACATAGCTCTTATTGGGTGGCTAATAGGGAGGAGTTCTTCCACCTCTGGAACTGCCTCTACCTGGTGGGGGTCAAGTCATCCTACCCATGTGTTCATATGGGTGAACGAACTATGGGCGTAATCTAAATTCAGGCTCTACTCCTTCCTCAGTGTTTGATTCTCGCTCACTTGCATTTTCATTTTCATTTCCTTATTTCTTTTCTTTTTATTTTTATTTTTCTTTTTCTTCTTTTTTCTTTTGTTTCTTTTTCTTTTATTTTTAAACATTCACCAAGTTTCTGAGAATAGACTTTTTGATTCAGAGGAAAATAGTAGGCTGCGTCCTCATATATCTCGACCTCTCTAACTGAGAATGGCTTCAAGTCTCCTTTGACATAATACTCGATTCCACCTCTTTGAAATTTGATGCACTGATGTAAAGAGGATGGGGTTGGAACCATGTTATTTCCATGTATCCAAGGCCTACCGAGCAAAACATTGAAAGATGTTTCTGAATCGATTATGTAGAATTTGTCTTCTGTCTTCTAGTTATCTATCTCCAATGGAAACACTATAGAGCCTAAAGCCCGCTAGCCTTGTTCATTGAATCCTCTCAACATCATCTGATCTCCTTGGAGTTTGAAAATATCGATCCTTAAGTAGGCAAGGGTTTTTAGACTCATAATGTTCACTGATGCACCTTGATCAACTAACATTCTGGTGAGTCTGAATCTGCCCATGTCCACTATAATGTTGAGGGGACGGTTGTGTTCGATTATCCCCAACAGAAGGTCTTCATCGGTGGATATAACTCCATGGGCTTCCCTTAAATAGTATGCCTCCTCTCCAATAGCAGTCAGTTGAGCTAAGCATATTTCTGGATCGAGAAGGGCTTTGATCAATGACTCCCTAATCTCTTTGGATAAGACAAGGGCATCATATATGCTTAATTTAGCTAGAAACTTTCTTAGGTGATCGAGAACATTATAGTTAACTCTGGGATAATCCTCCACAAGCATATCCATAGGTGGAGCATCCTGTGGAGGGGATTCTTGATCACTAGAACCAATGACTTATTTAGCCTTATCCTAAGGTGCTACCCTAAGAGGTGGAACTTTACCACTACGAATGACTTCAGTGACTTCATAAGATGGCTTAATGGAAAGTTATACCAGCTCATCAGGTTCACCTATAGCTTCTTCTATAGGATCATCAGAGTTAAATGACTCCAAATCAATCTTAATGGGTGAACCCAAATGATTTAGGATTGGGAAATCCATTTTTAAATCAGAAGAAGAATGATTAGAACCAGACTTATTATCATTATTTTATAGACTTGGAGAGTTTTTGAGAGGAATAAAAACTAGAGTATCAGAAGTGGGCAAGATGTAATTGAAAGATTTCTTCTTTGATTTCTTCTTAGATGGAGGTACATGATAGAAACTTAATAAAGTAAGCGGGGTAAGGGGTTTAGCTCCCTTGTCTGCTGATACAGCGCTCCTCCTGGCAGAAGAGAAATTAGTGGAGGAAGAACTAGTAGCTGCAACGGTGGATGGAGTGCTAGACTTGGACGGTGGTTATGCTACTATGTTATCCTGGGAAAGTGAGGTGGACTGCTACTGCTGCTGGGCTGTCACCTCCCTCAAGTCATCTTTAGCAACTTGCAAAACCTTCCTTGGTGTTGGAGGTTTGAGCTATCTCAGGCAGCTATAAAGATAATTTTCTGATCTTAGAGTTGATTTTATTGGAGGTTCAGGGTAAGGAGATATCCCAACCTTCCTTTATCTTAAGAAGATCGCATGTATCCCCAAGGATTATCCTAACATAATGAGAGGGTTGTTCTAGTAGATATTTATTTGGGATGATAATGGCACATGACTTGTAGCTACACTCAAGCTAGTCCTTAAAGGTAAAGCAATATTCTAAAACATGTTCTAGCATGCGTTGGTAGGGGCAATAGTTTGGATCGTGACACTTTCCCACTTCCTCCAACCTCCTAGGTTCTGATAACTAGAAATCAGACTTTATTTAAGAGGTTCTTAAAGATCTTCCTGACAACCTCTCTCTTGAATGAATAAGATTTTTTCAATTTGTCGATAAGAGTAGGTAAATGACTGTTACTTGGTGGTGGGTAACTATACTGCTGCTGGTGATGTTGATAGGGATACTATTGAGGAGGTGGTGGTGGAGGCCGTTGTGGCAACTGAGGTGGCCAATATGATGGCTGAGGTGGTGGCAAAGGAGGTGATAGAGAAGACTACTGAGCTCGAGTCCTATTTGACTGGACCCTGGCTAGTTGTTTCCCCTTATCAACTACTATAACTTCCCCTAGCTTCTTTATAAATGCCTTCTGCGGTCTTGGCTTGGCTGACTAATCTTGGAAAGGTAATTGTTTGACCTCTCCTTGTAGACTAGCCGCCTTGTTGATTAATTTCTCAAATGTCTTAATGGTAAACCCTTTAAGCATGACGGTGACGGAGCCATGGATATTCTTGAGTAGAATTTTAATGGCATGATGTTCAGATGGTTGTGGTTCACATTTCATACTTAAATTGTATCATCTAAGAATGTAATCAATAAGGGACTCACCGGGGTGATATTGCACTACAATGAGATCACCCATAATTACTCTTTGTTGAGCTCCATCGAATCTCTTAATAAAGTGTTGCTTTAACTCAACAAATGTCTTTACTAAACCATTGGGTAGTTCAGCGTACCAATTAAATGTGATGCCTATCAAGCTACTGGTGAATTAGCAGAATAAGAGTGCATCCCTGCCACCGGCATTGCAACATCCAGCCCTGAAGTGTGCTATGTGCTGCCGGGGGTTCCCACTGCCATCAAAGATTTTAAAGGATGGAGGCACAAAACCCTTGGAATATTAGACAACATCAAATTCTTCTGGGTAGGGTCTACCCTTTAGGATAGATGAGCCACCTCAAGCTCATCCGTTCCAAAGGGTATACCTTTTTATTATTCCATCAACTGTTTGATATTCTTCTCTTGCATGGAGGTGTTGTCCACCACCTTCCTATGCAAGCTACCACTGTCATGATCTACTAGGGAACTACTCTTAGGCTGATCTAGAACATGTGCTAACTCAGGATGATCTACCTCTATTGGCATATGATGTGGGACTGAAGTCTGATTCTGAAGTGCATGGAGGGCTACTAACAAGTCTTACATCCTCTTCTCCATTCGGTTGATCTGATCATCCTTTTATTTGAGCTACTGACAGAGGTGTTGGGTTGAATGAATGGTGTCATCTTCTTCAAACACAACACCTTGCTGACTGTGTTTATCTCTTGAAGGGAGCTCCTAGTATCGACTATATGAACTCTGTCAAATCTTTAAGAAGGTCATCTTCATCAGGATCAAAAGCTACTTGCTCATCCTCAAAATTCATGTGATCACTTCCTAAGAGCTCCCTCTTCTCGGCAAAGTATTCAGCCACGATCTCATCCAAAGAACGATCAAAATGTGCTGGCATAAATTCTCGGGGATGACCGGTAGAGGGATTGTGGTCACTGACTGAAATGCTTCTAACACTGCCTGTCACTAGAGTGCTAGCCGTGGGAAAGTCATGCTCACTAGAAGAAATGTGTTCATGATTGCTCACCAGCGGAGTGGTGTCCCCGAGAGATCTACTGCCATGGGAACTATAACACTGTCACATTCACCCTCTGCAACTACCACTAGCTCTGATGGTGGTGGTGGTGGTGTGACCATAACACTGCGGGGTCACCACTCCTGCCGAACCACAGCTAAGGTAGAGGGTCGAGCAGTTGTGCTCGATCTCACCTCAATAGGTGGAATGGAGGGAGCAGGGTCATTTTGCCGTAGCCAGATCACCAAAGGGGCTGGTCTTTCCCCGAATGGGGGCTTCTAAATCTTGGCGGGAGTGGTGGATGCTAGGACTTGCACGGGTTAGGGTGGACGATGAGGGGAGCGATGTGAAGGCAACACCGATTGTCCCTTGACGGGAGATCTCTGCCTACGACGGATAGTGTCGGTAAGAATAATCCTATTAAGTAGAGGATGATTAGGAAAATATATCGAAGTGAAAGCTGCTGACTATTTGACATATCTCCTCCACTCTTTCCTATCTACATGAGTAGATGCTTGAGCCTCCACAGCTCTCTCTTTATGGATTTGACCCCTAACAGTCCTAGGGATTAGTGATCGCAGATCAAATAAGGTACTAAAATCTGAGCGTATGCGTGCTCTACCAACTTGGCATAAGGCAATCCTAAGCCTGGCATAGGGCCTCCTGTGCTCCCTACCCGGTGTCTCATAGTATACTACTGGTGGAGAAGAAGCAGCAATCCTTCTGTAATCTTCCTCTCCGTCTATGAGAGGGGGTGGAACTTGTTGCTCGTTGGAAGTGGAGAGACCTCACGGGGTGAACCCTGCTCAGCTATGTGAGATGCAGCCTCAAGCTCTCTAGTTGTTCACTCATCCTCACACTTAATCTTGTGATTTTTTTTTTGGCATTGAGTACAAGTGAACAAGGCAGAGCGAGAGCTAGTACCTACCTCATAAGTGGAGGAGACTATCTTAGAAGCTAAGATAGCCTTCCTTTTCAGGGTAACCAAAGAGGAGATAGTAGCTCTCACTGAAGTAAAGGTATGGACAGCTGGATGGATAGATGTTGAAACTATCTCATGACGGGGAGCAGAAATGACTGCAACTTTCCTCTTCAGTGGAGGATACTCAAAATCGGAGGGCATGTCAATGTGAATGATTGGCCTCTGCCCAACCACCCCATCCCTACTGATGGTAGCGAGGGATACCCCTTCACAAGTAACACGAGCCCCCTCAAATCTACGACCGAAGAAGACCAGATGGGTAGAGTCAATTTCAAGAAGGCTATCCGATCCAAGGCCAAGTCCACCCCCAAGGGAAAAGTAAAAAACAAACTTCTGTGAGGCCATGTATGCTGACTATAAAGACTGTATTAACTGATCTGAGTTGTATCTCTGCAAGTGTTGAAATGCAATCTGAGTTAGATCTATGCTTTAATATTCATCATAGAAGAATTATATAGACTTGAAATCCTAAACCCACACTCAATAATTTAAATATATTAAGTGGGGTTTAGTGGAGAGATTTTGAAAATATAGGAGAGTCTTTTGCCATTTGATTTTGATTTTAGAACCCATACTCAAGTAATTTAGGTAGGTTATGTGGGGTTCAAAATTTTGAGGAGATATTTTCTTTCTTAGAAATGTTTGCATTTTTTGTATCTTTTTTGAAAATTTTTGGTGATTTGAAAGGACCTCTAATTAGAAAATTTGAGTATGCTAAGAAGAGGTTGTGATTGTGTGTTTAGAAATTTTTGTAGGGTGTCTTTTCTTGTGATGCGTGAAATGTTAATTTTGAAGATGAGGCTTCTTACTTAACAAATTTGGTATGTTAAGTAGAGGCCACATGTGTTTGATTTATATTTGAAAATGAGACTTTCATTTAACAAATTTGGTATGTTAAATGAAATCCAAATGTGATTTAATTTAAGTTTTTGATTTTCTTTTAAAAATGGAACTCTTACTTAAAAAATTGAATTTGTTAAATGAAAGCCCAAATGTGATGGATTTGTGTTTTGATTTTCTTTTGAAAATGGGACTCTCACTTAACAAATTGAATATGTTAAGTGAAAGTCAACTTGTGATTAATTTAAGTTTTTTATTTTCTTTTAAAAATGGGACCTCATTTAACAAATTTGGTATGTTAAATGAAAGCCCGATGTAATGAATTTGTGTTTTGATTTTCTTTGAAAATGGGACTCTCACTTAACAAATTGAATATGTTAAGTGAAGGCCAAATTTATGTTTTGAAATGAGACCCTCACTTAACAAATTGAATATGTTAAGTGAAGGTCAAATTTATATGTTGAAATGAGACCCTCACTTAACAAATTGAATATGTTAAGTGGAGGTCAAATTTTTGTGTTGAAAGTGAGACTCTCACTTAACAAATGGAACATGTTAAGTGAAAATTTGTATTTTGAAAATGAGGCTCTCACTTAACAAATTGAGTGTGTTAAGTGAATGTCAAACTTATGTTTTAGAAATAAAACTCTCGCTTGACAAATTGAGTATGTTAAGTGAAAGTCAAATTTATATTTATTTTTTTAAGAAAGGAAATCTATTTAAAAATTTTAGGCATGTTAAGTAAAGTTCAATGATATGTCTTGCTTTCATGTATGATTGAGAGAGAAACCTTAACTTCAACTTATATGAAATATATATTAAGTGGAGTTTCAATCTCATGTTGTGGTTTTATTTAAAAGTAGACTCCTCATTCAACAACTTTAAACATGTTGAATGAATATGACCATTTTCAAAAATATGCTTTTAGAAAATATGATCTTGATCTTGATTTTGAAAAGAACCTTCATGTAACAATCATGGGGATTATTACATGAAGGCTGGTTATATGAATTTGTACTTTTTTGGAAATTTTGTGCAAAATTATTTATTATGTGAATTTTGAAAGAGTGCTTTTGGAAAGTGTCATGAAAGAATTTATTTTCTTAATTTTTAAGATGAACCTTACCTCACCAAGCTAGTGGTAAGGAGGTTCTAGATTTTTATTATCTCTCCTTTCACTGATAAATTTTATTTTATTTACCCATTGGGAAGCCCAATAGGGGTTTCAAGACTTACACGGAGTGAGGTCTTAAAACGTAGATGATGTTGGCAAACTTTGCTTAAGAATGAAATAAGCTAAGTACCAACATAAGGAAAGATAGTCTCAAACTCACATAAAATACGAGTCCACTATCGATGCTTGGAGATAACAATCATCTACTAGAGATGGAGAGAGGAACCATCTTCAGCGGAGTCACCAGAAAAATCTATGGTGTTTACTTTTGGATTGCATTCATTTGCGTGTGTGTATATGTGAGGGGACACCATGAAGATCTAAGGTATACATATAATGTTTTATTTTGTTTCATATGGTCTACACTTAATAACTAAGTGTTATAAAGAGAAGAAAGAGAGGGAAACTCTCTTTCATCCCAACCATAAGTCACTTCTAAAGAAAGTTAATTAATTAATTTCTTTTAATGAATGGCTTACTATGTGTTTTAATTAATCTTAAGTTTAGGTTCACTCTAAATGACCTTATTTAATAAGAAAGACATCTTAAGATTAATTATGATGAATCACTATCACATAACACATGTTTATTTATATCTTCTCATCATGTATATCACGCATATGAATAATCCTAAGCATACCTATATATGCAATGTAAATCTTAGCACACTTTAATGATGAATGTAAAGAAATATGTTTGGAATTCAAATATTTCATTTAATTGAATTATGAATGCATGCCTTTTGATGGAAAAGAGAGACTTTTAACCCATTAGTTAAACACACATTCACATATATAAAATTCTTAAGTGAGTATAGCGCCATTATTTTTTATACGAGTGGCATAAAGTACAAGACCTACTTAGGGATGCTTAAACCCTCGCAACCCCAGGATGTACAGACTAATATACCTCTTTCTTAGATATATGTAGATGTATGAACAACTATAAGGATAGAAAATTCCATGAAAAAGTTGTTTTTTATTTACTTAATTTATGATTTTTATTCATTGACCACATCACAAATACACATGTATAAGAGTTTTAAGTGAGTACGACGCCATTATTTTCTACACTAGGGGCGTAAAATACAAGACCTACTTAGGGCTACTTAAAGCCTCACAGCCCTGGGATATCCAGACTAATATACCACTTTTCTCAAATACATATGAATGTGCAAAAAGAACCACAATAATAATAAATCATGCAAGAAATTATATTTAATTTGGTTATGTGATTTATATATATAATGTGAAATCCTTCCTAAGTCTTGACATGGAGTTGTATAGGACTTCATGTTATATATCATGAACTATACATTTGCAAATCCTATGTAAACCCATGTAAGATAAGGGAAGAGGATTTCATGTTACATATCTTATATTATCAACACATGCAAGCTTATAGGTATTGACATCACTTCATTTATAATAATTGATTTATAGGCTTTTAAAAATAACATTTGATTTAGTAGTGATAATAGCCATGCCTATTTAATTTAAATCAACATGCAATTTGACATAAAAGAAATCATTTTATTTAATTAATTTTAAAATAAATGAATGGATGATTACATATGGTAAGCAACATTTAACATGAGTGGAAAGAAATAAAACAACACAAGCATGTGATTTCATTCAAATCCAATTAAGTCCTAAGGACAATCATACTAAATAAAGCCATTTAGAATAAATCAAAGTTTCTTTAATGTCATTTCATTTTGAGTTTGATTTGAGTTAAGGGAAGTAAGAGAAGTTTGCTAGTCCTAATCCCCATTCCCATGTATAAGTTAATTTGGTTTAGTGAAGAAGTATTTAAGTTGATTTTATGATTTAATTAGGTTAGGGTATGAAGTAAGTGGATTAATTAACCCTTACCTATATCACCTTAAGTTAATTAACTAATTAATAATGAGCTAATATAATATGAAACCACATGAAAAGTAAATTTTCAATGCTCCTAAGAAATGAAAGGGGCCTAATGCAATTGGCTCATGATTAATACTTAAATAGGCTTAAGGGATCTCACGTAACTACCTTAATGGTTTTTTCACACATGTGAGCTAACCATAATTTTATTTCTCCCCCTTTGGGTTATTGAACACCCAATGAGCTACTCAAGATTAGATTAGAGAAATTTGATTTAATTGGATCAATTAAGTTCATTAATTAGTTATTTAAATTTGAATTAACCTTAACCAACTCAAGTGAGATGGGCTTAGAGAAAGAGACAAAGAAGAGAGTCTAAGTCTCAATCCTAATTTTTTTCAATTAATTGATTAAGATACAAGTATGATTTGTGTTTTGATTAATATTTTTAATTAATTAATTAAGGGGTGTTAATTAATTAATTACTTAAGGGATTATAGAAAGTTTAAGGAAAAGATTGGAAGAGGGAGTCCCAATCCATTTCCCTAGACTTCATCATCATTAATAAAGGTTAACAATCTTGATTGATTAATTAATTTACTGCTCATTTGCTTAATTATCACTAATTATATTAAGAAGGTGATTAAGACTTAATCCATTAATTCCCCTAATTAAGTAACCAATAAAATCCCAAAAAAATTGCAGAGGTAGAAGTCATCCCCCTAAATATACATAGAAAGTTTGAGATTAATTGGATGGTTAATTAGAGAGTAATTAGACTAATTACATTTTTAATTAAACCTTAATTAAGCCAAATTTACTATTCAAAATAGATTAATAATAATTTTTATAGATTCTACTCTGCAATATCTTCAAAATGAATCTGAGTTTGTATTTTTTAGATTTTTTTCATAATTAATTATGAATTTGAAGTTTCAAAATTAAAAATAAATTAATAAACCCTGTTTAGAGCCTTAATCCCATCAGGCCACATGGCGGCTAACGTTGCGCGCTTTCCACGTGGTGTGATAGGATTCACTATTTAAGTTATCACATCCGAGTGCTGACTCAGATGGCAGCGCAAGCAACATCTCCGTGGACCAATCGGACAGCCACGATCTAACCCGTGGTTCTAAAGGATTAAACAGAGGGGGCTAAGCATGATTTGATCAGGACCATTCATCCGATCATGCGGGATGGATGATCTATTTCCTCTCGAGCTATGAAGGATGGCTACCGTACATCAATGGCCTCTCAATTCGGGCTCACCTGAGCTCAGATGGAGATGAAAATGATCACACACCTTTGGGGAATCCAGTGAAATAAATTCAACGGTTGAAAACACACGCCATGAAAATTCATTTCATTAAAGACCAAACCAATTTCATATAAGGATCGGTTTCAATATAATACCTCACCGGAGCTTGTGATCGACGATTCCAATGATTGAGGAAGCTTCATTTGGTAGAAATGAAGCCCTATTGAGCCGCACAAGCTCTAATTTGGTGTGGTTTGCTCGGGAGACCAAGGTGCTAAATGAAGGTGAGCTTGATCGAATTCCACCCTCTGGCCATTGAGAAGCTTGGGAAAGGATTCATTCTTGCTCGACTTGCTCCAAAAAAGGTGTGTGCAAAGTTAATTGCACTTTGGTTTTGAAATGGAGAAATGGGATTCACTGGTTTGCTCCCCTGTTTCAGTTTCATGCAAAAATAGAAATTGAGATCTTAGGGAACTTGGAGAAGCTTGGAAATGGCTCCGAGATTCCTCTCTTTGGCTGTTAAGGTTCAATCGAAGGTGAGAGTTATAGTTTGAGTGAGAATTAGGGGGGTATACCCCCTCATTCCTTGGATCGGGCGGTCATGGCTGATTTGGATTCTTTGATCAAGAGGCCACCATGGGAGTTCAGTTTTGGTAGGGAATCATCCGTGTTGGCTTCACTTGAGTGGAGGATGGTGTAAGAGTGGCTACCAAGGGAGGTGGTGGTTGTCCTTGGCGGTTTGGCACGCTCCAATGAACATGGGGAGGTGATTTAACCTCCCCAGGGATCATGGCTGACCCAACCACTATTGGGTCAAGTTAGCCATGGTCCAAGGTGCCTAGGTGGACCTATGATTGGGTGCCAAGTGGCTAGGAAGAGAAAATGACACAATGTGCATGTGTTTTATCTCATAAGATGCCATAAACCCAAGGGCAAAATAGTCATTTGGTTATGGGTTTAATTTTGGCAGATTTGAAATGGGTTAAAAGCTGGTTAGCCCAACTTTCAAGTGGTTTGGAGTTTATTTGATTTGATTTGGCTTGATTTGACCCATTTAAGTCAAAATGGGTTAGGTTGGGTCAAGTAGACCAATTGGTCAAATTAGGTCAAACCAAGGGTTGGGTCAAGTTCATATGACCAATTGGACTGTATTAGTGTCATTGTCTTAGTTCAATTTGCCTTGGATTTAATTATGGATCATTTTGATCCATATAGGTCAAATGGGCCAAGTTGACCAATTTGACCAATTTGACCAATTTGAGTTGGGTTAGGTGTTGAGTCAAGTTCAATAGGTTAATTGAAAATGATTGTAGGCTTTGGTTTGGCATAATTTGGATTCAATTTGTATTTTGGGTAATTTGACCCTTTATGTTAAATTGGGCTAAGTTGGGTCAAGTTGACCAATTGGTCAACTTGAGCTTGATCATGGCTTTGGTCAAGTTCAACAAGTGATTTGGAATGAACTTGAACCATTGGTTGCAATCAATTTAGGTTGGATTATGATTTGACCTATCTTGGCTCTTTAGGTCAATTTGGGTCAACTTGGGTCAAATGGCCAATTAGACTTAGTTGGCTCAAGTAAAGGTTTGGTTATGTTCAATCATTGATTATGAATGGGTTTGAGTTAATGGTTTCAATAAATTTGGCCTATGGTGAATTTTGGCCAGTTTTGGTTTCATTTGGGCTAAGTGTTGACTTGGTCAATGGGTTAGGATGACTTGATTTGACTCAATTTAAGATAATTAATTAACCTAAGATGATTGTTGATCATGTTATAAGGTTTAGATGGGATTAGTTCAATCCAATTTAGGTTGGATTATAACTTGGCTTGATCATGGCTTGATTAAAGTTTAGTTGAACTCACACATGAGCCTAGGATTGAAATATAAATCCAATTGCCAGTGATTTGGAGCCAAATGGGTTTTGGTTTATATGACAATTTCAGGTCAAAAAGTGATATCCTAGGCTTGATTTTGGTTAGCTTTAGTTTTGTTTGATAATTGTAGTTTATGTTTATATTTGGGTCAATGATTGAATCATGATGAAATCCATGGGTTTTGATTTGATTTGGATAGGAATTGACCAGGTTCAAGGATTTAGCTTGAAAGGGTATAAATTGGATTTTGGTTTGATTTTGGGTTTAGTTTTGGCTATATGAATTTATACTTCATTTATATTTGTGAATATATATGAAGATATAAATAGGTTATGAGAAAATCATTTGAGTTTGGAGCTATTTGGATTTGGTTAAGGCCAAGTCCATAAGATGAAATCAATGGGCTTAAGGAAGATTTTGGGATTTGAATTCAATCATTTGATAGTTGGATTTGATTTTAGGATTTGGATTTGAATTTGGATTTGGTTTGAAATAAGGAAGCAAAGATTCGATTTAGGCCATAGGGTAGCAAGTCCTCCTAAATCCCTAAGGCACAACCTATTCCTATGGCTAACTTTTCAAAGTCTCTAGGGTTAGGTTAAGTGTTCACCTAATCACTAGAAGTGTCTTAAGACTAAGAAACTCTTAGTGTCTATAAGAGTCCTAGGTCTATGATAAGGGAGTGTGGAGAAAAATTTCTATATGGTCGCCTTCCAATCTATGGTGAAAAGGTAAGAATATAAAAATTCATCTTTTGGGATACCACGCTAATCCGCAAATGTGCTTATTCAGGTGATCGAGTACGTCATCAAGGAATAGTGTGCTACCTCGGGTGATAGAAGTCACTACCCTTTAATGGACCTAATCACCTCAATAAGGACTCCTAAGGACATTAGGTCTGCATATGTACCAAAGATTCTTCCCCTACTTTACATGAAAAGTAAAGTTTAGTTCGTTAAGTTCCCTAAGCCCCATAGTTAATTACATCCTAAGGAATGGGGATTCCTTAAGAAAACTCTCGATTAAGGTAAATGATCATTGTCTTCAAATATTTCAATAGGAAAAGACTACCAATCGATTAGTTCATTTTTGAAGATCAAATGGGATTGATCAAATAGAGGGAGTTATTATCGAAGCTAAAAGAAAGATAAGTAAGAGATGTCCACGATTCTAAGAAACCTAGCGAGCATCTCAAACTATCCTATAGTTGGGCTTCACATTTTTGAAATTGATTTAGTTTGTTTGAGTTACATTTTTATTAGAAATTTAGGACTTATAATTCCTTAACACAAGATTAAGGAAATGCCTAAGAGGTGAGGAATTAAGCTTATGGTCCACAAAGGGGAGAAGTCACCTCAAAATCTAAATCTAGGGAGCTTTGGCAAGGGCCAAAAGCACAACCTAAATTTAAGGTGAAAAAAGGGTATTTGGTTTGTCTCCACAAGAGAGGACAAACCGCTTGGACTTGGACTTACTCAGGGTGGCCTAACTCCTCCTAAGATTTTAAATACATGTAGGCAAGTCTTATGCTTATGCAAGATAGCTAGGTTGTTATTCATTTAGAAAGAGACCAAGTCTTTAAACTCACTCCCTAAAGAAACCAGATCATGTAAGGACATGCTTCAAATGACCTAAATCTAATGCAATTCATATTTTATTTTATTTTTATTTTTGAACAATTATTTTGACTTGGGCTAATAGAATTCATATGCCTAATTCATGAGAAATAGAGTTGTTCGCCAAAATCAACGATAAGGGAGGAGGTGTCTTTCTACCATAGCTCTCAAAAGTCAAGCCAAGTTTCTCTGGCAAAGGTGGAAGCCCTCCAATCAAGAGTGAAAAAAGATGCTGTTGTGCATGATATTATAAAAGAAATACTCATCTAGCTAAGGGGTCTCTAATTCTTTTATCTTGATTTTAAACCTAAGCTTTAGAGATAAGGTTATGAATTATTTAATTTTAATTTTGAGTTGTTAGATTTGGTAAAAGATTTATTTTTCCCTAAGAGCCTAATCCACATCCAGGCCATACATAAAGAAAGGAAGAAACTAGGAGAAATATGTCACTTAATGCACAAGCTAAATAAATCATCAATCAATTTATAAAGCTAATCGTAAAAGAATAAGAGGCCGTTATGGCCGGGCACCATCGCACAAACCTGAAGATAACAAATTGGGTAGCCGAGCTCTACCTTTATACAACCCAGATTACAAATGAATTAAATTACAATTAAGCAAGGAATTCATTGTTGTGGGGGTCTTCAAGCTTCATTTCTTCATTATTCTTTTCTTCTTTCTTCTTCTTTTCTTCTTTCTTCTTTGGTTCCTTCTTTTGGATGGTTGGGAGGTGGATACTCCAAGGCTTCACATAACGCATAAGATAGTTTCTTATGACCAATGCTCATCCTAATCCCCATAACAATCATTCCAAAATCATAATTGCACATATTTACATGAAAAGGAAAAGAATGAAAATCTAACACTTAAAACATAGATTATTTAAAAATACACAAATCCCAAGCATGTATATTGGACTTATCACCCCACATGGGTGACTAAGTCCACACAACCATTATGCTTAGGGGTATAAGCTGAAACAAAAGCATTTATATTTTTATTTATGATAGCGCTGTTAAGCACAATCCCCTGCAAAAAATAATGGTTAGACTAAGATCACCTTACCATTCATTTTACAAGCATACATCCTAACATCCAATCTAACACATGTATCACAAAACAAAAGCAAGCATTAAACCATGCACTGCCCTAACCTAAAGCTAGAAGTGGTGACTTAGCCTAATGTGTGTGCTTTAGAGGTTTGTGTGGTTTGCTTAGCTATGGCTTTAAGTTAGAATTTTCTAACTGTGAAGCATGTTCAACTAAGAGGAGGATTTCATTTAAGTAGTTTAATTATTTTGGGTTGATTTTATTTCATGTTTTGATTAGGTTCAAGTGAATCCTAAAATTAATTACTAAGTTATAAAGAGAGGGAAAGAGAAGAGAACTTCTCTTTTCTTCCCTAACCTAAGTAATTTCTAAAGTAGATTCATGTTTTTAGTTTTGTTTAGTGATTGTTTTGATTAAGTCTTTTAATTAATCTTAAGTTTAGATGAACTCTAAACAAACCCATTCAAAAAGAGAGGCATTTTATTATTAAATAAAATGAACCAAATTCACAAAACATAGATCTCTTCATTTATTCCCCAACATGTATAACATGCATATGAATGAGTCTTAAGCATGTCTATACACATAAATGAGAATGTTTAACACACTTTATGATGCATTCTAAGCAATTCACTTAAAGAAATTTAGAATTTTAATATGCATGATTTTCATTAAGTAGAAAAGGGTTTCTTATCCAATTTTCATATGCACATATGAAAGTAAGAAAGGCATAAGTGAGTACAACACCATTATTAACTAGAGGTGTAAGGTACAAGACCTACTTACTTAAAGTCTAACCTCAGGTTGTCTGAGACTAATATACCACTTTCTTTAAATATATGTACAAAAGAAATGAATGGAAGAAAGAATGCAAAAATTATATTGGTTGATTCATTTTGTTTATGCAATTTATGTGTAAGCATAGGTAACCTTCTCAAGTGATAGGACAGGAATAAATAGGATATGGAATCTGGCAAGTGTTAGGTTCTTTTCAAATGAACCACGCATTTTACCGAATCCTATTCAAAATTATGATAAAAGAGAAGAGAAGGCAAACCAATACTAAGCACATCCTTATATTCTCTCACATGCAAGCTTATAATTAAAATATAAGTAACACACTTTTAGTTTTAGGCATTAAGTTTATTTCATTTAAAAATAATTTGAATTTAGTAGTGATAATAGCCAATCATATTATTACTTTAGGCAACACATGCAATTTTGACATAAAGTAAATAATTTGATTTTTGAATTTGATTTTTGAAAAATATGGATGCATGAAACCATATGACATACACATATAACATGTTGGGGAAATTTCTAAAGCAATGAAAGCATGTAAACACATTCACTTTAATTAAATCCTAAAGATAATCTTATGGAATAAGAAAGTTTTAAATAAATTAAAGTTCATTTAATATGATTTTGGTTTGATTTAGAATTTGATTTGATTTTGAAAATGAGAGTTGAGTTTGCTTTTCCTAACCCATTACCACATGCGTTTGATATTTTTGTTTAATTTTTAGATGATTAGATTCATTTTATATTTTGATTAGGTTAAGGTATGAATTAAATAGGTTAATTAACCCTTACCTACACCACCTTAGCATAGTTAACCAAGTAATCATGAGCCAATGAGATGAAAAAAAACCCATAAGGAATTTAAACTTGCAATACACCTAGGACGAAAAGGGCCTAATGCAATTTGGCTCATGATTAATGGTTAATTAAGCTAAGGGGTTTAACTTAAGTAATTTCAAAATGCCCCTCACACATATAAGTTGGGTTTTGATTTCCTTAAATGAACTTAGGCTCTTAAACACCTAAGCATCAACCCAAAATAGATTAATTAAGTTCTGGAAGTTTTTATAATTTTAAAAATTAATTAATATAGTAATTAATAAATTAACTCTTAATTAAGGGAGTATTAAGGAAAGAAAAGGGGGTTTAGGGAAGGGGAAATACCCCAAAATTATTTACCAAGCCTCCTATCCACTGGATCTAACCGTAATCAACCATAATAAGGGATTAAAACACTAATCCAAACTTTAATTATCCTTAATGAAGTTAAGGGAGTAATTAGGAAATATATTTACAATTCTTTCAATTAAGCCTTCAATAAATCCCAATAAAATTAGTGGAGGCAGAAGTCATCCCCTCAAAACATACCCAAGAAGTTTAGGATTAATCAGGGATTAATTAAGGGATAATTAGCAAAATGAGATTTCTATTAAAACCCAAAATAAAAAAAAGTATAATCCAAAATCCAATTAAATCATTTTAAAAATATTCTAGGTTGAATTATCTTTCCATAGAAATTTACCTCATATTTTTTTTTTATTTTATTGAGGGAGATAGGAATTTTTGAAGGTTAGGAGATTAATTAGAATTAATTAAATCCCTAACTAATATCTTTAGCTCATAGAGCAACAAGCGGTGGTGGTAGTCAACGCGCTTCACATGCATTGCATCGTGAGCTATTCACTTAAATGTCACGTTAGGGTGGCGGCGTGGAGGTCAATTTGATCCCTATCATTCGATCAAGGATCGAATGACCAAGGATCATCCCATGGTTTCTAAAGGGATAAATTAAATCTAAAATATGCGTTTAATCTCGACCGTCCATCCAAAATGTGTGGATGGACGTGCAGGATTTTCCCAATTCTTCCCTGAGGATCAATGGGCACCGTCCATGATCTAAGAGAAGATCTAAGCTCAATTAAGCTTGGATTGGAATTAGACTTTTCCCACACCATCATAAGTTAATGACAAGCCTATCCAACGGTGAATTTCACATGTCATGAACATTTCTTTCACAAAGGACCAACACCTCCTAAGCTAAGTGGTCAAAAAATTCCATACCTTGCCAGAGGTGATCACCGATGCTCGAGCTTGATGAGGTAGCTTTGTCTAGTGGAGACAAAGCCCTGTTGAAAGTTTCAAGCCTTGGGGTTGAGTAGATCTCTCTATGGACCAACACCACTTGCTCCCCTTTGCAGCTTTGGTCAAATTCACCTCCTCCTTGCTTTAGGAACTTGAGGGAATGCTTAGGTGCACTTGACTTGATCCTTTGAGGGAGTGTGCAAAGGTAATTGAAGTGGATTTGAGTGAAGAGGAAGTTGAGGATTGAGATGAGCTCCCTATTTTTTAAGGAAGAATACCGAGAAAGGCAAGATTCAAATCTCTTTTAGAAAACTTAAGAATGCTCTCTAATGGCTCCTAACTCTCTCTATTTCTCAATCGAATGTGTGGATCATGAATTCAAATTGAATTAGGGGGAGTATATCTCCCCCTATGGCAATCAGGCAGTCGAACCATAGCTTGTCATTTTGATCCAATTGACCATATGAGAGGGGTTTAGGCTGTTAGATCTTTGCACATGTTTGGTTTGAGGTCTTGAGTGGATTGATAACCTCCCATGTGCTTCAAATTAAGTGGAGGGAGGATTTTGAATGAGCCAATTTGAGCTAGGGGTCGGGTTTATCCTTGGGTCCAATTGGGCTGACCCAAACCCATTGGGTTGGGTGCACCACTCTTCATTGCGTTCACTTTACCTATTAGGAAGGTATCAAGTTGATATGAAGAGGGCTTGACCAATTTACCCATGGATTAGTCCATAATTTGGTCTATGGACTAGGGGTAGAATGGTCATTTGGCCACTTTTTGAATTTGAATATGTTGTGTGTGTGGAGAAAATAGGTTTGGCCAAGTTTCATTAGATTTGGAGTTCATTTGATAAGGATTGGCTCATGTTGACCCATTTAGGTCAAAATGGGTCAACTTGGGTCAAGTTGACCAATAGGTCAAATTGGTTCAAACTAAGGGTTGGGTCAAGTTCATATGACCATTTGAAATATTTTGGTGGCTTTGGTTTAGTTCAATTTGGTTTAGTTTTGAATTTGGCTCATATGACTTCATTTAGGTTACATGGGTCAAGTTGACCAATTTGACCTATTTAACCTATTTAAACTAGGTCATGGGTAGGTTTAGGTTTGGTTAGTCATATAGAGTGGATTGGTATCTTTGTTTCCAATAAATTTTGGTTAAGTTTGAATTTGGCTCAACATGACCCCTTAGGTCAAGTTGGGTTCAAGGACAATTGGGCTAGGTTAGGTCTAGTTGGTCATTTGAGGCTTTAGTCAAGTTCAACAAGTGATTTGGAATGAACTTGACCCATTGGTTTGAATCAATTTGGCTTAGATCAAGTTTTGATACATTTTGACTTTTTAGGTCAAGTTGGGTCAACTTTGGGTCAATGTGGATTGGTAAAGCTCAAATGTTGACTTGATCAAGTTCAGACATAGTTCATGAATGAACTTAGATCATTGGTTTCAATCAATTTATCCTATGGTGGATTTTGGCTATGTTCGGCTTCATTTTGGGCTAAGTGTTGACTTGGTCAACCCTTAGGTTTGACTTGGTTTGACACAATTTGATAGATTGATCATCCCATGATGATTGTTGGTCATGGTGAGAAGCATAGGTGAGTTTGATTCAATCAAATTTGTTAGGATTAGAATTTGGCTCATAAGGGTACTTTAGGTCACTTTGGGTCAAGTGAGCCTAAGTGTGTCAAATGGTTTGGTCAAAGCTTGATTTGAGTTTGACTGAACTTGTATATATACTTATGATTGAAATATAAATACATTTGCATGTGGTTTGAAGTCAAATGGGTTTTGATCCATTTGACAATTTCATATTCAAAGGAAGAATATGAAATGATTTGGGGTTTGATTTTTGAATTGAATTTTGATTTAGTGACTGAAGTTTGTATTTATATTTGGATTCATGATTGTAGGTTGATTGAATCATGAAGAAAAATCAAGCATTTGGCTTGATTTGAAGTTGATTTGGCTAAGTTCAAGATTTTGACTTGAATGGCTTAGGTTGGATTTTAAGTGGATTTGAGTTTGATTTTGGAATTGGTTTTGATTGTTTGAATTTATATTTCATTTATATATGTGAATATAAATGAGAATATAAATTCATCATGAGAAAATTTCAAGGATTTGAAGTGATTTGATCATGATTTAAGCTAAGTCTATTAAAAGGAAATTTAAAGGACTTAAGAAAATTTTGGAGTTTTGAAGCTTGAATTTTTGAATTTGGTTTGATTGATTTATATTTATATTTCATTTATATATGTGAATATAAATGAGAATATAAATGAGTTATGAGAAAATCCCATGAATTTGAATTGATTTGGTTATGATTTAGGCTAAGTCCATGAAGGAAAACTTAAAGGACTTAGAAAATTTTTGCAGTTTGAAGCTTGAATTTTTGAATTTGGTTTAATTGGTTTATATTTATATTTAATTTATATATGTGAATATAAATGAGTTATGAGAAAATCTCATGACTTTGAATTGATTTAATCATGATTTAGGCTAAGTCCATTAAAAGGGTATTTAAAGGACTTAGGAAATTTTGAAGTAGGGATTTGATTTGAGGATTTGATTTGATTGATTTGAATTTATATTTTATTTATATATGTGAATATAAATGAGAATATAAATGAATTATGAGAAAATCTCAAGGATTTGATTTGGTTTTGATCATGATTTTGGCTAAGTCCTTAAGAGGAAGATTAAGAACCTAAGAAAGATTTGGACTTAGGAATTTTCATTCATGGGTTTCAATCATGGATTTCGATCAGATGGAGTTGATTTGAGTTTGGAGAAAATCAAATATTTACATTTGGGGTTTGACTTCAAAGAAGGAAGGTGAGGAATGGTTTAAGCTAAAGGTAGGCAAATTTTCTTAACACCCCTAAGGCATGACCTATTTCTATGGCTAACTCTTCTAAGTCACTAGGGCTAGGTTGAGTGTCCACCTAATCACTAGATGTGTCTTAAGACTAAGGAACTCTTAAAGTCTAAGAGAGGAGTCCTATGTCTAAGATGGAGGTGTTGAGAGATCATCCTAAAAATGAGGTCAACAAAGGGTGCCCAATAGGTGTGGTGTGACTGACAAGGAACACCGCATGTATTGGTGTTGACCGAAATGATCAAAAACACTAAGAAATCACAAGCACTAACAGAAACAATCTATCTTTAACCCAAGGTATAGAAAGAATCCAGAGCTTAGTGCAATGTGGCTCTACTTATGTCTAAGGCATAAAAGAGGGAAGAAGGATCCACTAAGGGATAGAGTGTGAACCTTCCACTAAGGAAGCAGGTTCAGGTGATCCACAAGAGGATGAGAGGTTTGATTTGACTTGAATCTCATTGAGGAGAAAAATATTTGTTTAAGTTTTTATGGGGAAGAGGGTTGAATTTGTTTCAATTTTGTTAGGTTTGAATTTTTGAGATAAATCATGTTGGTTTGCGATGGACTGCACTAAGTAGGAGCCACAGAGGCTTAGACCTAACTCAGATTTACCAATCCAGAGGGAGTAGTCTACTAACCACAAGGTAGGACTATCCAACCAAAGGGGTGCCTTTTGATATGCAGTAGTTATACTAGGAAGAAGCGTAGTAGACTTCCATCCTCCAAAGTAGAGAGCAGTTGCTAGAGTAATCTATTGTCGAGGCAACAGATTGAAACCTACCTAGGGGTGACTATTGAGTGAATGCCATTGGGAGACTTATATCAGCTCAAAGATAGTCAAGATTAATTTCATTTTTTAGATTTGTTTGTTTGAAGGATGGATCCCATATGTTAGCGATGAACTGCACTGAATAAGGGCCATGGAGGTCTAGACTAACTCAGATTTACCAATCCAAAGGGAGTAGTCTACCAACACATAGTAGGACTATCCAACCAAAGTGATGCATTTTGGTATACAATGGTCAAGTCTTAAGAAGAAAGCGTGGGGACTCACATCTTCTAGAAACAAGGAACCACTGAGGTGATCGGCTGCTTTAGGCAACAAATCAAACCTGACTTAGGGCTGACCATTGAGTGAATGTCGCTAAGGGACTTAAATCAACTCAAGGATAGTCAAAAATTAATTTGATTTTTTAGATTTGTTTGTTTATTTTGATGGATTCCATTAGTTTACGATGGATCAAACTGAGAAGAAGCTTATAGAATCCTATGCCTATCTCAGATTTACTAAACCAAAGGGAGTAGCTTTTCTGCCGATAGGAGAACAATCCGACCAAAGAAGTTCCTTTCGGTTTGCAATGATCAGTTGAAGGGAAGAAAGATTGAGGACTCACATCTTCCACTAGAAAAGACCATTAGGATGATCAATTGCTTTGAGCAACAAATCGAACCTGACCTAGGGTTGCCCATCGATTTGCAACAATCATGCTAGAAAGAATGCATCATATTCTTACATCTTCCAAAACAAGATGACTGTCGAGGTAAATTGCTTATAACAAAATAGATTGAACCTGACCTAAGGGAGACTACGGAGTGAGTATCGACCCAGGGATTTATCTCAACTTAGGTAGTCAAGCAATTCCTATAGGGAGTTCTGTTGACACAGCCCTAAAGATAGGATACCTGCTTAGGAAAAGTGGCCCTTTGGGGGATTGAATTCCTAATCCACAAGTGAATCAATTTTTGTTTATGTAGTTTAGTATGTTTTATCATGGACCCTGTTAGTTTGCGAGGGATCAAACTGCGAAGGAGCTTATATTAGCCTAGACATATCTCAGATTTACTGAACCAAGGGTGAATATGCGCATCCATTGAACAAATTCTCCAACCATATGGGTGGCTACTAGGAAAGGGGGATTGTCTAATCCAAAAGTAACCCAAGTAGTGTCTAAATGGGGTCACAAAGGACTTGATCCAAATAGAGTTCCCACAGGGGATGGGGCCACTAAGGGCTTAATCCAAAATCCTGGAGAAGATGACATTCTAGTCATGTATCCAATAGGTATTCGATGGCCAACTCAAGGAGAAATGTGGGGACTCATATCTTCCAAGAGTGGTGTATACACCGGGTGAATTGTCAGCATAACGAACATCAATCAACCTAAGGTGTCTGTCGGTTTGCAACAATCAGCCTAGGAAGAAAGCTCAAGGACTCACACCCTCCTATAGAGAAACTGATTGTTGGGATTGTCTATCTTCACCTCGATAGATGTTATCCAACCTAGGGTGAGTACTGAGTGAATGCCACTGGGGAACTTATCTCAGCTCAAAAGTAGTCAAGAGGAAAGGAGCCTCTCGGGGACTTATCCTAAACCTCAAATATACTCGACCTATTTAGTGCATGATGGTTAGTTCAAGAAGAAAGCACGGGGACTCACATCTTATTAATCAAAATTAATATGAGGTAGCTTACTGGCTATGCAGCAAAGACTACCATATTAACAAGGCGCTCGTTGATTTTCAATGGTCATGTTAGGAAGAAAGCATGTGGAATCACATCCTCCAAACTAGTGACCACTGAGGTGACATACTAGCGAGGTAGCATGTAGACCCGACCTAGAGCAACTAATGAGTGAGTGTCGTAGGGGGCTTACTCCCACATCAAAATAGCTCGAGACAAAGATTTGTATTTGTATTGTGAATGTGTTAAAAGAAATATGATGCATCTGGGGGACTCTTACACTTACCTTAAACACACTCGGGGTTTTGATGAAATGATGCCATGGATGGCAAATAGGATTCCCACCAAGAAAGGATGCCCCTTCAAAGAAGGAGGATCGATCAGACCTACAATGTTGATACCCCAACACTCAAATAGCCATGAGGCAAATGTACTGTGTAGAATGTTACGTGGTTGGTGGAGGACCACACCATGCACCTGACACTGATGGCATCTCCTAGCTACATCCATGTAGTCTGTAATCATCGAAGGCTAGTAGTATCCCAGTCTCTTGATCTTCATCTTCATCTTTGTACCAGATTGATGTGCTCGACATAGACTTGAGTGTACCTCAGTTATAATGCCATGAGCTTCGTGTTTGTCAAAATAGCATAACCACATTTGGTCAAAGGACTGTTGGTACAGGGTGTCATCAATAAGAGCATAGGAGAGAGCTCTCTATTTCACCTGATAGGCTTGTGACTTTTCTTGAGGTAGTTTATTGGTGTTCAAGCAATCTATGAATGGTTGCCTATAATCTAGCTCCTTATTCATTTTGGCAATGGAAATCTCCCCTTCAAGAGAAAGTCTCTCGATGAATTCAACAACAATAAGGGATAGGACTTGTCTATTTTGGACCCTTATTGAAATAGACTCATCTTCTGGACATGCCAACTCTTTGGCAAGTTTGGCCAAAGCATCTACTACTGTGTTCTCTACTCGGGGAACCTTGTAGATGGTGACTTCAAGATTCTGGGCCAACATCTTCATGGTATACTCGTAGTAATAATGAAACTTGGGTTTGAGAACTTGGTAGGACCCGACAATCTAGTTCATGACCAATTAAGAATCCGCAAAGATGTTGATGTTCTTGACACTAATAGTGATGGCTAACTCCAGACAAACAATCAAAGCCTCATACTCAGCTTCATTGTTGGTGCAGGGGTTGAAAAGATTGTATGAGAATCTCATGACATCATGGTTTGGAGTTAGGAGAACTATTCCTACCCCTACCTTTCTTAGGAGAATAGATTGTGGTGCTTCCCCTTTGAGAAAAGAAGCTGCACCATCAAAATACATCTCCCATCAATGGTTACCGGCCCTAAGTTCATGATTTGTTCATCAGGGAGATCACCGCTAAGCGGAGGATCAGTAGGAAGTGGGTGTGCTGATAAGAAATCCGCTAGTGCCTATCCTTTTATAGCACGGAGGGCTATGAATCTAATATCAAACTACAAAAGAATCATGGACCAGCATGCCAAATGTTTGGATAGCGTTGGCCATGTCATGAGATACTATAGTGGATTTATTCTGGAGATCAAGTTCACCTTATGAGAAAGCATATAATGTCGTAGCTTTTGGAAAGTAAAGATCAAAGCTAGGCAATGTTTCTCAATAGGTGGATAGTTTGCTTCAGTAGGAATCAGACGATGGTTGAGATAGTAGAGAGTGTTTTCCTTTCCTTTATCATTGGCTTGCGCCAACAGAGCACTGAGAGAGTCATCCAATGCAGTAATGTAGAGGATGAGTGGCCTACCCGGGATAGAGGATGCTAAAACTAGCAATTTCACCAAATACTGCTTGATGTCATCGAAATCATGCTGGCACTTGTCATCCCACTTGAACTTGGCATCCTTTTTGACAAGTGTTGAAAATGGCTTGCATCTCCACAATAGGTTGGAGATAAAACATCTTAGATACGCTAGCTGTCCTTGAAAGAATTTGAGTTGGGTTAAACTCTTAGGAGGTGGCATTTCTAAGATAACTTTGATCTTTTTACAATCTATTTCTATTCCCAAGTGTCGAACAATAAGCCCATGGAATATCCCTAAAACTACTCCGAATGCACACTTCAGGAGATTCATTTTGAGGTTATATTATTTTAACCATTCGAAAACTACTCTTAAGTCAAAGAGGTGGTCTTCCATTTCTCTACTCTTGATTACTAGATCATCAACATAGCATTCAACCTGATGATGGATGAGTTCATTGAAGATCTGAGTCATGGCCCGTTGGTATGTAGCACCAACATTTTAAGGCCAAAAGGCATGACCCTATAACAGAAGTTTCGATCGGAGTTCGAAAAGTAGTGTTTCTTTCATCTTTAAGAGGTATCTTGATCTTGTTATAGCCAGATGACCCATCCATGAAAGAGAACACTGCATGAGATGAGGTAATTAATTCTAATATAGGAAGAGGAAACTCATCCTTAGGACATGCCTTATTTAAGTCCCTAAAATTGACGCATATGCGAATTTGGCCATTCTTCTTCTTAACTGGTACAACATTAGCTAACCAAGTAAAATATTTTTCTTCCCTAATAAAACCAGCATCGATCAGTTTTTTGACTTTAGAAATTACCTGTTGTTCAATTTCTAATCGCATGCGTCTAGGAGCTTGCTTAATAGGGGTAGCGTTAGGATCTATTGCTAGCTTGTGGACTGCTATGTCAGGAGATAATCTAGGCATATCTTCATAACTCTATGTGAAATAGTCTTTAAACTCAATCAATAGCCTAACTAAGACATTGGTTTCTTCTTCATTCAGCAGTGAACTGATGTACGCCGGGCGTGGATTTTCTTCTGTCCTGAGGTTGATTTCTTTAAGCTTGTCTATTGTTGAATGAATCTCCTCTTCAAATTCTAGCGATGCCTCTTTGACTTGGAGATCATCTAGATCATATGAGGTTTCAAAACACACATTCTCATAAGAGTTGGGGTTGTATGAGAAGAAACCATCAGACTCCAAATGATTGGTAACAATTAAGCAGTAATCTTCATCATCAATTAGACCCACTGTACCAAATCATAGTCCTGCTCTTGATTATGCTTCCCTACCTGTATTATTCCATAGCTTCTCGAAGTACTTTGACCTATGCTTGGACCATATATGAGGAGCTAAACCTTTCTGTATAAGATTATGAACACAAGGAGAGTAAAAAATAAATGGTAAATCCATTAATTCTTTAAATGAATCCTCCTCAAGTTCTACATCAACTTTAGGACTTGAGGATGATGATCCCAAAAAGAACTTCTTCTGCTTCATGTCACTGAAAGACTTAGGGACTTCCTTAACTATCAAACCTTCAACTTTCTGAGATATAAGTGAGGTAAGAGCCAAGGTTCCCAACTGCTACCTAATAGTTCACATAAACCAGAATCGAATACTTTACTTTGATTAGAGGCATGGTCTTTGTCTCTATCTGGATCGAAAGTCACCTCCAATGGACCCAGTTGAGAGGGGTTGGCTGGTATACTAATCACATTAGACTCATCCTCTTAGCTAGATTCTAAGTCTATGTGAATAGTAGGGGTACTCTTATGAACTGGAACATGACCTATATTGGCTGATGGCCAACTAGGAGGTCTCCCACCTCTGGAACTGCCTCTGTTTCTGCCCCTACCTCTATTTGGTGGAGGTTGGGCCATCCTACCCACATGTCCATATGATGGAATGAATTGTGGGTGGAATGTGATATGCGGATCTATTTCTTCTTCAATTCCCCTTTCTTGTTCAATTGGACTTTTATTTTTCTTTTCTTTTTTTTTCTTTTTTTTTCTTTTATGTTTGTATTTAAATTTTATCCAAGTTCATGAGAAAGGGTGTTTTTAGGAAGATAGTAGGTCACATCCTCATAAATCTCAACCTCTATAACTAAAAATGGCTTTTCATCTCCATTGACACGGTATTCAATTCCATCTTTTCTGAACTTGATGTACTGATGGAGGGAGGATGGAACAATCATGTTTTGATGTATCCAAGGCCTACAAAGCAAAGTAGTAAATGAAGTATTCAAATCAATGACGTAGAACATGGCTTCAGTCTTCCAATCACCAATCTCCAAAGGTAACACTATAGAACCTAAAGCCCACTCACCTTGGTCATTGAATCCTCTCAACATCATCCGATCTCCTCGAAGTGTAGAGATGTCGATCTTCAAATAGGCAAGGGTCTTTAGATTCATAATGTTCACCGATGCATCTGAATCCATGAGAACCCTAGCAAGTCTGAACCTGTCAATGTCAACTATGATGTAGAGGGACGGTTGTGTTATAAGTCCCCCAGAAGATGATCTTCATCTGTGAAAGTGATCCCTTAAGCTTCTTTTGTGTACTGTGCTTCCTCACTTATAGCGATCAGCTTAGCTAAGCATATTTCAGAATCAAGGAGAGCCTTGATTAATGATTCCCTTATCTCTTTGGATAAGTCAAGGGCATCGTATATGCTTAGCTTAGATGAGAAAGGACATTATAGTCCACCTTCGGCTGGTCCTCCACAAGCATATCCAAGGGTGGAGCATCTTATGGAAGGGCTTCTCGATCTTCTATACTAATGACTTGTTTCCCTCTATCTTGAGGTGCTGTCCTAGAAGGTAGAACCTTGCTACTACAGAGGTTGACTTCAGTTTATGGAAGGGTAATGAAAGGTTCTACCTACACATCAGGCTCACCTACAGTTTCTCCTATGGGACCCTCAGAATCAGATGATTCCAAGTCTATCTCAAGAGGTGAACCTATAGTATTCAGAGTAGGAAAGTCTAACTCTAAATCAGAAGGAGGAAAACTGAAATTATCATAGTTACTTTTACTTAAAGAGTTATCATTAACAATAGAAGAAGATAACCCATCAGAAGTGACACAGATGTAATTCAAACTAGCTTTATTCTTCAATTTCTTGGAATTGTTTGGAGGTACAAAGTAGAAATCAAGTAAAGTGAGTGAGGAAAGAGATTTGGTGCCCTTATCTGCCAATACAAGAGTTCTACTAGTAGAATAAGTAGAGCTAGCTGAAATGGAAGAAGTCATCGGTGTGGAAGCTACAACTGTAGGCTAGAGGCTAGACACGATCGATGGTTGCACTAATGGGCTATCTCGGGCTGACATAAGTTGTTCTTGCTGCTACTACTGTTGAGCTCCCCCTTTCCTAGAGTTGGCACTGGCAACTTGCAAACCTTCCTTGGTGTTGGAGGTTTGAGTGACTCACTGCAAAGCTTGATTTTTGGATGATCTTCTTAGAGGTTTTGGATAGAGAAATATCCCAACCTTCTTTGGTTTTGGTAGGATCACATGTATCCCTAAGGATTACCCTGATAGAACTGAATGGTTGTTCCACGAGGTATTCCTTTGGGATAACTATAGAACCAGTCTTGAAACTGTGTTCAAGCCAGTCTTTGAATGCGAAGCAATCCTCCAAAACATGGCCTAACATACGGTGGTAAGGGCAAAAGTTTGGATCATGACTTTTTCCTACTTCTTCCGGTCTCCTAGGCTTGGGTAGCTGAAAATCAAGTTTCTTTAAGAGATTCTTAAAGATCTTCCTGATTACCTCCCTCTTAAAAGAATAAGTTTTGCTTAACTTATCTAAAAGAATAAGTGGACCATAGCTACCTGGAAGCGGGTATGCATGCCACTGCTGCTGTTGGTATGGCTGAGGTGATGATTTTGTTGGTCATAGAGGTTGTGGTGGAGGCCGGTAGGGCTGCCTTGGTGGTGGCAAAGGAGGTGGAGGCTGCTGAGATCGTGGTCTCTCAGACTGATCTCTAGCTGGCTGCTTCCCCTTGTCTATCGCTGCTACTGCTCCAGGTTTCTTATCATAGACCTTCTTTGGCTTATGCTTAAGCAACTAATCTAGAAAAGGAAACTATTTGGCCTCTCCTTGTAGACTAGATGTCATGTTGATTAGCTTCTCAAATGTCTTGATAGTGAAGCCCTTAAGCATGAAGGCGACCGGGCCATGGATATTCTTCAAAAGAATCTCAATGGCATGTTGTTCAGACAGCTGTGGTTCACACTTTATACTCAGGTTACACCATCAGAGAATATAATCAACAAGGGACTCACCGTAGTGCTGTTGTGCTATAACGAGATCACCTACCTAAGTAACCCTTTGCTGAGCTCCAGCAAACCTCTTGATGAAGAGTTGCTCGACAAATGTATTCTTGAACCATTGGGCGTTAGATTGAAAGTAATACCCCTAGGCTACTAATGAAAAGGCAGAAAAGCAAAGTGTTGCTACCACCGGCATTGTAACAATTAGCCCTGAAGTGTGCTATGTACTGCCTTGGGTTTCCACTACTATCAAAGCTTTTGAAGGAAGGTGGCACGAAACCCTTGGGATATTGGATATCATCAAACTCTTCTAGGTAGGGTATACCCTATGGAACCGATGATCCTCCCTGGGTTTGAGCCAACGCTTCCTTCACTTGCTGCTCAACCATGAATTTTATGTCCTTTTCTTGTATGGAAGTACTTTCCACTACCTTCCTATACATGCTAGTGCTACCTTGCTCAACAAGAGGTAAAGTCTTGACTAGGTCCAAGACATGCACTAACTCAGGCTGATTGATGTCGACTACAGTAGGATGAACTAATGGGGCTTATTTCTAGAGCACTGAAACTACTTCTAACAAGTCCTCTAACTATCATTCCATCCTATCTATCTGCTCATCTTTCTACCTCAACTGATGCCAAAGGTGTTGGCCTGATGCTGCGGTGTCTTTCTGATCAACCTCATCACCTTCCATGGCTTGTTGTTCCATGAGAAGAGATCCTCTAGTGTCAACCATGCAGACTCCAGTTGAGTCTCCCAACAAGTCATCTTCATTGGGATCGAAGCTGACTTTCTCTTCATCTGACCAATCATACACCAAAATCTTCTTCTTTTCCATGAAATAATGTGCCACTCTCTCATTTAAAGAACAATCAATCTAAGCAGGTACAAATAATATAGGCTGACCAGTGTGATCACTATCATGCACTAAGAGGCACTGAACCTCGCCTACTGCTGGAGAGTCAATCCTATGTGAATTGTACTCATTGGATGAGTGACACTCCTGAGTTCCACTAGCTATGAGAGGGGTAATAATCCTAGGATGTTCCACTATCATTAGTGCAGCTACACTATCATCTGTAATCTCTGAAATAATTATCACCATCTCCACGTCTAGCTGAACTGGCAGAGTTGGTGAAGGGACTACCACAATGCTTCGAAGTCGCCACTCCTTTCGTACCACTATTGGGGCAAAAGGTTGAGCAGGAGAGCTCGACCTTGCTACAATAGGCGGTGTAGATAGGGTGGGATCCCTCGGCCGTAGCCTGATCACCAATGGGGTGCGCCTCCACGGACATGACCTTCATGGCTTTTGATGGAACTAGCGATGCTGTGACCTGGACTGGTGATGGCGGACGAGGGGTAGAGCGGTGGGGTGGAGACACCATCGATTCTCTATGCACAGAAGCTATCCTCCAATGGTGACTAGTCCCAGTAAATAAGATACTATTGGTATGGTCGGCACGAGTAGCGCGTCGAGCTAGAAAATTAATAAGTGTGAAAGCTACCAACTACTAAACCTCCATCTCTCTCTACTGGTGATATGAGCTGTATGGGCCTCTTGGGCCCTCTCCTAGCAGATATGCTTCCCCACACTGTGAGAGATAATGGATCTGAGATCAAACTGAGTTCTAGACTCTAAGCGTATGTAAGCTCTGTACCTAGCACAAGATAGATCAGAGGCCGACGTACGACCTCCTACTCCTAGTAACTGCTGGTTGATGTTGCACCACTGGTGGAGGTGATGAGCGAATCCTCCTAACATCCTCTCTGTCTGATCCAGAGAGAGGATGAAACTAGTTTGCTGTAACCAGTGGTGAAGTAATAATAGAGAACTCATCAACAGTTGAATGGGCTGCTGCCTCCATCTCCCTAGCGATCCTAGTGTGATACTGCTTGATCATGCGATTCTTGTACATGCGCTGTGTCCTGGTAGAATGGGAGGAGTGAGAGCTAGACCCATACTCGAAAGTTGGGGAGGCAAGCCCTGAGACTAGGGGAGCCTTACCCTTAGAAAGTATAGATGAGATGGTGCTAGCCCTCACTAGGGCAGCATGAGAAACCATGGGGCGTCTTGGCCCAGGGCTTGCTGCGATGGTACTATCATAGCGAAGCGTGGGATTGCGCTTTCCTCTTGAGGAGATGTCAGTCGAGTAAATCAATGGATGGACGGTCACCATCGTCACCATTGTAATGAGGAGAGTGCCCTCACATGTAATCCACTCTCCCTCGAATCCCCTACAAAAGTGAATCGGATGTGTATGATCTAGTCGGGGGAAGTTGGCTTGGTCCAAAGCCAAATCCATACCATGAGGGAAAGTGAAAATGAACTTCTGTGAACCGGCCATCTCAGAACAACTATAAAAGACTAAAAACTGAACTGTCGCTATACTATAATTGACTGTAAGAATCTGCAATAGAAATGAGTTTGAATCAGATTTTTGTCTTTATAAATTTTTGAATTTGAATTGAAAATTTGAACCCACATCCAACAACTTGGAAGTGTTAAGTGGGTTTCAAATAGATTTGAGAATTTTTTATTGAAAGAGGAATTTTGAATATGAATCCAACTTCAACAAATTTAGGTATGTTGAAAGATGGATTTAAATATCTTGGGAAGGATTCTTTCATAGGTTCATGTTTGTTTGAATTTGAATTTTTAATTTGAGGAACCTTTCCTTTAACAAATTTGGGTATGTTAAAGTAAGGGTCAATTGATTTTATTTTTGTTTGGTGATTTTGGAATTTTACTTACTTAGCAAATTTGGGTATGCTAAGTAAAGTGCTTTGAGAGTGGTTGTTTCTTTTTGGTGATTTGTTGTTTTGACTTTTGGGAAATTTGGAATTACTACTTAGCAAATTTAGGTATGCTAAGTAAAAAATCCAAGTGTATTTTGTTTGAATTTTAAAAATAGGGTACTTGGCAAATTTAGGTATGCTAAGAAAATCCTAAGTGTTTCATTTGTTTATTTTCATTTTTGAAAGAGTAGGATCCTTAGCAAATTTAAGAATGCTAAGTAAATCCTAAGTGTTTCATTTGTTTGTTTTGATTTTTGAAAGAGTGAGATCCTTAGCAAATTTAGGTATGCTAAGAAAATACTAAGTGTTTCATTTACTTATTTTTTATTTGTTTGGAAGTGGAGACTTTACTTTAGCAAATTTGAGTATGCTAAGGTTGAAGTCCCACTTAGTTTTGTGAAATGAAAATTTCACTCAGCAAATTCGAGTATGCTAAATGAAATTCCAAAAGATGCGTTCAAAATTTTGAAGTGTTTTGGTTTTGAAAATGGAAACTTCTCCTTAGTAAATTTGGTATGCTAAGGAATGAAGTTCTAAAAGGTGTTTGAAAATTTTTTATTTTGAATTTAGAGACTTCACTTAACAATTTTGAGTATGCTAAATGAAGTTCCAAATGTGTTTTAAAAATTTTCATTTTGGATTTGGAGACTTCACTTAGCAAATTTGAGTATGCTAAATGAAGTTCCAAATGTGTTTGAAAATTTTTGATTTTAAATTTGGAGATTTCATTTAGCAAATTTGAGTATGCTAAATGAAGTTTCAAAACGTGTTTGAAAATTTTATATTTTAAATTTGGAGACTTCACTTAGAAAATTTGGGTATGTTAAATGAAGTTCCAAATTTTGTTTTGAAAATATTTTTATTTTGACTTATTTATTATTTTTTATTTTTTGATTTGGAGACTTCACTTAGCAAATTTGAGTATGTCAAATGAAGTTCCAAAATGTGTTTGAGAAGTTTCGAAAATATGATTGTTAGGTTTTGGATTTTTAAAAAGAGGACTCCCATTCAACAAATTTGGGTATGTAGGAATGGGAATCAATCTTATTTTTGAAATGTGAAGATTTTATTTTGTGTGTGATTATTCTTTTTTGAAAGAGGGAATTCCAACTTAATCATATGTGAGATATGTTTACGTAGGATTTCCAAATGATGTTATTTTAGTTGGGAATGAAATCTTCATTTAATAAATTTGAGTATATTAAATGAAGATGTTCATATGTGCTTTTAAAAAATTTAAATTTTATTTGAAAATGAAACTTTCATTCAATAGGTATGAGTGTATTGAATGGAAAGGTTCATGTGTGTTTTTTGAAAACTTTATTTTTGATTTTGATTTTTGGAAAGATGATTGTTCATTTTATTTTGAAAATGAAATCTTCATCAAAGTGAATTGAAAGAAGATATTCATTTGTGCTTTTAAAAAATTTTATTTTATTTGAAAATGAAATTTCCATTCAATAGGTGTGAGTATATTGAATGGAAAGGTTCACGTGTACTTTTTGAAAACTTTATTTTTGATTTTGATTTTTGGAAAGATGATTGTTCATTTTATTTTGAAAATGAAATCTTCATCAAAGTGAATTGAAAGAAGATATTCATTTGTGCTTTTAAAAAAATTTAATTTTATTCGAAAATGAAATTTTCATTCAATAGGTGTGAGTATATTGAATGGAAAGGTTCATGTGTACTTTTTGAAAACTTTATTTTTGATTTTGATTTTTGGAAAGATGATTGTTCATTTTATTTTGAAAATGAAATCTTCATCAAAGTGAATTGAAAAAAGATATTCATTTGTTCTTTTAGAAAATTTAATTTTATTTGAAAATGAAATTTCCATTCAATAGGTGTGAATATATTGAATGGAAAGGTTCATGTTTGCTTTTTGAAAATTTTTTATCTTTGATTTTGATTTTTGGAAAGATGATTGTTCATTTTATTTTGAAAATGAAATCTTCATCAAAATGAATTGAAAGAAGATGTTCATTTGTTCTTTTGGAAAATATTTTAATTTTTATTTGAAGATGAAACTCCCATTCAATAGGTGTGAGTGTATTGAATGAAAAGGTTCATGTGTGCTTTTTTTTTTCCAAAAACTTTATGATTGTGGTTTTTGGAAAGATGGTTGTTCATTTTATTTTGAAAATGAAATCTTCATCAAAGTGAATTGAAAGAAGATGTTCATTTGTGCTTTTGAAAAAGATTTTAATTTTTATTTGAAGATGAAACTCCCATTCAATAGGTATGAATGTATTGAATGGAAAGGTTAATGTGTGCTTTTTTTTGAAAACTTTATGATTGTGGTTTTTGGAAAGATGATTGTTCATTTTATTTTGAAAATGAAATCTTCATCAAAGGGAATTGAAAGAAGATGTTCATTTGTGCTTTTGGAAAATATTATTAATTTTATTTTTGAAAATTCAACATATAATAATTATGGGAATTATTAAATGAGGGTGATAAAACTTTTGTGGAAAATATTTTATTAAGTGCATTTTTGAAAGGGTGCTTTTTGAAAAGCAAAATTCTTATGGAAAATTTATTATATCTTTATTATTTTAGAATGAACCTTTCCTTTTCATAAAAAATGATAAGGAGGAAGTCTATAAGTATTTTTTTATTTAGATCTTTTTATTTTTACCCATTGGAGAACCCAATGGTGGTTTTAAGACCAACATGGAGTGAGGTCTTAAAACCTAAAGATGTTGGCTAACTCAACTTAAGAATGAAATCAGCTAAGTGCCAATGAAAAGAAAGACAGTCTCAAGTTCATACCAAAATACAAACCCACTATTGACACTCAAAGACAACGATCATCTACTAAAGATAGAGAGAGGAATCATCCCCAGCGGAGTAGCCAGAAAAATCTATGGAGAAAAATTACTATATGGTCACCTTCCAATCTGTGGTGAAAAGGCAACAATATAAAAATTCATCCTTTTGGGATGCCACACAAATCCGCAAATGTGATTATTCAGGTGATCTGGTACATCATCAGGGAATAATATACTACCTCGAGAAATAGAAGTCACTACCCTTTAATGGACCAAACCACCTCAATAAGGACTTCTAAGGATGATGGGTCTACACATGTACCAGAGATTTTCTCCTACTTTACATGGAAAAGTAAAGAATGGTTTATTTTAAACTGAGTTTGTTAAGTTCCCTATAGGAGCAAGCACCCATAGTTAATTACATCTTAAGGAATGGGGATTCCTTAGAAAAACTCTCGAATAAGGTAAATGATCGTTGTCTTCAAAGATTTTAATAGGAAAGGACTATCAATCGATTAGTTCATTTTTGAAGATCAAATGAGATTGATTAAAGAGAGGGAGTTATTATTGAAGCCAAAACAAAGATAAGTAGGAGATTCCCACGATGCTGGGAAACCTAGAAAGCATCTCAAACTATCCTATGGTTGGGCTTTATATTTTTGAAATTGATTTAGTTTGTTTGAGTTGCATTTTTTATTAGAAATTTAGGACTTATGATTCCTTAACACAAGATTAAGAAAATGCCTAAGAGGTGAGGAATTAAGCTTATGGCCCACAAAGGGGAGAAGTGACCTCAGAACTTAAATCTAAGGAGTTTTATCGAGGGCCGAAAGCACAACCTAAATCTAAAGTGAAAAAAGGGTATTTGGTTTGTCTCCATAAGAGAGGACAAACCACCCGACTGCTTGGACTTTCAACCGTCTGGGGGTGGCCACCAACTAACTCCTCCTATGATTTTAAATACATATAGGCAAGTCTTATGCTTAATAGCTAGGTTGTTATTCATTTAGAAAGAGACTAAGTCCTTAAACTCATTCCATAAAGAGACTAGATCATGTAAGGACATGCTTCGAATGACCTAAATCTAATGCAATATAGATTTTATTTTATTTTATTTTTGGACAGTTATTTTGACTCAGGATAATAGGATTCATATGCCTAATGCATGAGAAATAGAGTTGTTGGACAAAATCAGCAAGAAGGGAGGAGGTGTGTTTCCACCATGGCTCTCAGAGGTTAAGCCAAGTTTCTCTGGCAAAGGTGGAAGCCCTCAAATCAAGAGTGAAATAAGATGTTATTGTGCATGATATTATAAAAGAAATACTCATCCATCTAAGGGGTCATTAATTCTTTTATCTTGATTTTAAACCTAAGCTTTAAATGAGGTTGTGAGTTGTTTAATTTTAATTTTGAGTTGTTAGATTTGGTAAATGACTTATTTTTCCCTAAGAGCCTAATCCACATCCAGGCCATTCATAAAGCAAGGAAGAAACTAGAAAAAAGATGCCACTTAATGTATAAGCTAAATAAATCATCAATCAATTTATAAAGCTAATCGTAAAAAGAATAAGATGCCATTATGGTCGAGCGCCACTGCACAAACCCGAAGATAACAAATTGTGTAGCCGACCTCTGCCCTTATACAACCCGGATTGTAAATAAATTAAATTATAATTAAACAAGGAATTCATTATTATGGGGGTCTTCAAGCTTCATTTCTTCATTCTTCTTTTCTTCTTTCTTCTTCTTTTCTTCTTTCTTCTTTGGTTCCTTCTTTTGGGTGGTTGGAAGGTGGATACTCCAAGGCTTCACATGGTGCATAAGATAGTCTCTTATGACCAATGCTCATCCTAATCCCCATAATAATTATTTTAAAATCCTAATTGCACCAATTTACATGAAAAGGAAAAGAATATAAATCTAATAAACACTTGCAAAATAGAGATTAGCTAAAACAAATCACACAAATTCCAAGCATGTATATTGGACTTATCACCCCACACATGGGTGACTAAGTCCACCTAGCCTATTGGATTATGCTTAGGGATATAAGCACCTGCAAGCAAAAGCATTTATATTTTTATTTATTATAGCGCCCCTTAAGCACAATCCCTGCAAAAAATAATTGTTAGACTAAGATCTCCCTACCATTCATTCTACAAGAATACATCCTAAAATCCAATCTAAAACATGTATCCCAAAACAAAAGCAAGCATCAAACTATGCACCGCCCTAACCTAAAGCTAGGGTGACTTAGCCTAATGTGTGTGCTTTGGAGGTTTGTGTGGTATGCTTAGCTATGGATTTAAGTTAGAATTTTCTAAGTGTGAAGCATGTTCAACTTAGAGGAGGGTTTCATTTAAGTAGTTTAATTATTTTGGGTTGATTTGATTTCATGTTTTGATTAGGTTCAAGTGAATCCTATAATTAATTTCTAAGTTATAAAGAGAGGGAAAGAGAAGAGAACTTTTCTTTCCTTCCCTAACCTAAGTAATTTCTAAAGTAGATTCATGTTTTTAGTTTTGTTTAGTGAATTTTTTGATTAAGTCTTTTAATTAATCCTAAGTTTAGATGAACTATAAAAAAACTCATTCAAAAATAGAGGCATTTTAAGATTAAATAAAATGAACCAAATTCACAAAACATACATCTCTTCATTTCTTCCCCAAGATGTATAACATGCATATGAATAAGTCTTAAGCATATCTATACACACAAATGAGAATGTTTAACACACATTATGATGCATGCTAAGCAATTTACTTAAGGAAATTTAGAAGTTTAAGATGCATGATTTTCATTAAGTAGAAAAGGGTTTCTTATCCAATTTTTACATACACATATGAAAGTAAGAAAGGCATAAGTTAGTATAGTGTCATTTTTAACCAGAGGTGTAAGGTACAAGACCAACTTAGAGCTACTTAAAGCCTCACAACCTTGGGGTTGTCCAGACTAATATACCACTATCCTTAAATACAAACATATGTACAAAATAAATGAAATGGAAGAGAAAGAACGCAAAAATTTGTATTAGTTGATTCATTTTATTTATGCAATTTATGTGTGTAAGCATAGGTAACCTTCTCAAGTGATAGCGCAGGAATAAATAGGATATGGAATTAGGCAAGTGTTAGGTTCTTTTCAAATGAACCACACATTTTACCGAATCCTATTCAAAACTATGCTAAAAGAGAAGAGAAGGAAAACCTATATTAAGCGCATCCTTATATTCTCTCACATGCAAGCTTATAATTAAAATATAAGTAACACACTTTCAATTTTAGGCATTTAGTTTATATGTTTTAAAAATAATTTGAATTTAGTAGTGATAATAGCCAATCATATTATTACTTTAGGCAACACATGCAATTTTGACATAAAGTAAATAATTTCATTTTTGAATTTGATTTTTGAAAAATATAGATGCATGAAACCATATTACATACACATTTAACATGTTGGGGAAATAACTAAAGCAATGAAAGCATGTAAACACATTCACTTTAATTAAATCCTAAAGACAATCTTATGGAATAAGAAAGTTTAAAATAAATCAAAATTCATTTAATATGATTTTGGTTTGATTTAGAATTTGATTTGATTTTGAAAATGAAGTTGAGTTTCTTGTTCCTAACCCATTCCCACATGTGTTTCATATTTTTGTTTAATTTTTAGATGATTAGATTCATTTTAAATTTTGATTAGGTTAAGGTAAGAATTAAATAAGGTAATTAATCCTTGCCTACACCACCTTAGCATAGTTAACCAAGTAATCATGAGCTAATGAGATGACATAAAAACTCACAAGGAATTTAAACTTGCAATGCACCTAGGAAGAAAAGGGCCTAATACAATTTGGCTCATGATTAATGGTTAAATAAGCCAAGGAGTTTAACTTAAGTAATTTCAAAACACCTCTCACACATATGAGTTGGGTTTTGATTTCTTTAAATGAACTTAGGCTCTTAAACACCTAAGCATCTACCCAAAGTAGATTAATTAAGTTCAAGAAGTTTTAGAATTTTTAGAAATTAATTGAGTGAGTAATTAATGAATTAACCCTTAATTAAGGGAGGATTAAGGAACAAAAGGGGGTTTAGGGAATAACTTAAGGGAAATACTCCAAAATTATTCCCTAAGCCTCCTATCCACTGGATCTAACCTTAATCAACCCTAATGAGGGATTAAAACACTAATCCAAACCTTAATTATCCTTAATTAAGGGAGAAATTAGAAAATACATTTGCAATTCTCTTAATTAAGCCTTCAATAAATCTCAAGAAAATTAGGGGAGGCAGAAGTCATCACCCCAAAACATACCCAAGAAGTTTGGGATTAACCAGAGGATTTATTAAGGGATAATTAGCAAAATTAGATTTCCATTAAAGCCCCAAATCAGAGAAAAGTATAATTTAAAATTCATTGAAATCATTTTTTAAATATTTGAGCTTGAATTATCTTTCCATAGAAATTTATCTCATATTTTTTAAAATTTTATTGAGGGAGATATAAATTTTTGAAGGTTTGGAGATTAATTAAAATTAATTAAATCTCTAACTAATCCCTTTAACTCACAGCGTGACACACGGCAGCGGTGGTCAGCGTGCTTTACATGCGTCGTGCCGTGAGCTATTCACTTAAACGTCGCGTTAGGGTGGCGGATTGGCGGTGGGATGCGGTTTGATCCCTGTCGTTCGATCAAGGATCGAACGACCATGGATCATCCCGTAGTTTCTAAAGGGATAAATTAATTCCAAAATATGCGTTTAATCTCGGTCATCCATCCAAAACGTGCGGATGGACGGCCAGGATTTTCCCAGTTCTTCCCTGAGGATCAATGGGCATCGTCCATGACCTAAGGGAAGATCCGAACTTGATTGAGCTCGGATTGGAATGAGACTTTACCCACACCATCTTAAGCTAATGACAAGCTTATCCAACAGTGGATTTCACATGCCATGGACATTTTTTCATAAAGGACCAACACCTCCTAAGTTAAGTGGTCAAAAAATTCCATACCTTACCAGAGGTGATCACTAGTGCTCGAGCTCGATAAGGTAGCTTTGTCTAGTGGAGACAAAGCCCTGTTGAAAGTTTCAAGCCTTAGGGTTGAGTAGATCTCTCTATGGACTAACACCACTTGCTCCCCTTTGCGGCTTTGATCGAATTCACCTCCTCCTTGCTTTAGGAACTTGAGGGAATGCGTAGGTGCACTCAACTTGATCCCCTGAGGGAGTGTGCAAAGGTAATTGAAGTGGATTTGAGTGAAGAGAAATTTGAGGATTGAGATGAGTTCCCCTATTTTCTAAGGAAGAAAACTGAGAAAGGAAAGATTCAAATCCCTCTTATAAAGCTTAGGAATGCTCTTTGATGGCTCCTAACTCTCTCTAGTGCTCAATCAAATGTGTGGATCATGAATTCAAATTGAATTATGGGGAGTATATCTCCCCCTATGGCAATCGGACGGCTGAACCATAGCTTGCCATTTTGATCCAATTGACCATATGGGAGGGGTTGTTTAGGCTATTAGATCTTTGCACAAGGTCGGTTTGAGGTCTTAAGTGGATTGGTAACCTTCCATGTGCTTCAAATTGAGTGGAGAGTGGATTTTGAATGAGCCAATTTGAGCTAGGGGTGAGTTTGGCCTTGAGTCCATTTAGGCTGACCCAAACCCATTGGGTTTGGTGCTTCAAATTTAGTGATTTAATTTTGTATTTATATATTGATTCATGATTGTACGGTTGATTGAATCATGAAAAAAAATCAAGAGTTTGGCTTGATTTGAAGTTGATTTGGCTAAGTTCAAGATTTTGGGCGACTATACATATTCTTAAATTTTTTTTTAATAATACTTAATTACCTAATTAAGCTTCTAATGATACTTAGTTTAAAAAAATTTTCAAAAAATATTACGTGCGAACTCCGGAATGTTCGTGCACGTGCAGTTGAAGGAGAGAGCCGATGGCTGCTAGATGGAAAAAATATTACGTGCGGACTCCGGATGCGTCCGGAGTCCAATCAAATTTTTTTCTTTTAAAAAAAAAATGGGAGCTTCTCATTGGACTCCGCTCAGTGCGGAGTCTGCACGTAATATTTGCTCTGCAAGATGGGTGAACGAGGGAAGACCTCGTGTGCGATCCGGCTCAGATCGATCGTGAGTGGGGATTTAGGGCTGGTTTGGGTTATTAGGCATATATTAACTTTTTTAATTAATTTTCTAAGCATTTAATCAATCTTAATTTGAAGTTTATGATGACATCATTATATGGTTAATATATATATATATATATATATATATATATATATATATATATATATATATATATATATATATATATATATATATATATATCAATCTTAGGTTATTCCAATATTCCGGACGCAACGGCGCAGTCATTTCGAGATCGGAGGCCGTTTGGTTCAAGTCAGCATCAAATTAGATAAATTTTAGTTCAAAAATATGCATTATCCTTTTGACCGCTCAACCTTCACATAGACTCGTCTGAATCGATCGCAGATAGTCTCATTCTATAGATTTTGACATTTCAAAGCTAACGGCGCAATCAATTTTACGAACGGATGTCGTTTGGAAATCGTCATAGCCTCCCGACTCTGATATGTGTGTCAGGGCATTGACAACTTGATCGGTTGATCATTAGATTGTGTAATATTTATATTCTAACCAATTTTGATATTCTGAACATGATGGCAAAGTCTGTTCATCGGTCGGAGGTCATTTGGGCTGACTTTTGGAGATATCTAGTGTATTTCAGCCCCAATTTGCGTCCTAAAACATCCGAAGTCCATCAACTTGGTCTTGTAAGCTCGACTTGACTTATGGCGCATGCATGGATGTCAACATGCATGCACCATGATTGATTGTCAAAATTTTGAACTAGTTTTGTATCTCTTGTTGTCTAAAAAATGAAATGAAAAGAATGATAAAAAAGGAAGTGAATAGAAGAAGAAATAGAGAGTTTTCAGATTTTTTTTTTATCACATTCAAACTCATATTCTCATATATTTATAAGTAAAATATGGTAACATAATATTAAATCACTATTTATGATTTATAATCATTAATGACTATTTTTAATTTTAAATTTATTAAATTATATGTATTTAATTAATTTATGTTATATATTATAATATTAATGTTTAACTATAATTATAATAACGTTATAATCTTATTTTTATTTTTATTTGTAATATCTATAAGTAATCAAAAGTGATAATTGGTCATATCATTACTTTTTTAACATGTTAATAAAAAGGCTGATAAGTTTGTGAGAGACCAAGGCCATAAATATCATTCACACTAGATCTTAAAACGCACTATAAATATACTATGTTTCCTCAAAACAAAAAGGACGAACATAGCTATATGTAGGCTGATTTGTTTTGGGATTATTAGCCTACAGGACATTTTAAATACATCACTCATACACACTCCGATCATTAAAAAAATACAAATGATAAAAGCATATAACATCACAGGAAAAGTTCTTTAGACTACAACGTAAGGCTCTTGTATGTGCGTTCTGGAACATCTGCAATAATAGCCCTTACCAGATCAACATAGAGGGGGAATTGTGAAACGACGAAGAAGGTTACTGGCAAGCACGTAGCTGCATATATGGGAAAGGCTCCATACTTGAGCCGATCTTCCATGACAAAAAAATGGCCGGCACAGAAGGAAACCAGCATTGCTGCTATCGACATGAACAAGGTGGTGAGTCCCACGATGAGCTTCACTGGTAAGTCTCTTTCGAAGTCCATCTCTTGGTAGCGAGAGGTCAGTATAGAGAGGAACATAATCAGTGAGGTGACAGAAAAACATAAAGCCACTAGTGCAGATATAGCAAACATAGAAAATGCTGGTTTCCCCTCTAGGATTGGAAATCCGCTGGTCTGATCTACACCACCAGGAACAGTAGTTGCAGAGGCAAATGCAACTGTCGCAATAAGCGCAGCAACCACAGAACAAGATTGTGACGTGTTGGTCAACCATTTTCCTCCTTCCTTAACCAAGCTTTCATGTGCTTCAGAGAAGATCTCCTTTGCTGTCTTCCCTTTATTGTTGTAATGTTGGAAGAAGCTTGGCTCCATGGACTTCTTCACAAACTGGATCAATTAGGTTTCATACTTTATGTCAAAACCAAGAAATTAGTAACACTGACTTATGAAATATTAATTTAAAACCATTAACAGAATCAATACCTTGTACCACTTGATCTCCCACTGCATCTGAAGGGCTGTTCCCGGGATGAGCCATGGACGACTCTTTCCTGCAGTGCCTGCTGCAAGATGAAGAGCGCTGTTGCCATCCTTGTCCACCATACCAAATGCACTCTCACGCAATGACTTCCTTTCCAGCATATGCTTGTAAACCTGTGGTTGTCTGTGCTCGACCGACAAAAGAATAATGTTCTTGTGATTCGAGTCGAAGTCTTGGACTGCTATAGGAAAGATGTCAAGGATGTTCTTCACCATCTCCACGATTCCCCTCTTTGTTGCTACTAGAATTGGCGTGTCTAGTTTTTTTAGATAGAAAATAGTTAATATAGGACAATAGGAAACTTCTGATATAATGATAGGATTTAAATACGTCTTTGATAACGTTGAAGTACCTCCGATTGGTTCATCTGCCACTCTGTCTTCGTCTTTTTTCAGACTCTTCGTTTTCGTGATTATTTCTTTTGAGCTCTCGTTAGTGCTGCCTTGCTGAACTCTCCTCATCCGGGGGTTCACTCATATCTATTGAGCTTTTATCTTGTTTTTGGTCTTTGTTTGGCATCTTGCCATCTTCATCGTACTCCCAGTTAGAAGACTTGCTGACGAGTTCTTTCATGACTTGAGTTGCATGCTCATGCTTCTTCTTCTTCCTCTTTATCATCTCTATTCTTCGAATACCTGTTTATATTTGTTCAATAAAACTGAGCTCATGCGAATAAAATGATATTACTATAAAATTGTCAGTATTCTTTTTTTTTTTATTCAAGCTACTAAAATATAATTTTAATTAAATAAATTGTTAAAACTTAGAAGAAACAAAAAATCTGAACTCCTTAATTTTTTTTCCTTCGAATTCATACTCACTTCCACCCCTTAATTATAAGATATAAATTGAAAATAATATTAGAATTAGTGAATGAAACTAGTTATAAAATAACTTCCATCTGCATACTATACAATTAACAAACTAATGCTATTTTTTTAGTTTTTATTGCCTGTTCTAAAAATAGCGGTTAAATATTTTTAATTGCACATTATTTTTTATTTTATAAATAAATCCTTGCAATTTTATTATTTTTTAGAAGAGGTCAGTGATTCTTATTATTTGCAAACAGTTCTAATAAAAAACATTAAACTCACTAATAAATTGCCAACTCTTTCTGCGTATAGTTCGGCATAATTCTAACATAAATAATCATAATTGAGCAGCATATTTTATTTTATTATTTATATTCTAAATTTTCAATTAATATTAAAAATATTCATTCAAACAAAATTTTCCTTGCGGCACGTATTAATGTTGTATTGTTTGCTTGACACGAAAATAAAATTTGTTTGTGTTTCCCTACACATTACTGATCCTTTGATAATAACCATATTTCAATTATCTTTAATTAATTATATACTTCTTTTGTCATTTGCAGCACCACATGAAGATTAAGAGTGATTCAAAAAGCTTAGAGTACTTATTTTCTAATCAGCTCATTAATGTCAAAATGGCCCCGATTATTCATTAGTAACCAATTTAGTCTCGCCTTTTTTTTTAATGTAGTCATATTACTATACAAAATTGAGCTAAAATGATCCATCTGAGATTAAATCAAAATTTTGTACAATCGAGAATTTAATTGTGATTAATTAATTTATATTTTTTATTTTTATATGAGAAATCATTTTAGATTAATTTTGCAGAGTTAAGTTACTACTAAAATAGAAAAATATGATGCTTATCTAAGACTAATTTGACCACATAAGTATTCAAGAAATTATCTTGAAATTTATTTCATTTGCTAATGAACAATTAAACTGCTACTTAAATATTAAGGGTTCATAGCATGTTATGGCACTATACATTAAGAAAATAAAAAAATTATTGGGAAATGATTCTCTATGAAAAAAGAAATTCATTTTGTATGGAGTTTGGATGTAGCTTCTACATTAAGATTGACTAAAAAAATAGCATCATGTGGCCCACAATCAATACATAGTTATTATGTATTGACTATAAAGTGTTGTGCATATAGATATTGTGTTTTACCATACAGTTAATATTACACCAATACACAACACTTTACAGATAATACATAATAGTTAAATATTGATAAAAAAAATAATTAGTGTTATATTATTAGAATCCAGATGTAGCGTAATAATCACTTCGCATAAAAAAAATATAGGTGCAAATCAAATAAAGTTCAAGAAATTTTAACTCAAACTAACCAATTCCGAGAAAAACCAGTAGAACTTTGATCACGATCTTAAAAAAATTGAATATGGTGATATAATTCTTCGGAAATCTTGATTTCTTTGGCTGTATAAGATTCCCAGATTCCTCATCTATTTGTCATCAAGAGAGAAGAAAAATTGTGAAGTTCATTTTTTTAATGATTTTAATATAGCAAATCATAAACGATAATGCCATAGAACTAGATCTAAACCTTGGGGTTAATATATAAGGCGTGTTTTTTTAGATGATCAAGCTTATGTGTGTGTAATCATTTATTAATTATAATTTTGAGAAATATATTTAGCATAATTTAATCAATCTTTTTAAGAAATGAAAGCATAAAACAATGTATTTTGATCCCTCCATAGAATGAAGCATAAGCTTCATCATTTTAATTTTATATATATCTACACACATTGAAATATACTATGTCGATATAAATTAAAAAAATATTGCGAATAAGAATTAATTTTCATTCTTAAAAAAAGTTTCAAGTTTTTACAAGAGGCTTGTATGCAAATTTAATTATGCGCTACCTCTCTCATGGTCTCTGCTTGAGGGTGAATGCACGCCATCCTTGTCGACATCCTTTAAGTTTGGTCCTTGATTTGCAATATAGCAATTCTTTATGGATCTTTCACCAAAACAAGATACTAGAAAGATTGATTTTCAAAAAAAAAAAAATTAGTCTTTAGAATAAAGTTAGTAAGCCAACAATTTGAAGATAAATGCAAGTATTTTCTTAATGAGTTAGGTTTTTCTGGTGTAGACCAATTAGACGGTAAAAATGGCGTAGCACCCGGAAAAAATCCATGCACGTTGCGTAGTTCTGTGGTATCTTGATTTCCTCTTCTTTCTTCCATCCATTGAGATGACTCTTGTAGATTCCTAGTCGATATTTTGGTTCGAGTCGATCCAATATTATGCCTACAAAATTTATCTCATCACATGAACATCCATGAACTCTTTTTTTTTTCTTATGCTATGTTGAAGAAGATTTAGTTTGAGAACTTAGAAGAAGGAATGTGGATTACATGCATAGAGGAGCTTATCGATTTGTCGCAGTCGGCTACCACTTTTGAAAACTAGTGGTTTATTAGCTAGAAGATGAAGTGGTGACTGCCCCATCTCATTGTTGAAGTTCACCAAGCTTGGATATAATTTCATTATCTCCATAGCCAATTCTGCGTCCAAAAAGTTCCAAAGAACATCAGATATACTAATAGTTGCAGCAGCAGCAAAGTTCAGTTAATTATTATTGTGACATTTGAATCAAAATTGTAGCTCGAAAGATTTGTGGATACCAACACATAAATGGAAACGAAAGGTTTCTTCTAGCTAGTTTGTACATTCAAGTACCATGGACAAAGATGGAGGATAGTATTGCCATCTCCTCTCCGACAAAAGGATATGTTGTAACTCCGTTCGCTCATCAATGTCATTGGAACATAGTCCTGAAGCACAAAGAATGCTTTTTTCTTTCCATGGTGCGCTGCATTGTAAAGGGGAGTCTCCCTCGCATTGTTGCGGGCGCAGACAACTAGCTCCTTGCATTTCTCTGCTAGGAGCCAACAGATTCTGGATAACCCTAGTGCAGCTGCCACATGAAGTGGTGTGTCGCCATACTCGTTCTGGAGGCTTAGGATATCCCATGCTTCATCATCTTGTATGGCGTCGACGAGCTGCTTCACCACACTGTCATCCTCCTCCGACACTGCAAGGTGCAAGATTGTGTGTTTTGCCCGAGTAACTTTTGCTTGTCGTGCTGATGGATTCTTTTTGTAGATTTCAATCACAGTGAACCATTCTCTAGCCATGGCTTTCTTGAACAGGTCCTTGCTGCTAAAGTTGTCTCCTTCCTTTTTTGTTCGATCCATTTTGCATTGTTTGCATACCAGCAACTGATGATGATTTTATACTGTGATGGAAAAGCTTGCTTGATAAACAAACACCTTTTTTTCATGGGATTATGACTCTAATTTACGAAGAGGGAAACCTTGAGATTGGGTTTTATTCCCAAGCAAAGGATTTATCTTTTGTTTCCCACTGAGGAAAAGGAGAGGGTCGAGAGACCAAAAGAACCTTTCATGAATGGAAGAGAAGCCATACGCCAAGTTGTGATTCAAAGCTTAATGTTTACAATATATAGAGGAATTTACATACATATCACACAATTCTTATGTATTTACAAATCTAACATCCAAACTTCAATTTTTTTATATATAATACCCTAATCTTCAATATCACATCAAAAATACTATCATTATTCACATTTTAAAAGCGAAATGCACCTTTAGAAAAATGTTAGCAAAGTAAATACATAAGAATTATGTGGTATGTATTTAATGTAAATACATAAGAATTGTGTGGTATGTATGTAAATCTCTCTACAATATAATGCTTTTATGTATAAAATGGATACATTTTATTTTAACAAAATAATCATATGTTATTTTTATATAATATTAAAGATTTAATTATTTTTATGTAAATATTAAAATTTAAATATTTGATATATAACAATTGTGAGATATATATATATATATATATATATATATATATATATATATATATATATGCTCTTTTTTATTATCAGTTTCATAGATAGTTTCAAATTTCAAGAGTATTCTTTTTCTTATTTACTTGTATTAGATTTTGACCACAAGCACAAATCCTAGCTCAATTGGTTAGAGCCTTCACCCTAAATCTGAGAGTTAATCCCCGTTTGGGGCAGTGGTGGCGGTGCCATCTACACCGCACCATAGTGTTATTTGGGATAGTGTTTTGGCTGAATTTTGAGAAATCTATAGTGAAAAAGTTATATTTTTCAACTTGACTTAGCTATCTAAGGTGGCTGTAAAAAATCTACGATTTGACTTTTGAAAAATAAAAAAATTTCCATGTGAATCGCAACTTCTTCAAACAACTTTCCTACAACTCTACTACTGTTTTTTTCATATAGATACATGGCTTTCTTGAACAGGTCCTTGCTGCTAAAGTTGTCTCCTTCCTTTTTTTTGTTCGATCCATATTCAACTGATGATGATTTTATACAGTGACGGAAAAGCTTGCTTGATAAACAAACACGTTTTTTTTTCATGGGATTATGACTCTAATTTACGAAGAGGGAAGCCTTGAGATTGGGTTTTATTCCCAAGCAAAGGATTTCTCTTTTGTTTCCCACTGAGGAAAAGGAGAGGGTCGAGAGACGAAAGAACCTTTCATGAATGGAAGAGAAGCCATACGCCAAGTTGTGATTCAAAGCTTAATGTTTACAATATATAGAGGAATTTACATACATATCACACAATTCTTATGTATTTATAGATCTAACATCTAAACTTCAATTTTTATATATATAATATCCTAATCTTCAATATCACATCAAAAATACCATCATCATTCACATTTTAAAAGTGAAATGCACCTTTAGAAAAATGTTAGCAAAGTAAATACATAAGAATTATGTGGTATGTATTTAATATAAATACATAAGAATTGTGTGGTATGTATGTAAATCTCTCTACAATATAACGCTTTTATGTATAAAATGGATATATTTTATTTTAACAAAATAATCACTGTTATTTTTATATAATATTAAAGATTTAATTATTTTTATGTAAATATTAAAATTTAAATATTTGATATATAACAATTGTGATATATATTTATATATATATGCTCTTTTTTATTATCAATTACATAGATAGTTTCAAATTTCAAGAGTAATCTTTTTCTTATTTACTTGTATTAGATTTTGACCACAAGCACAAATCCTAGCTCAATTGGTTAGAGCCTTCACCCTAAATCTGAGATTTAATCCCCGTTTGGGGCAGTGGTGGCGGTGTCGTCTACCCCGCACCATAGTAACCATAGTATTATTTGGGATAGTGTTTTAGCTGAATTTTGAGAAATCTATAGTGAAAAAGTTACATTTTTCAACTTGACTTAGCTATCTAAGGTGGCAGTAAAAAATCTGCGATTTGACTTTTGTAAAATAAAAAAATTTGTATGTGAATCGCAACTTCTTCAAACAACTTTTCCTACAACTCTACTACTATTTTTTAATATAGATATAACTATCCCAAACAGACCTGAGGTTAACTATATGTGAATATGTATACATGACTAGGCACTTAAGTTTACCTAATAAATAAGTGATATTTTAATCCAAAAATAAAATTAAAAAATTTTAAAAATTTATTGGCAAGTGTTTCACTCATACAGATATGTGCTTCTTCCCACAACGTGAAATAAAAAATGAGAAATTTTAAAAAAATTTATTTAAATTTCTTGATAAGATGAACAAATCCAATAATATTTTTTCCTATTTATCATATATTAATATGAACTGGATGTAATAAGGCTGTGTTGTGTCGAGATGTATAAAGATTATTACTCTTTATATCCAAGAATATAATAGCCATGCTAAGATCATAGACCGTACTCATCTTAATCAGGAAAAAAACATAATTATATTGGCATCTGACATCAGTCCAAAGTTGAAAAAGTTACACTTTATTCCCAAAAATCTCAACTTTATTATGTTATCTTCTCCCCCATGCACTCAACTTGTTCACATTCTTCTCATCCCCAAACCCTAACAGATCCATATATTAATATGATAACCATATCTTATAATTAAAACAGCTTCATTTATATTAGCCGAAAATATAATATGGTATCTGGTCATATAAGAGAAAAATGAGTGTTGTATCAATAATTAAATCCAAAGAAATAAAAATTAAATATGAATTGGGAAAATGTCCTTGAATGTAGGTGAATTCGGTGGATTAAGGCTTCGTTTGGGAGGACTTTTTTAATGCGTTTTGCTTTTGAGAGCGTGAATTTTTAATTTTGATACCAGTTTGAATAGTGTGCTTTTTGAAATTGCGTTTTAACTTCTCCGAAAAGTTTAGTCCTTTTCAAGAAAAGAATAAATTTTCGAAATTTTAAACCAGAACAGTCAAAAGAAGTTTTAAAATTGTTTGCATGCACACATACATTACCTTTTTTTTTTTTTTTTTTGGGAACCCCATATAGGGGAATTTTATTGCTCATAAGAAAAGGGTTACAAGATACTTAAAAAAAGGATTAAACATTGAGTCTACCGCTCAAAGAATTACAATCAACCCCTATCTAAATACAAAACTCACACAACAAAAGCAAATATAATACCCAAATAAAGAGAAAAAAACCTAGGCACCAACCATATATCCGCCAACGTCTGTAGGGGGGGAGTTGAAGAGATTTTGCATCCAAAAGAATATGCCTGCTTGAACTTGCATTAAGAGAAAAAAACCTGCAAACAAACTTGGATGCCAGTTAGTACCCATAAAATAGGAGTTAATTATAATGGGTAAACATAAGATTGAGAAAAAAGGGTGCAGTAAACAATCCACACTAATTTGGGGCAGCCACATACATATGCATCCCGCAAGGGGATACCACACATATGCTACTACCATCCAAATAAGGGGAGTAATTTGCCACCCGTCAGAGAAAACAAACTTGAGACAACTATCTATCCAAAGGAAAATTATATAGCTTAACAACATGATATGACCACTAAACAGAAAAATATTAATTTCCACTGACTGAAGCCAAAACCACCTTCCTTTATTAGAACCACCAATTATAATTAGATTTAAGAGACCATAGCATAATAGATTAAGAAAGAAGAAAGGCGAGATGACACCAATCAGCAGGCAGCCGCCATATACCAAACCAAAGAAAGGCATATAGAACTCCCCGATGGAGATACAAAATGTGAATCTACCATCAGCCTATTTCATATAGAAATAACATTTTTCCAAAAAATAATCCATATAACAAGCAGCCTCAAAATCCCAATCCAAAGGAAAGCATATACAGCACCAAAAAGACATATAAATCCAACCTCTATCAATAAAAAATCCCACCAATCCACCCAAGATCCGTATGAGCTTAACCTGAAACAGCTGAATAAAATAAAAAAGAAAGGCAATAGAGCAATCTGCAGTCACCCGAAACTCCAGAGCAAAGGAACCATCCCAGTCTCGCATAGAATCATGCAACAACCACATCATCACAGAATAACAAAATGACAGCAAACATCCACCATAATCCAAACCGAAAGGAGGGAGCTTACATTCCCAGGAAAACACAGCCGAAACCACCATAGCAGCAAAACAAATTAAAAGGTTTCCCGCAGACAAGGAAAACAAAATACCATGATGTTCAAGTCTAAAACGGAAAATATTATAGTAGTTAGTCCTATCTCCAAATTCAGCCTTAGGAAACAATCTACATACAAGGGATATCTAACTTATTACAAAGATTGGAGAAGCCGAGTTAACATAGGCTTTATAAAAAATGTCTAACAATTGTTCTTCATAGGAGCAATAAAGAGTGATGATTTTGTTTGATAGAATCATACCTCAAATAAGGTGACAATCTACTTTATTATTTTTAAAAGGATTAAAATATAATAGGCATGTGATATTGCAACAATGATCGTATTATTGTCACTTTACAACTTTACAACTGAAGGAATGATTTTTTGCTACCAAAAAACACTAAATTCTGTTAATGGTAGACATGGTAACTATAAGGAAAGCAACAAACTTATCAAACAGTTTCTTCGTCTTTACTATGAATTTGGCTTTGGAATCAAATTGTACATGGAAGAGAGCTAGTTACAACAACACCACACAGTAGCGAGACAATATTATAATGAGACTATTATAAGAGGACCATATTATAACACATGATTCAACTTCCGAGGAGGTAGGAGAGAAAATTATATGGTTAAAGAAAAATCATGAGCAAGGAGAGAATAAAAAAGAGAGAATATTTTCAATTCCTAAAATTCCCAAGATAGTAACCTGGCCTAGATGCTAAATAATGAAGAGCCCAAATAAGAAAGAGATGAACAGCTAGGTATAGAGGGAGGGACTGAAAAGGAGAAAAAATAATAGACTATACAAGAAATCATGTAATTTTAAATCGTTTAATCATCAATAAAAATCTCAACAGCCCCCTATATACCTAAAAAATAGCACAAGATAATACAAAACTGATTTGAAATAAAATCTATCTTTAACAGAAATAAATAAATTTTAAACCTAAGATTATCCTAAAAGATAAATTGTTCCAAGTTATAATAAAATAAAGGGGGATTTACATACATACCACGTCAAACATCATTATTTACATATTTAACACCTAAACTAACTATTTTACAAATTTAACACCCTAAACATTCTAACACAACACTATTACCACTTTCCGCCTCCCGCTTCGTTTTTCTTCCCAAAGCAGTTCCCCTCTGAGACCATCTTCCTCGTTCTCGTAGCGACGCGCGTGAGGATTTGCTTCGCGTTTTCCCTCTAGCAACCGACGACACTGTTTCCTCCCTCTCTCGCGCACTCGGCCTCGTCCGTTATTTCTGATTTCCCAAGCGACTCCCTCTCGCAGCCAAATCCAATGACCGAGCAACCTGAGCTTCAAGAAGGTACACTTCCTCTCTCACTCAGAACATATCCGACATAAATCCAGATTTCCGATTAAGAGAGCGATTCCTACCAAAACAAGCTCCCTATCCCTCTTCGGTTTACCGGCCAGTCGAGTGCAGATTTATATTTGTTTCTTTGATTATGGTAAGACTTTAATTTTCATCAGAAGAGAGGTCCATACCCCTTGATAAATCTTTTAGTGTAGTGGTCTTCTCAAACTTTTGATATTGTCTACAAATTTATAGCATCTACATCTCACATACATAGTATATGTAAACACTGTTTTTTTTCCCTCTAATATTTTGCACAGGTTTTTGTCTACATCTCACAAGCACTTGTTCATTTCAGCAATTAAGTGAATTAAGAGATATTGATTTTTTTGCTATACTTTAATATATGAATTGACTAAAACTTTTTCCAATAATATCGAATGAGTCGAGTCAATCGACAATAGGGAATGTGTTCAAATAATCAAGTGAGATGCAGGTGTAACTTATCGTATATTATATATACTACTCATAAAGGACCGAATACTGGAAAAAAATTTTATCGATGCCCTCGTAACAGAACACAAGATGATTGCGGTTTTTTCAATTGGGTAGATGAAGTTGAACCTTCAATACATGATGTGCTTCGTCTATTAAAAGCTCATGATGAGATGGTCAGAATGAAGTTCAAGGTCATATTAATAGTCGTCAATGTATTAATAGTCGTCAATGTATTAATATCAGCAATGTGTGATTTAGATCGATTGTCGTGATGTCGTAGTCGTCAATGTACTCCTAAATTTCAGTTAATAGTGCATTTTCTTTTGTCATTCAGAATATTTGCTCAACTCAAATTCAATGCAATCCATTGTTATGTTTTTTTTTAAAGTTTGTGTAGCATATGTTTATATATATATATATATATATATATATATATATATATATATATATATTATTTAAATATATCCATTAGGTTGTAAATAGTTATTTTGGATGGAATATTTACAACCCAGATATATTTTATTTGAAGAACAATGTCATATCGGCAGGATGTGGTTGAGTAACTTTGTTTCTTTAATCTCAGTAATTCTCCGCATCCTTGAAATTGTTTTAAATGCGTTGGAGATGTGCAAGCCTAATGATGTAAAACACATAAGAATTATGTGGTATTCATGTAAATGCCACTTTAAATTTGAATTCAATTTCTTCTCTTCAATCCGAAAAAAGTGTTACAGAAATAAGGGGAGAAAATATCAATCAAAATATCATGAATGAGTGGATGTCATGGTAAGGATAGAAACCATGAATACTTAGATTCTCTTTTGTTCCACCACGAAGATGATCAACCTATTTATCATTAAGCACAACAAAGAAAAAGCAATTGTGCTGACCATCCAAGCAGCTGCTCCGTGACATTACAGCATAACAGAAGAAAAGCATTAATATCTCTAAAAAGCCATAAAAAAAATCCAACTTGATCATCAGCTGTGGAGAAGAGCATAACCTAATAGGAGAATAGAATTAAAATGGAGCAAGCCACTCTACATATGCCTTTCAACAAAAGACTTGATTTCTTTGGTAGAGTGAAGAATACTCCCGTACTTTTATGCAAAGCACTGAAAACCTGTTCGAGGAAATGGTGGCAAGAAAATGGAGAGTCAAAAGGCTCAGACTCATATTTGTTCCACCATCAAAGCAAATCCATCGATCTGCCCTCCACAGTATACGTGCAGATGCAAAGGTTTCCCGCAGATTCACGGGTCATCCAAGCTGCTCCGATGCCATTACAAAAGAATACTTTGCAGCATTATGATGCCTGAAGCACCCTCAGAAATGCCTACTTGCATTGTCTTGATTATAAACATTGTTAAAATACCTCCCAAATATCTTTAATTGTATTATATAACAATAAATTAAAAACAATTACTAGATCAGCAAATCTTAAAAATTCTTACATGGCCACAAAACGAATTTAGAAAATTCAATAGAAGGCTTCTTACTTTGATATGGCTAACATACAAATCTACCCAACTTACTTCTCCAAGTATCAAACCTTGATTTATAAGGCAATGAGAAGGCTTCTTGGTAGAAACAACACCAATACCATTAAGAACCTGAAATTTTTAAAGTTTATAACGTGATAAAAAAATAAAAGAATTAAAAATCTATAGACAAAATCTTTAAGTCTTAGCAGTCAACCGTGCCAGGAACAAAAGTAAAATGGAAATGATGCTCGAAGTAATGAAAAAGGCATTCTTTTCATAATATTCATGCTCCAACCATACATGAATGAAACTTGCAACATCACAAGTAAAATGGAAATGCTAGGAACGAAAGCTATGTGACTTCGTCAAAAAATCTATAGTATCACAAACTAAAAATAGTCACATCAAAAATAGTTCTCAAAAATCTGCCAATATAAGTTGTTGTTTTTCAAATTTCTTCCCTTCTAATAGGTAACTTGGCACGACTTCTACTATCAATACCGGCGCTCATGGAGGTACGCAGACTTGCATCTTCATCCGCTTGATTTAACGGATTCTTGCATGTAGTTCTGTGGTGTCCCCATAGGCCACACCTGCTACATTTATGGACATTCCGTGCTTTTTGATTGCTTCACCTAGTCCTTTCTCCATATCCGATATGAATGCTACTGCATATAAGTCGTAACCAAGACTTTCAAATAAGTTCTCTAGAAATTCTGCAAGGTAAACAACCCATTGTTGCCATCAAGGGAGTTTGGATAGCTAAGTACTTGATTTCAAGTGACAAGCATCAAGCCCTATTAGATGTGCATCACGAAACCATCAATGCAAACCTTGAAGCTCACGTACAAGCGCTGAATGACCAATCACTATCGTAAGTATAAATGATGCGAGCAGGGTTTCTATCAATAAGCTCGCAACAAGTGAAGGCACTAATCTAATTATCATCGATTGATTGCTTGAGCTACCTCTCTAGATCGCCATAACTTCATGCGGTAGTGATAAACCAAAAGTCGACTCCAAACAATTTTTGATATGTTTTGGAGGAATATTTGGTTGCTTCTTCACAATATCTTGTATCTCTTGGGCAACCCAAGAGGAAGTTGCCAATCTATTCCCCGCTCTATTAATACCAGGACATGTATGTGTTGTAGTATATTTCTTAACCTCAAATGTTTGGCCATCAGCACAAAGTGATGCTCTAATTCTCCATGGACAATCTTTGTATGAGCAAGTAGCTATAACACGGGTTTTATCGCTAGTTTTGATCTTAATCCCAAAATTATTTGTAATTGCAGTGGTTCGTAAGGCTTGTTTGAAAATTGTTGAATCTTGAAAACATGCACCGACTGTTATAGCTTTTGCATCGTTAACTTCATTAAGTAGAGAGTTAGAAACATCAATACTGTTGGGATAGGAACGATTGCACTCAAGCATGTTACTATGAAAACAAACATCTCTTTCTTGTGACAATGTGTTATTTGCATTATCTTCATTTGTTGCAACCACCACCAACCTGATACTTGCAAAATATTCCTCAGTCATTTGCAGAACTTCAACATCACTTTCAATAAGTCTATATTCCTTCGGAGATGTCCCAAAAATATGATAATATAACTTAAATTCATATCCTTGTAACCATGGGCAAATTTCTTCCACATTCTCTTTAAGCACAACAAAATTGAGTAGGTCTTTCTCAAGCTTAACTGTCCTTTGTTTTCTGCCTTCATATTTACTTCTATTTGTTCTCTTCACTTCAACCCAATGTCCACCAAATTTGAAGATTATATATAGCCACTGACTCATATCTGTTTTTAAATTAAAATTTAGTCATCTTCACAGATAGAGTAAGTAGAAAATAATTTCTCAGCATTCAATATAAATGAAAATTCAATATAATTAACAAAAAAAAACATTATTTATGTTTTCTATAACTTTCAAGAATACAAACAAAGCACTATTGCAATTAAGTACAAAAAATCTTTAAAAGCGCAATACATTAAAATCACAATACCTTTAGGTGTTAGATATGTAAATAAATAAGAATTGTGTAGTATGTATGTAAATCTACCCATCAACGTCATAGTTAGAAGTCCCTTGTTATCACATAAAAAGAAATCAAAATAGATGTAGATGCTATAAATCTGTAGACAAAAAATCATAATTTTTTTCCTTAGAATAGCTTTAGGAACAAGAAGAGTAAACTTTCTCATAAAGTGTTGGACAAATAATTTGATGTATGCAACTGGTGATAAATTGAGACACCTTTATTGTCCGATCAAGAGAAGCACTCCCAAAAGTATTAGTGTCCTTCGGATTAAATGTGATTTGCATGACATAATGAGAGTGTCCTTCAAAAATCTGAGTGCATATCCATCCCTTCTCCCAGTCCCAAAGCTTGATCAACATGTCATCTGATGATGAAAGCACATAAGGCAGCGTTGGATGGACAGACACGATAATCTGTGTGCGCCTCAAACACTTTTGCCTTACATGAGAGATAGTGAGGTCTGCTAGTGAGGTCTGAGAAGGGAGAGGCACCTATAGTTTCTTATGTGCAGCCTTACATGAGAGATAGTGAGGTCTTCTAGTAAGGCTTAATGTATGGGAAAAAATGATGGTGTTTTGGGATGGACAAAATCAGGTACCCGTCATCCCTACGTCTGTTCACATCAAGCAAACTCAAGTTTGAATAGGTCTGACCACCATCCCTTCTATTGGACGGCCTCCTCAGGGAGCTTGTTTGAATAAGAGACAAAAAACAGGTTCATGAGAGGAAGTGTACCTTCTTGAAGCTCAGGTTGCTGCTGTCGCTGGATTTGGCTGCTGCGAGAGGGGAGTCGATCAGTCGCAGGAAATCAGCAAAAATAGCGGGCGAGGCAGTCGAGCTAGAGAGTCTCTGCAGAAACAGGCGGTTGCTAGAGAAACGCTGGAAGCAAATCCCTTTGTAGCGTCTTCTGACGAGGGAAGATGGCTCCGTGGAGGAACTGCGTCGCGGTTGGGAAGAAAGCAAAAACGATGGGGGAGGGAAAGTGGTAATAGTGTTGTGTTAGAATGTTTAGGGTGTTAAATTTGTAAAATAGTTAGTTTAGGTGTTAAATATGTAAATAATGATGTTTGATGTGGTATGTATGTAAATCCCCCTAAAATAAATCCAAAATACTAAAGTAAGCTAAATAAATTAAATTGAAGGAATCAAATTTATATTTCATGTAGTGTTGACCCTCTTGGCCGTTCGGCCAACGAAAACCTGCAAGGTCTCGCTCAACTATTCCCTCCAAGCCCAGCTTCTCCATTCGATTCCCCTTAAAACCGAAGCGTTCCCTCTCGTTCTCTCAACCACGAGGAACCGAAGCCTCCCCCATATCGTTCGCTCAAAATGCAAAGAGTAAGCTCTCGATCCTTCCCTCTCCCAATTTCTCTCGATCCGAATGCAAGCAAGGAACCAAAACCCTCTTTCCTCCCATTCCCGATTTCCCCCGATCTCCTCTTCCCATTCGTTCGATCTACTAAGCCGAACGAGGCAAACTCCCTTTCTCTCTTTCGTGGCAGCCCTCCTCTCGTGCTTCTTAGAAGAAGCTGTAGCCTTCCTCTTCTCCCCCTCTCTCGATTTCCTTGATCCAAATGCAAGCATGGAACCCTCGTCTTTCCTCCAACCCCATCTTGCTTCGTGTGCTTCTGCTTGTCTAAATCTCGTAAGCCTGTCATTCAACAAGATTTACTAATTCCAGATTCATGAAAAATATAGGAGAAACGGGATTTAGAATTCTGTAGGATTTAACGTCATCATTTATGCTATTTGGATGGACTTAGATTTATTTCTGCTACCCAACAGTCCAATAAACTTACCGCAGCACACCTAATCCTCAAAACCCTCCAATCCATACCCTTCCCGATCATTCCCTTTATCGTAGCTGAGAAGGAACTCCGTCATCAGGCAGGTTCCTCTCGGTTTATGGCATTTCCCCCACCTATTCCACCCAAATAATCAACCCGATAATCTCTTCTATTCAATTCTTTCTAGCCGAACTCATGCCAAATTATTATTGTTACAAGTTATGGATGTGTAGAAAAATATGAATGTGTATGGGATGTATATATGTGTTTATTTATGCAAGTTTGAAGATCTCGTCACGCTCATCAGGATGTGATGAGATGAAAATTGGCCGAGGTGTTTCAATATACCGACCGTCACGCTCATCAGGGCGTGACGGGTAGGCCCAAAAGCTATTAGATGTTGTACCCCTATATCAAAATGATGCCGAAATTTGGACTAAATTTTGAACTTAAAAAAAGGAGATGAGGTTTGAATGTGTAGATATTGCATATATATTCGCTTTTATGCAGGTGATTGAAAGCCTTGTTATGCTCATCAGGGTGTAACGAGATTGAAATTTGACCGAGGTTCTTCAACACACCAACTATCACCCTCATCGGGGCGTTACGAATAGGCCAAAATAGTTTTGATGTAGCCCCCTATGCGAGGACGATGCCAGAATACTGCTGAAATGCTGCTAAAATTTTATCAAATTTTTGGGACTTAGCAAAAAATATATAAAATATAAAGTCCTAAAGAAATGAATTAAAAATTAAATATAAATAAACTTGAATGAATTTGAAAGAAACTTGAGTACAAATAAAATTGAAAATCATATTTCAAATAAACAAATATGGATCAAACTCAAGTGAACCAATAAAATTTAAAATAAACTTGAATTCTTTTGATATACATGAACTGAATCTCACAATATTTTGCTTAAAATAATCCAAAAGGAGAATCCTAGTGAATCATCGAAGATTTATAGTGGGATTAAAACATAACTTATAAGCATACAAATGTGGTTCAAGTGAGGCTTGAAGTTAACTCAAAACTCATAAGCAACTTGTAATAAATTCGAAATTTGGTTATATATATTGATCTCTTGATGTGGAGTTTAAAATAAAGTCAAATTTGATTTGATTGCTCTTACATGAAGAAGATGAAGAACATAACTTGTGTATTCACCGATGAATTTGATAATGCACGATCTTTTCAATAAACATCACTATTATCATAACTTATTCCAAGGGAATTACGAATGATTTAAATTGAACACAATCAAGCTTGCAGAATGAAGACGAAAGCTTGATAACTCACTTACATTCTATAGCAAACTATAATGGTTAATGGTTAACTAGTTAAGAAGAATTAATTGTGAAAATGATTGAAAGAGAATAAGACAAATGCAAACATAACTTTGAATTCATGTTATACTTATGAGGAGCTTACATGAAGCTAGAAGGCTAATTTTCAAATGAGATAGAGACCAAATCAAACTTTAGAGTGAGGTTTGCAAAGAACATGCCTTCTTACATTGCAATGTCTATTTTAAAATGAATTGAAGAAAGCTCTAAATGGACATGAAAATAAAGCACATAGGATTTGTTAAGTGCTATTTTCAAACTAAAATGAAAATCAAATAAAATTCATAAGAGATTTTCACTATAACTAAATAGCCTATTAACAAGCATGATTGAGACTTCTTACTGAAACATTGACTTGTATTCAAAAGAAGCTTGAATTCAAATAAGCTCGCTTAAAGAAAGTATAACAGCTTATATGAGCGAGTATCAAATTTGAATGTTGAATTTGCAAAGATCTAGTAGGTCTTTAATGAGCATAAGCCAACCATTGAAGTTTAGAAAATTCTATGAATAAATAAAATGCAAGTAAAGATACAACATTTTAAGTACAAATATAAACATAATTGTGCGATACATTGGGCCACCGGATCTGCAACTCTTCGTACAAGCAGACAGAAGGCGACACTAAATTAAATTCTGAGCGAATAAAGGAGCTTCCTTCAATCCAAAATTAAAAAAAAAATTTATTCTAATTATGATTTTTAAAATTAATAATTTCATTGATTAGATGAAATTTAATAAGCTAAAAATACATCCATATGCTCATACATGGAATTTTAGAGTACAAATTTTAATGTCTGAGAAGGATGCGGACACTAAGTTGGAATTAAATGAAAATATGAAATTAATCTTATGATTTAGAAATAAAATTATATGAATTATCAAAAACCCGCATGGGCCCTGACACTATGTTGAATGCTTAAACCTAGTGTATGAGGATGCTGTGCGGGTTGCTTCCCAGTTTGGTCTAGGACCGAGTCCGGGTTAACAAAACCTAAAAATCCAATTATTATAAAATTTTCAACTTATTAAAATATCTAAGAAGTTAATTCTGTCATATAGCAGTAGATCTGATCCTCTATTATTAAACTAATAGGGTCAACAGAATCTGAAATAATAAATTAAATTAAAAAACAAATTCATAAACCCCGATAATGACTGTGATGAATGGTGATTTCAACCGTAGGGGATACTTCCATCAAAAATATGATTTTAATTTCAAATTAAGTATAAAACCAAATGTGAAATCTAATATGTCTTTAAAGTATAAATGGTTAAATGAAATTCAATCCTTCAATACTTAAAGCAAATTTTATTCAATCCACCATCCGTAATTGTTTGTTAAATGTGACAAATTATGAAAATTCTAGCTCACAAAGGAGCTAAAGTCAAATCAAATGTTCTACTATGTTGTTCTCAATCAATCCTTGTAAGGGGCGTGATCTGTTCTGCGTGATTTGGAGAAGGCTCCGTATGATGGAATTACGATAAGTCCTCAGAAAAAATTCTGACCTCTCAATGATGAAAGCAATTTAAAGTGTCGGTGTAATTTTTAGAAGGAAAATGGAATAATAGATAAGAGACTACCCAGTGATTCCACCCTCATTTTATGAGGACCTTAGATCTGGTTCTAAGTTTCCTATAGGCGTAAGAACCTATAGTTAATTACCCCTCTCAATGCTAAGAGAGAACTTTCGGTTAAGCCTAGTTGTTAGATCGTTAAATGCATAGCGTATAGTAGCAGCATATGAAGTATAAAATTATGAATTTATGAAATTTATCATTTTTAACTTAAAGTGGATAGTTAAGGGAACGATGACGCGCCTGATTTAGATCCTATGGTTCCGTCATCTCGGGCTGTCGTGGTCCTTTGTCTACTTAGTCAAAGGAGGTAGTCGACCCAACCTGACTGAATGATCCTTGTCAACAGCCATGGATTGTATCATCCAAGCAATCATTGTAGACCTAAGGTGGAGTTTATCTAAGGAGACAAGCATAAGTCCACATTAGCTAACAGAGGACTTTTTGCCCTATCAAGTGTACCCTATGATTCACAACTCAAAAGTCAGAGTCATTGGGGAGCATATAGGCTACAGTTGTGATCATAATATAATGGTGTCATTTGGCGACAATCACGTCGAGAACTCGATAAATGCTTCATATGTATAGCTATTGGCCAGCAGTCAAGGACACGGGCCACATCCTTACTGAGATTAATGAGAATGAATATAGTTGTGTATTTGATTTGGCGTTAGCTTTGTTTTCTTAATATGGAATTTGAAATTTAAGTTTTAGATTGATAAATTTCACTTAACCATTAATAGTTTAGTGATATATTAGATTTCACATTTAGATTGATATTTAATTTGAGTTAATTTGATTTGAAATTAGAATCACATTTTGATGAAAGTATCCCCTCCAATTGAAATCTTCATTCAACACAGTTATCATCGGGGTATATAAGTTTACTTGATCATATAATTTATTATTTCAGATCCTGTCGACTCTATTAGTTTAATAATAGAGGATCAGATCTACTATCATATGACAGAATTAGCTTCTCAAATATTTTCATAAGTTGGAAAGATTATAATAGTATTATTAGATTTTTTAAGTTTTTTAACTAGGACCCGGTCCTAAGTCTCAACTGGGAATCAACCCGCGCAACATCCTTAGACACTAAATTTAGACATTTAGCATAGTGTCGGGGCCCATGCGGATATATTTAAAAAATGCTTGCATAATTTTAAGGCATTGAATTTGAGTTTTAATCATGACTTATAATGCATGCAAGAGTTCAATTGAAGTCTTAATTAATGTCTTCTATTCACTCGTACAATGTGTTGCGAATCCAGAGGAGTAAGTTGTATGCTTCATTCATACCCAACTTTAAATGTTTTGAATGTTTTATAGCACAGTGTATTTCTTATTCATTCAAATATTTTGCTTGTGTTGGATAGACACCTAACTTATTGTAGACTATTGTCAATCAGATGATTGAAAGTCCAACCTATCTCAGCAGCTTAGCACATTAGACTTAGTTCAATTATTGATCTTATTACTCGTTTAAGATTCAAATATTATCCTTTGACTATTTGTGGGCTCTGAAAATTCACCACAAATACTTAGTGAGTGATTTAAGCGTGGTGTAATTTTGGTAGATGAATGGAGATAAGACACTACTAGAGATTTAGTCATTTTTGCGAGGACTTTAGATTTGGTTCTAAGTTTCTATGGCTATAGTTAATTACTCATCTCAATAAGTGAGAAAGAACTTTCGATTAAGGAGTCGTTAGATCGCTAAATGTGTGCGTATAGTAGCGAATGGAGTTTTAGAATTTAAAATTATGAAATTCATCATTTACGCTAAACGGGATAGTTGGGGAATGATGGCGTGCCGTCTAGACCCATGGTTTTAGTCATCCCGGGCGTCATTCCTTCTACTTAGTCAAGGAGGTCGACCGATCGAATGATTCTTATCAACAACACATGGGTTACGTCGTCCAAGAAATCCTTATAGAATTGGGGTGTTTGTCTAAAGAGATAGGCTTAAGTCTACCTTAGCTGCTAGAGGGCTGTTTTTCCTATCAAGTATACCCTATGATTCATAACTCAAAGGCGGTCCATTGAGAGGAACATACCTGATCGTGATCATAATATAATGGGCCGATCGAGGACTACGGTAAATCGCATCTTTTTGGAGCCTGTCAAGCACATCAAAACATCAAACTTACTACATGTTTTTTCCTCTCCATTGACTCTCTAGCCTTGCCATGAGCATCAAACTTTGCTTGATTAGCAAGTGAGTCGATTCCATTACATTGTCCTCAACACCATAGTGTAGAGATAAAAAATGGGAAGCAAAAGGAAGACGAGTTGGGGCTTACAATTTTTTTTTTTACTTTATTGACAATGTGAGGAGAGACCAGAGGAGCCAACGCTTACGGCTTGAACGCAGATGGGTTTTGGAGAGAAGAGTCGCTCAGCCCCTTGCGACCTGCGGTTGAGGAAAATCGAAGCAGACGGAAGACAAGACCAGGAGAGAATCCATCCTTTGCCGTTCGGTTTCTGAAGGGAGCCCTGGCAGCCATTCCTTGCGGTTTGGATTGAGGAGGCGCATGAATGGTTGCGTGGAAGAGGGAGATCCGAGCGTTCGAATGGGGGGAGCTCGTTCGTGGAGCTCGCGTGAAGGAGGAGGGTTCGGCTTGGGTTTGCGTGGAGATGGACTCACGTGCATTAAGGGGGAGGTCGAACCAACCGAATGAGAGATTATGGCTTGATTTAGGTTATTAAGGTTAAATAAGAATTTTTAAATTAATTTCTTAAGCATTTAATTAAGCCTGATATAAACTTTATGCTGATACGATTAGGTAATCAAGATATATATCAATCTTTGGTTATTCTGATATTTTGAACGCAATGACGCAGTCTATTTTGCAATCAAAAGTCATTTGGTTTGAGTCGGCATCAAATTGAATCAATTTCAGCTCAAAATGTGTCACCACTTTCGACCAGTTGATTTTCACATAGACTTGTCCAAATTGAGTGTGAACAGTCTTACTTTATAGATTTTGATTTTTCGAAGCTAATGTTACAGTCAATTTTATGAACGGAGGTCATTTGGCTTGCGTCGGCGCCTCTTAACCTCGATGTGCGTGCAGGTTGATGACTCGATTACCTGATCGGTTGATCATCGAGTTGTGCAATATTTATATAATGGACAGTTTTGACATTCTGAATGTGATGGTGAAGTCCGTTCATCAATCAGAGGTCATTTGGGTTGATTTTGGCGACGTCTAGTGCATTTCAACCTCAATTTGCATGCTGTCACTTTCGATCATTCGACATTTGCACAGACTCATCCGAATTGAGCGTGGTCAGTCTCATTTGGTAGTTTTCAATATTTCAAAGCTAACGACATGATTAATTTCATGAATGGAGATCGTTTGGGCATCGTCGCAGCTTCCCGACTCTGATATGCGCGTCAGCACATTGATAGCTCGATCGTTTGATCGGTTGATTGTTAGATTGTGCAATATTTATATTCCGATCAATTTCGACATTTTGAATGTGACGATGAAGTCTGTTCGTCGATCAAAGATCATTTTGACCATTTTTGGTGATGCCTAGTGCATTTTGAGCTTCGATTTGTGCACTATCACCTCCGAAGTCCGTCGAATTTGACTTTTAGGCTTAACTCAACTTATGACACATATATGGATATATGGAGGTTAACAAATGCCCGCCCCCCCAAAAAAAAAAAAATGTGATTCGCACCGTTTAGGCTGGCTACATAACTTGGATCATTTTAGCTTCGATTGCAATAGCTTACGAAGATTTGATAGGATTTGTCATTAGTATGATGTCTTATTTAGGACATATTAAATGATGGGCTTAACCAATTTGTCAGAATCAACTTATCAAACAGATAAGAGTTCTTACACTATCTACTCTCCGCTTCAATGGCTTTGCTGAAGATCTCTTTCTTTTATGTCCTTGCAGATTTAAGTCCCCTCTAACCCTAACTTTATGCTTAGTTGGGTTTGATGGAGGAATTGGTTTATTTATTTTGATGAAAGATTATGCTAGAGAATTGGTTTATCCGTACTTGGTTGAATTTGAAATTCCTTCTGTCCTAGCTTTAAGCTTGACGGACTTGATGAAGGACTGACCTGATTTGTCCATATTGACTTGTCAGGAAGTGTATGTATGTCATGAACCCTGTGCTTGTTACTTTGACAGATTCATTGAAGGGTACGTACAAATGACCTGTAATATCCAATTAATCCATAGTTATTCCTAATTAATTTTGTTTAAGCTAATTAACTGCTATCAGAAGAATCAGAAGACCTAGACGTACGGATTAAAGCTCGGACGCTGTATGTGGATCGATCGAAAGGTAATACCCGCTCATTTATTTCATTTCCTTTCCACACTCGCCTCGCTGCGCCGAAGTTCGTTTTCCTCCTTTCCTTCCTCGACGGCTTCGACGGATTGCCTCCGCGGATTACGAACGACGCGCTCCCGGCTTCACCAGAACCGCCGCTTCTTCATCGCTTTCAGCCCGACAAATAATTGCCTGCGCAGATCGACCGCTGGCCGCCGACAGTGAGCCGCTCGCTGCGTCGGTGAAGTTGGCTGCCGGACCCGATCACGACTTCGGGCGCCGGAAGCGCCGACTGCTGGCGATGGAAGCGCCGACCAAGTCCCGCCGGGTTGGGAAATCGGAACCGACGGATTGGAAATCCAGTAGTCGCCGGGAGGAAAATGAACCGATCGGCTCTCAGATTTCCCGCCGACGGGAAACAGGGAAATTTTGTAAATTGCTAATTTTCTTTTCCTATCCCTTTTCTTTCAAACTTCCTTGGTGTTGAAATGCAAAATGAGTGATAAGTTCAAATGGTCTGTATGTGAGTTGTAGAATTATTGTGTATTAAAATGAGAATTTAGGATTGACATTATTTGTTAATTTTAGTTTATCGAAGCGATAATTAATAGGCTAGAGATTACTTTGGAGTCGCATTGTTCAAAACTTATGGAGATATCAATTTCGTGTAAGATTGGGTTAATTATGAGTTTCATTTATGAGTTTCATGTATTAGAAATATTTAGAAGAATTATTTCATTATAGGTACCGAGGAGAAATTGAGGCACATCACAATAATCGACTTGTATTAATCGGTGAGACATAATCGCTAATTTAAATTCGCCATTCTTAAATCGTTTTCTACCACTTTGTATAAATTATACGAATGACATATATTTCATATATCAGTAAATGCAAATGTTTATTACTGACCAAGATAGACATCGAGATAATGATTATATAGTGTATAAAGATACGATTTCATCGATATAAATATTTGAAAACATGTTAAATGCAAGAATGTGAAAAAGTGAAATGGAAAATTATGATAGAAGGCTTACGAATCAAGCGCAGATAAAAAAGTTCGACGAGATGAGCGCGGATTAGGGATCTTAAGATCCCCGACTATGACATTTTGAGGTTGGGTCGTTAGTCGTCTAACCGGTGTCGTCATAGTATGTAGTATGGTTCCTACCGCCTTTACCTACGTTTTAGTCACGGGTGACGACCCTATTGTTATGAAGTCAAAACCTATGCAATTAAGATGATTTGAATTTTTCCAAGCAACAGTGGGATTTACATTTGGCATCCAAAATTCACATTTTGAAAATTTGGCATATAATTGATTTTGTCTTAACAATTTTAAAACAATCCTCGATGATGTTCTTCATCGCTTTAATAAATCAAAATATCATCAATAAAGATGATAACAAACCGTCCACCTTAAAACACGATTCATTAAGTCCATAAAGATCGCAGTGAGATTAGTTAAACCAAATGGCATAACAAGGAATTCATAATGTCCATACCGTTCCAAAGTCGCTTTAAAAACATCGATCTTTAACTCTAACCCGATGATATCCGGGATCTCAAATCAAGAAAATACGTTCTCCAATTGATCAAATAAATCATCAATCCTCTAGTGGATACTTATTTTGATTGTCACTTTATTTAACTCCTGTAATCAACACATAATCGACCCATCCTTTTCTTAACAAATAATGTGCACTCCTGCGAGTCTCAATAAATCCTTTGTCTATCAATTCTTGCAATTGCACTTCACCCCGCAATTTGAGCCATCCCGTAAGGAGATTTATGTATGTTGTACTGTGTACATCAATCCCAAACTCTACTTCGTGTTGGTGGTAACCCCGTAATTCCTCCTAAACACATCGTGAAATTCAAACAACTGAATGTTTTTCAATTCAAACACCTCCTTATTCAACACATCTAATTTGGCTAAATACAATTTTACCGCTTTAAATATTTACTCAACTTCACCGCACTAATCAAAGAAGACACATTCTTATCACAAGAAAAAATAAAATGATTTTTTCACTGCATGCAAAATTTCACTCTTCTTCCAAAGATTCAATTGTTGCAAAATATTTGATCAACCAATCCATACCTAAGATAACGCCAAAATGTCCGATTGGTAAGATAATTAGTTCTCAGAGAAAGTGTTTATCTTGAATGTTAATGCCAACAACACATTTCCTATTTCAGATATTCAAACTATCACCGTAAGACCACATTCAATACGTGATGAAATAAATAGTATCAACCGTAAACCGGTGGAAAAGGAATCGAAATGAACGAATGCGGCTAATCAAATGTAATCAACCCAAATGATCAAATTTTAAGCATACCGACAAGACTTCATTTGATTCTTCGCTTTCATGGAGTGATAAAGAAAAACTCGCTTTACCTGAGGTTGGTTTTTCGCTCAAGTTTCTCCTTTTCTTGAATTGAAGGTTTAAAAAATTGTGTTACCCGCTTCCCTTCCAAAATTTTCTTTGACCGTCTGAGCATAATTGATTTTATATCCTTCTTCTTCTCAATGGGCAATCGACGATGTCCAACTCGACCACATCTGAATCATCTCCTCGATCCAAACATATATTGACCAAAATATCTTTCACCACACTTGTCACAAATAGGTTTCTCCAATTGAATTTGTTTATCATCAAGTTTAAATTTCTTGCTAGAAATGCCTTCTTTCAAAGCTTTTGCTTGCGCTTGTAAATCCCATCGCTGTTTGGAAAAATTCAACTCATTTTCAATTTTTCTAAATTTTCAACTAACACCGAGACTCACCGATATCAAATGGTGCTAGTCACATTATAAGTGGCAAGGAGTTTCATGATCCTCAAAAGTAAAAGTTAATTTTAGAATGCCGCACCAAAGAATGTTACGTTCGTTAGCTTTTCGCTTAAGGTTATTACAGGAAGTTTGTCAAGAGATTTTCTCATATTGCAATGCCTATATCTAATTTATTGAGAAAGGATATCAAATTCCAATGGACAACCTGAGCGAGAAGAAGAAAAAGCATTTGACCACGCCTCTTTAAATTTTATTCCATCAAGGATGAGGATTCCAAATATTTAGATGCATCTTTAAAAGGGTTGGTTTTAATGCAACGTAAGAATAATTGCTCGAGACAATTAAAACCTCACGAAAGAAATTATCCCGTGCATGATCTCGAATTAGTAGCTGTGGTTTTTGCTCTTAAAATTTGGAGACGTTACTTATATGGAGTGAAATGTGAAATTTTTACTGATCATCAAAGTCTTAAGTATATTTTTACACAAAAAGAATTAAATCTAAGACAAAGAAGATGGCTTGAGTTTATTAAAGATTATGATTTAGATATTTGTTTAAGCTAATCAACCTGTCATCAGAAGATTCATCAGAAGACCTAAGCAAGCATGCATGATTAAAGCTCGACGCTGGCTAGGATCGATCGAAAGGTAATTGCTCATTTATTTCATTTCCTTTCCTTGCCACGACCTCGCTTCCTCCTTTTTTCCCTCAGATCGCTTCAACGGATTTTCTCCCGCGGACACTGAACGCGACGAGCCGCTCACGGCCGCTTCACTGAACCGCCGCTTCATCGCCACGGGCCGACAAATAATTGCCTTCCCCGTATGTAGATCGACTGGCTGACATGAGTGCCCCAGTGCAGCGCGGCGCCGGTTCATGGTTGCTGGTTTCGACCCATCGATCACGACTTCGATCGGAAGCGCCGCACTGCTCACGGGCCGCCACACCGTAAGTCCCCGCTTGAGAAATCCTGAATCGACCTGGATTGGGAAATCCGGTCGCCGGACAAAATCTGCGGAACCGACGGCTCTCAGATTGCTCGGCCGACGGAAACTTAGGAGAATTTTGTAAATTGCTAATTTTCTTTCCCTATCCCTTTTCTTCACCAGCCCTTCCTCTTGAAATGCGGAAATGAGTGATTGGGAAGTTCAAATCGGCCTCCGCTAGAGTTGTAGAATTATTGGTATTAAAACGAGGATTTAGATCGACATTGTTTGTTAATTTTAGTTTATCGATCAGATAATTAATATCGTTAGAGATTACTTTGAAATGCATCTGTTTCAAAGCTTACGGCGAGATATCAATTTCGTAAGATTGGGTTAATTATGAGTTTCACATGAGTTTCATGTATTAGAAATATTTAAGAGTTATTTCATTATGTGTCATACTGAGGAATCGAGGAGCACATCACGCATTAATCGACTTCTTAGAGACAGACATAATTACTAATTTAAATTCGCCATTCTTATGTATGCCAATCGTTTCTACCACTTCAGATAAATGTATAACGAATGACATGATATTTCTCCATATCAGATGTAAACGCAAATGTTTATTACTGACCTAAGATACATCGATTTATAATGATTATAAGCATGAATTCATAGATACGATTTCATCGCATGAAATTTTGAAAACATGTTAAATGCAGAATGATAAAATGCGAAATGAAAATGATGCGTTACGATGCGAATTGACAGAAATCGACGACAGCCGCGGACAGTGATCTTAAGATCCCGAATTACATATGAGGTGAGTCATAATGTGATCGACATGAGTATGGTTCCGCCTTACCTACAGTCGACGTGGACGATATGTTATGAAGTCAAACATTAATTATGACATTTCTAAAATGATTTGACATATGAACCGAATGACGAAAAAATTACCGATCCTCGACATGATACAAGATGTACCTACAACATATTAATCAGATATCATATGCTTATACGACATTTCTAGACCACAAGATATCGTTTCAAGATATTTACATCGCAGCTTTTACGATTTGCAAATTTATATACGCATACGCATCATTTATCATTTACTAAGATGTCTTACTGCATTTTAAAGACGCTACCGAAAATTTCGCGAAAAGAATGAAGTTTCTTTAATCAAAGACTTGTTTTACGCACAAATTAAACGTTTTGTCAGATTTATTTTATGAAGATTATGATAGAATTGTCAAGAATTGTTACATTATCGCAAAGACAGCTTTACTGATTTAAATTTATATTATACACGCATCGTTTCTACCGTTCAGATCGAAATTTTACTTAAGATTTTGTCTTACTGCTTTTAAATTTTTACGACGCTACTGAAAATTTCGCGAAAAGACGAAATAGGTCTATTTTCATTGAATCAGATAGTAAGCTTAAAAGCTTTTTTTGTACGCATAAATTAAATGTCTTTAGCTTCAGATTTATTTCACGCTTCCAAAGAATTATGATATGAATTAAGTTAAGAAGATATGAATTGCAAATATTCATGATTTGATTGGGATACACCTTTCACTGCTTGCTCAAGAAGAAGACAACCTCAACTGTCCAATCGAGTCATCCTATTCGTTATTATTTCGACCGACCCAAGATAAGGTCATCCTGGTGACATGACCCAACCTTCGCCATACTAGAAGTTATCAATCTAAGAATGTGTGCTTTAACAGACGCATAACCATAAATTTCTTTAGCTCGCCCATAATTTGTATGAACTATGAAATTGCTTCGGTCCCAAGCCGCTTTGATGATCAATGAAGGCTTGAAATCAATCATTGTATAGAATGTCGAGATATCACCAATGAATATATGAATTGATCAAGGCGCAATGGAAAGCATCATTGGCCCATCAATGGTTAATCTCGGAATCTCGATCTGAGAGGAGCGGAACTCACCATTTCTGGGCTTGTTGAGTTCAACCTTGGGAACCCACTGAAGTCTCACTGAGCTATGGGTTGGTGGTTTTGTCATCGACGAATTAACGTGGTTCTTTCACTCTTTCTCGTGGCTTGTCAATGCAGAGCGTCAAGAACTCACCTTTGTGGGCTTGTTGAGCTCGACCTTTGGAACCAATCCATGTCCTAAACTTCAAGATGTGGAGGTTGATGTTTCTTTCGACTCAGCTGATTGAAACTTTCATAATTGGGAGTTCTTTTGACTTGATCTCCAGAATTTGACAAATTCGGGAGATGAATTTTTTGACATTTAGGACTATTTTTTTCTACGTAGTAATAGATTCGTTTTGTTCTTATAAGAACCTGCAACTTAACAATGATAACTATGGATATATTCAAAGATTTTGGCGTAAAGCTCAATGCCAATCTGAATTAGAATATATTTGAATATCTCATCTTATAACACAATGTCAACTCAAATAAACTTAACATAAATTAAAAAATGCCCCTTATCTTGCAGGGGGAATTCTAAAGTGCATTTAGAAGAACTTTCAGATGAAAATATGCAAATACATCAAAATTTGAATTAATGTGCTCTTAAGAGGATTTTAACATACAACATTGATTTCATCTATATATAGAAATCTAAAATGCCCCCTTGTATAATAGGAGAATTTTCACAAAAAAGTTCTTAATCTAGAGTGAGTATATTTATTTAGGGATCTCAGCATGAAGCACGATGTTGACCTAAATAAATATACTTAAAAAAAATACCTCCTATCTTGCACGGAGATTTCTATTGTACCTCTAGAATGTAGTCGTCATGTACAATACTTTTTCAAGTATCGACCATTAACTAGAGGCATTGGTCTTTCATCATTTAAGTCAATGAATTAGTATGCCCCTCCTTCGTATACTTTCTCAATGACAAAAGGGCCCTCCCAATTAGGCTCAAATTTTCCACCGAATTTTTGGTAAGGAATAATTGGTCTTCTCAGCACGATGACCAATTCTCCTTTCTAGAATGTTCGAGGTCGCACCATTTGGTCAAAAGGCTTGGACATCTTTGCTCGGTAAACATCCAGATTTTGATGAGCTTGCAATCTAATTTCATCAAGTGTGTCGAGTTCCTTCATCCTTAGATGAGCATTTTGATCTTCAATTAGATTGTATTGGATGGCTACTCGAAGTGAAGGCAACTCAACTTCAAGCGGAAGAACTGCTTTAGTTCCAAATACTAATGAATAGGGAGTGGTTTTAGTCGGTGTCTTGTAGGTGATTCGATATGCCCATAGTGTCTCTATTAGTTTTGTATGTCATTCTCTCTTATTTTTAGTAAGAATCTTCTTAAGCAGTTTGACCAATGTCTTATTGAAGGCCTCCGCCAAACCATTTGCTCATGGATTGTATATTGAAAAGTATCGCCAATCAATTTTGTGTCGATCGACAAATTTATAAATTATTGCGCTTTTAAAAGCTATGTCATTATCAGAAATTATTCGGCATGGCACTCCACATTTATAGACCATATTATGCGTAAAGAAGTTGATCACTCGATCAGCGGTGACTTCTTTAAATAGGGTAGCTTTAGCCCATTTAGAGAAATAGTCAATCGCTGCTAGGATGAAGGTCCAGACGACTACGGATCGCTTGGTCCGATTACATTCGCATTCCAAAGATTCAATAATGAATGCTATAGAAAGTTTGGATTGGAGGTTGGTATATTATATTCTCATGTACTTGACATTCATGACACTTCTTAGCATGATTGATATATTATCTCACCATAGATGGCCAATAATAGCCCATCATTTTGATCTTTACTGCCAGCTTGGGCCCTGACTGATGTGCACCACAAAGTCCTTCATGAACTTCAATCATCACTTTAGCTTCATCTGCATTTATGCATCATAGCCACATTTGTTCAAAGGATCTACGATATAGAGTGTTGATGACAAAAGCTTAGCGCAACATTCTCTGCTCAATTTGAGCTATCAGTGATTTATTATTTGGTAATTTGCATTCTTTAAAGTAGTCTATGAAGGGTTACCTCCAATCATGTGGCTCTTCTATAATAAAGGCTTCCCATTACTTTTCCGAAGTAATGCCTGGCTTAGCTTTTCTCGGTATAATTTCATGTTGATTTTGAGGAGTATGAGGAGTAACTTGAGTCACATTCTGCTCTATCGAATTTGATAACCCCTTTACCTGCGGAGATTGATATTTTGCTGGCTTTAGGACTCATCGAGTAAATGTGCCGATCATGACATAATCACTATTCATACTTGTCATTTCCTTAGCTAATTTTGCTAAGCAATCGTCCTTTCTATTCTCGGATCGAGAGACTCGAGTTAATGTAACATTTGGTATCTGCTTCATAAGCTCGAGAACTCACTTGTGATAGAAAGCTAACCCCAGCTTGTTGATTCTATAGATGCAAAGTACTTGATTTATAATAAGCTGAGAATCACTGAAAATATGCAAGTTTTGAATGTCTATGAAAATAACTTCTTCAAGACCTTCCACTAATGCTTCATACTCGGCTTCATTATTAGTTCTTGGCTTAGTCAATCCGTATGATCGTCTCATTATCCCTCCTAGTGTTATGAAAATGATGTCGATTCCTGCTCTTGCCCTTGCAAAATTTAGAAGTTGGACTTGTTTGATCGATGAGGCTCCATCAAAGTATATTTCTCAAATTTGTGATTTTTTTTCTTTCATAAATGAGCATAATTTGCTCATCGGGCAAATCATCATTAAGTGAAGAATCTGTAGGGATGGGATGTGCAGCTAGAAAATCTGCTAAGACTTATCCCTTCACCGTTTTCTGCAGAACGTATGTGATATCAAATTGTAGAAATAATACCTATCTTGCCAAGCAACACGCCGATCTTGTCATCAAATTACTTGGATGGTCGTTGAGATAGAGTAATCTGTGAGATAACATGTAATGATGGAGCTTTTGACCAAAGATCAATGCCAAATAGTGATTCTCTCATCTGAGATATCTCATTAATCTTCGATCATAATAAAGAGCATTCTCTTTTTCTTTCTTCATTGTGTTGCACCAATAATGCTCCAAGAGACTCTTAATATAGCTGTATAGAATGAGGGCTTCCAGTATATCTTTGCAAGGATTGGTAGATTTAACAAGTAGTTTTAATGCTTTATTGAAGGCTTCTTGGCACTTCTTATCCACTTGAATGGAGCATCCTTCTTTTTTCAAATGGTTGACAATCACGATGATAGGTTTGATATAAATCGATGGATGAATGTAAGCTATTTATCGCAAGAACGAAGGCATAAACTCTTTGGTGGAGGCATCTCCTGTTAATTTTAGCATGATCAATTTCAATTCCTCATGATGTACAATACAAAAGAATTTTTTGGAGGATCCATGCTCTTGAGATCGGATCCATCTTGTGGATTTTCATTAAGATGAGTAATCTTGAGAGTAATATGTGATGGAGATAAGCTTTGGACGCAAAGATCAATGCCAAGCGATTGCTTCTATCGAGTATCTCATTTACTGCTCCAATTAATCTTATAATAATAAAGAGCATTCTCTTTGCTTTTTCATTGTGTTGCACCAATAATGCTCAAGACTCTTAATATTTATGTATATAGAATGAGGGGCTTCCCAGGAGTATATGCTACAAGGATTGGTAGATTTAACATGTAGCTTTTAATGCTATTGAAGGCTTCTTGGCACTTCTTATCCCACTTGAATGGAGCATCCTTCTTCATCAACTTTGCAAATGGTTGACAACGTCCTGATAGGTTTGATATAAATCGATGGATGAATGTAAGCTGTCCTTGTAAAGAATGAAGCTGACACAAACTCTTTGGTGGAGGCATCTCCACAATTACCTTAATTTTAGCATGATTAATTTCAATTCCTCTATCATGTATAATACCCAAAGAATTTTTTGGAGGATACCCCTAATGCATCTTTTAGAGGATTCATCTTGAGATCATATTTTCTGATTCATTCTAATACAACTCTCAAATCTTCAAAATGATTTTCACGATTTAAAATCTTCACCACCAAATCATCAACATAACACTCTACTTTCTGGTGAATCAACTCATCAAAAATTCACGTCATGGCTCTTTGGTATGTAGCTCCAGTATTTTTCAAACCAAAGAGCATGGCTGTGCAGCAATAGACGCTAATAAGTGTTATGAATGATGTATGTCTTTCATCTTTATGTGTCATTTTGATTTGGTTGTATCCCGATGATTCATCCATGAATGAGAATATGTCATAATTGGAAGTGTTGTCCACTAGTAGTTCTGATATTGGAAGCAAAAAGTCATCTTTTGGATATGCCTTATTTAGGTCCCAGAAGTCAATGTAGAGACAGATTTGACCATTATTCTTCTTAATTGGGATGATGTTGGCTATCCAATCTGCATACTTCTCTTCTCGGATGAAACTTATTTGATCGACTTAGTTTACTATTACACGCTTCAATCTCAATCTTATTCACCTAGGAGCTTGCTTAATAGGCGTCGCATCTGGTTTAATAACAAGTTTATGAACTGCTATATAAGGGGATAAGCCTGGAACTCCAGAATATATCTAGGCAAAGCAATCTCTGAATTCACAAAGTAACATTTTTAGCTCTTCAACTTTCTCATCATGCAAAAGGGTATTGACAAAAGTTAGATGGGGATCATCCTCAACTCTTAGGTTTATTTCTTTGAGTTCATCAATAGTAATTATTTGTCCACTATCTTCGAGTTCTTCATGTGCAGACTTGGCTTCTACCTTTTCATCGTTTGTAAGAAGAATTTCATGGGGATCATCTTCTTTGTCACTATTAGTTTCGATCCTAGCTTCTATTATATTATAACAAGCTTTGTTTTGATGAGATTTGTGGATAAACCCAAGACTTTTAGTGATAAACCTATCACTTCTTCATGATGCTTGAAGACTTCTTTGGCTCCACATCCTGTTAAAGTTTTGAGTTATATTTTTAGTAGTTTCAATATAAATTCCAAGTTTATGCATTATTCCTCGCAATTTCTGTGGATAGTATATTAGTATTCTTGTTGGCACTATCTCATCATAATTTTCATGTTGAGCAGGCTAATCAAAATTGTAAGGTTGAGACTCTTCAAATTTATAGAATATGGTTCCTGTTCCGTCACTCTCACTCAACAACGGCACATAGAATGTTATCAACTCTTCAATGTTATGAACCTTCAGTGGAGTGATTTCTTTAAAGTACTGCTGAGAGATGGGTATAATTTTGAAAAAGTCCTCTGACACTGCCAAATGAGCTATCCTTCTTGATGCAGCCATCTAAACTTTATTTTCATAAGCAGATTCAAAATCATATTCTGAATTAGAATCACTTATTTCATACTTTGTCTTTCTTGAAAGCTTATAAGTTCTCTTATGGTTGATAGGAATATCTTTTTCTTCTTCTGTGTCACTTCCCAAATGAGGAATTGATTTTCTTGATTTATGTGCAGAATCAAGTGCTTTAGGGAGATTCGACATTACCTTCTTTCTTCCACTTTGCTTCTACTATTTCACATTATGAAGTTGCTTTTTAGTTCCTGAAGTGGATGCTACCGCTTCAAGAGGCTCTATTAGCTTAGGCTCATTAAGGATGAAATATTTTGCATCTTTATAGATCTTTACTTAATGGACGGAAAATGATTGTATATTGCTAAGAATTCTGAACTCTTCTCCATCTCTTAGGTACTTCATACATTGATGCATAGTTGATAGGAGCATGTCATACTCATACAACTATGGTTGACCTAAAAGAGCTCTAAATGATGTACCAGCATTGATTACATGAAATTTGGCTTCTGTATATAAATCTCAAAACTTGAGCGTGAGAATAAAAGAACCCATAATTTTATACTCTTTTTAATTGAAATCATGAACCATCAACTTATCTCTCCCAAGATGTTGGATATCAAGTGATAGTCCTCTTAATACTTTTAGACTCATAAGATTGATAGAAGACCCAATTCAATCAATATTCGGTTGATCGAGATGTCATCACCCTCTACTGTAACATATAGAGGATGGTTGTGATCTATTATTCCCAACATAAGATCTTCTTCAGAAAATATGATTACTGGGAGATCTTGAGTTTGTAATGCTTCAGTCATGCATTTTTCAACAAAGTAAACTTCATAACTCTCTCGATCTTTGAGAGTCTGTATCAAAGTTTCTCAGAGATCTTATAACATTAAGAAAGCCTCATACACACTCAGTTGTGTAGGAATCTTTCTCAAATGTTATAGAATATTATAATCTATCTTTTCGCTTGATTTAGGCTTTATTCTAGGATTTTTGGGAATAATACCTTCGTTGACTTTAATTTATTTTCCTTTGTCTTTATTTATATTTTCCCTCTTTGATGAAGGCAGTAACACTTTACCACTTCTCAACTGAACTTGAATCATTTTGTCATGCTCAGATTCACCTGAAGAGGCAGTTTTTTCAAATTCTCTTCCTATTCTAGAGGATTGACCAAAAGGGCTAGACTCATTTTTCAACTTCATACTTTTCATGCATGATTATATTGATGAGTTTGACTCTTGTCCGTTGGAAAAAAATAAATTTTCATCTGAACTATTATCATCTTGTTGACTTATTAAACAAAATTCAGATGTTAACTCCTAAGGCTCTTCTTGCTTTCCTGACAAAAAATTTGATGTACCACTTGTCATTTCGATAGCGATGTTGAAGAATATTTGATATCACATAAATGATTCAGCATGTCTCTACTGGACAAGATTCACCAGTATCTTCTTTATCCAATTCATTAATGCGAAGTTTAGGTATAAAGTCTGCAAGCCTAAATGGTTGCCTTGTCAGCTGGTGATACTCTTCTAAATTGTTAATGATCTTTTGAGTTGTAGTTTTATTCTTGATCTTCTTTTCCTTTTCTTTGATTTATGAGGCTACGGTTAGTAGGCGCTCTCATGTTGTGGCCTTATTAGAATCTTTGAAGCCCAAATACTTGGTTTAGGCATCTTTCTTAAGTCCAATATAAGTTCAAGTGGTGATTTCCATTTAACACTTGAGACACTCTTCAGCTGTTTCAGCATTTTCACAGTCTTTTTGGAGACTACTGTTTCCCATTCTTCAGTCTGAACTGATTTCTTCTTCTTTTTATCTTTGTTAGATGATACGGAAGAGTACATAATCATCCTTGTAGGCTCTCTTTTTGGGTTGACTAAAATACTATTGGATAGTGTAAATTCACCTCCCCGATACTTCCTTCTAGCCAATCCTTGAAGACATAACAATCTTCAATAGGATGGCTGATCATCTGATGATAGGGATAGTAATTTGGATTACTGACTTGATCAGCTTCTTCAGGCCTTTTAATTTATGATAATTGCAAACCAGCTTTGATTGCTTGTGAAATAATTTGGTCACACTATCTCTTCTAAAGGAATAATCTTTGTTCATCTTTTCTTTAAGAGATGACCGCATTCGTTCATTATCTTTAGTCGCTTGTTTTGGAGGCTCTCCACCACTTAGAAAAGTCTAAGATTTATCATTGCCTCCTAATACTAATTTTGGTTGTGGATTAGAATAGACAGATTTCTTTCCCTTATCATCATTGTACATTGGTTATTTTCCTTTATCCACATTATATATCACCCGCATTTCACCATTTGAGCTATAGGAAGTGACATGGATTTTGTTTCTTCTTGAGTATGAAGGTTCGTTTCTCTTTGCTTTATCTGCATAGACTTCAGACTTAGGACGATTCAGCTTTTCAAATTTAGCCTATCCCCAGCAAGTCTGGAATCTTGTAATAGGCGTCCATAAAATGGTACTATTTTATCATCCATATTGCCCATTAGCAATTTGTTCACATGTTCCTCTTTCATTTGTTGCTTACATTTCATACTTATGTTACAATGACTTATGAATTTTGTCACTGACTTATCTTTTCTCCTTTTCAGTTAGGCAAGATCAACGATTGTTTATTTCTTGATTGCACTTGCGAACCTTTTCATGAATATTATTTCTAACTCAGCAAAGGTTTTAACCGAATCATTCGGCAATTCTGTATACCACTTGAAGACAACTCAGATCAGGCTACTGACGAACTGACGAAAAAGCAGCGCATCATTCTCTCTTATGTTACCACAAATAGCCTAAAATTGGGCTAGATGTTGCTTTGGATTACCAAGCCCACTAAAAGTATCAAATTTTGACACTATGTAAACTTTCGGGTATGACACTTGATTATATTCAGTTAGGTAAAGGTGACCCTTACTCACCAGCTTTTCAACCTGCTTTGAGGCTATGACTGCCTTTATCTTTTCATTGATTATTATTTATAGCTGAGCAACTGTTATCGCTCTCGGTGTGCTAGCCATAGTTTAAATTATCGATTGAAGAGGTAGTTGGTTAACTTCGTTCATCGCTTCAAGTGTAACGTGTACTGAAGTAGCTTGAGGTACCAACGTGTCTGATGGTATAGAGGTTGCATTATTAGCTACCTGTTGATTAGTAGACAAAATAGGTGCTACACTTGATGTGACATTCTTCTGCAATATCTCCATCATGATATTTATTTGTACCATCATGTCATTCATCTTGACCGAGTTATGCAATTTATTTATCTTTGACTTCCATTTGACGATGCATATCTCTTTGCTCTCTAGCTAATGCCATGACGTCAATCAATACAAGCTCTTCTTCTTTTTCTATTTCTTGTTGTTGTTCTGCTCCGTGGTCATTTTCAGGAGAAGAACTTGGTTGTCCTTCTCCTTATGTATTTGTAGGGGCAACTATTGATAGGGCTGAACGACGATGCTGATTATAAAAGCGTGTATCAGGCTGATCATTTCCTGGTTCAACCATATAAATAGCTTCAACGCCCATGATCTCATTCTAGTCTTCTTCTTCTTCTTCTTTAGCAGAGATTGAAGATTCATCTTCTATTTGCTTCTGTGAAGACTCTTCTTCATAAATGTTGAAGTTAGGTTCAGGTTCCCTGAGTTCATGCTGCTGCTGATGGTGCAAAGCCGAGAGTTCATCTATATCTCTAATCATATAGACGACTTCTACTTCTATAGTGTCCTCTTCATCACCTTCTTTTTGCACATGAATTTTCGATCGACGTTTCTAGTGGATTTCTGGTTCAATGTACAGAACAAATACTTCTTCCATTAAAGGACTGCGATCGAAGTCAACTTTCTCTTGTGAGGGTGAATCTGATCTATGATGGGATCTCCTAGAAGATTCTTCAGGGTGTCGACCGTCATGTCTCTCATCAATGATATCCCTTCTTTTGGGTATCCACTTCTGATGAGTTATTTTTGAGATGTATTTCTGAGTATATGTGTTAGATGTCACACCTCTTTCATTATTCAGGGTTTCGTTACGGGGCCTTAGCCTCCATATCTGCTTATCCTTTCACCGGGACCTTTCGACAGTGGATTCTTGGGCACAGAGTCCAAGTGTCACGCTTTGATGCTCACCGCGTGAAGCATACTAGGCTCGATGGCTACTTACGAAGAGATGACAACTTCTGGAGCTTTAGTATTCCCAATCATCATAGGCCTCAAATCTTCTTTTCATCAAATCTCTATCCTTAGCTACTTTGAGAACTTTGTGTATTATGACAGACAGTGTTTTAGGTTTTCTCCTCTATGGTGGTAGAATTTGACGTTGTTGGTTCAAGAAAAAGACTGTTTTACTTCACTAGTAGAGCTATTCCTCTTTACCCACTTTAGGTTGTCAAAATTCTTATGGTTAAAAATACTCGCTTGGCGATAGTATTCACTAGCGTTTGAAGGAACCCTGAGCTCTCACGATTTTTTCTTCTTCTCTACCTTCTGGTTAATTCATGATCATGCTTTCCAGGTACAAAAGGTTCAATCGGTGGAGCAGTTGTACCACGAGGCATTAAAGATATAGTTTGCCCACTACGGTTCTTTTCATCCAGGGCTTGAATGGCCGCCTTTTAAAATTGAAGTTCTCACGTGGAACTCCTTAACGGTTGGTGTTGAATTGATTAGCGTGGCTATTAGAAGCTTTCAATTGAGGCCTTCCAGATGGCCTCGGATGAGTGTACCACGGTGGGTACTTTAGGAATTGACACGATGGCAGAAACTCAAGCTACCAAATTGAATGTAGCTCAACATCTATATTGATGATGGCATTAGCTAGCGGATGTTTGCACCATACTAGTTAAGCGGTGAAAGGAGTGCTTTGTAAATCCATTTGAAAGTGAAAGATGGGGATTAGTAATTATTATAATTTTACCTCATACTTTCAAAATGCAAAATACTGAGAATAAAATAATAGTGTAATAAAGATGTACTCATAGAATAATTTATTCGATATAGAATCTCATACAATAGTAGTTTGAATTTATTACACATTTAAATCACCATTTTTTATTTTAAATTTTTAAATATTTTATTGCTACTATACATATATGACAAGATGGAAAGAGAATCTTGTCCCCGAGTCATCGAAATATATGGGATCCGAAAATTCACCACTCTTAACAAATATTGAATTGAAGAAAGTGATTTAAGTGTGTAATTTTGGAAGATAGATGAGATGGTAGATAAGACACCACCACGAGATTTTCTCATTTTTTGAGGACTTTAGATATTTTCAAGTTACCCATCTCAATAAGTGAGAACTTTGATTAAAGGGTTAGATTCTAAATGTTGCGTATAGTAGCAACATATGGAGTTTTAGAATTTAAAATTATGAAATTCATCATTTCATCTTAAACTGGATGGTTGGGGGAATGATGACGTGCCCAATCTAGATCTCATGGTTAGTCATCCAGCGTAGCGGTCCTACTTAGTCAGAGGAGGTAGTCGACCCAACATGACCAAAGGATTCTTATCAGCAACACATGGGTTACGTCATCCAAAAAATCTTTGTAGACCTGGGGTGGTGTTTGTCTAAGGAGACAGGCTTAAGTCTACCTTAACTGATAGAAGATTATTTGATCTATCAGTATACCATGTGATTCACAACTCAAAGCGAGCCATTGGGGAGCATCTGATTCTGATCATGATAATATAATGGAGTCGGCCACCCGTCGAGGACTCGATCATAATTATCATCTGAGGCCTCAAACACCAATCGGAGGACGGGCCATATCCTTACTAACAAAAGATTGATTGAGGATGAATATAGTAAAATATTTGATTTGACATTGGCTCCTTTGTGAGCTAGAATTTTCCTAATTTATTACCCCCAATAGATAATTGTGGAAGGTGAATAGATTGAGTTTGTTTTAAGCTTTTAAGATTTGAATTCCATTTAAACAGTTTTAGATTGCTACTTAATTTGATTAATTTGATTTGAAAATTTGATTAATTTGAATATATTTAAGAGTTTTAGATCCTGTCAACTCTATTTTAGCTCTTAACAGAGGATTAGATCTACTGTCACATGACAGAATCAGCTTCTTAGATATTTTACTAATTTGAACTCATTATAATATATTTTTAGGCTTTAACAACCCTCGCCGACATGAATTTAAGCATTCAAAGCGTTAGGGGCTATCTTGGTATATTTTAGAATGCCTTAATTAACGTATTATGTTTGCTTGTACGATGTGTTGCGAATCCGATGACATTTTGGGTATGTTTCATTCATTTAAAAACTTGCATATATCTTTCAACGCTTAAGTTAAGTTATTGAAAATATCATGCTTTTATATTTGCGAGCTCATATAAATTGACATGCTTGAATATTGTGTTTATTTGAAAGTGAATGTAAAGAGTTCACTTTATTTAAGTATTTACACGTGTTTTAAAACTATAAATTCACAAGACAGATTAATTTATTATTTTATATGAAAATTCAATCTCTCAGAGTTATTTCAGTGAATCAATAGAGTATAATATTTAAGTTGATTCCTCATCTTTTTGAAGGTTCCTCATTTGACTTGTTTCTTTTCATAGATAAGATTATGGGTTTTACGTATTTTTTTTATGAAACATCTTTAAATATTTCCAGCTTACAAATAGATCAACCCATATTATGAATATAGACATCTTTTCTCTTCTTTCAACCTTCAACTCCATAGGATTCCTCCACGCAAATGTTTGCTTTTAATTAGGTATTGAAGCTAAAACTTCAAATATCAAAATTTTAAGTATTTGCATTGAAGTTAGTTATGTTATGACACGCACATAAGAGACTTATTCAAACTCTCCTACATTCATTTTCTCTTTTTTTTTTTGAAAGTGGGTCCTTCACTACCTCCTCTAATTTATAAATAAGGCTAAAGGAGTCTTACATTCCATTCCATTTGTTTGAAGAGTTAGAGTGTTTGAAAGAAGAATTAAAAAACTTTTAGTGGGCTTTCAACTCACTTAGATAAATTTTGTAAGTGCTTTTCACCTCTCCTTTTTTTGTTTTACTTTTGTATCTGTATGTTATTTTCCCTCCCCTTTTTATTTTTTTGGAATTTTAATTTGAATTTTAAACTTTAGGCTTCATTTCTTAACATTCTTAAGCGATTCATTTTATTTTCCCATTTTCTATGTCATGAAAATTTAATGGAATTTTAACAACCTCAGGGCATCATTCCCATATAGGGGACTACATAGTATTTTGGCTCCTTAATGAGTGTGATGGTGTCTTGACACCATAATTGATTCGTCACCTAATGGGTGAGCCTTTAAACACGAAGAAGACAAATCTGGCAATACATATATTCATTTCTTCTTTTTATCTAAGTCTAGAAATTTGACAAAATTTTGGCAACATTTAGGAGGAGCGATATCTAACGGATGTTGGCTTACTGATGCAGCCAATGAGTGTAGCGGTGTCTTCTGCAATGCGATATTTCATCTCGTGGCTCTAATGAGCACGACAAACCTTGAGCAAAAGAAAAGCGTGTGTATATATATATATATATCCACACATATGTTCGATTCATTTTCTATGTGTTCTGATGATTGAGTGACAAAGTTGGAAATGCCGAAAATCAAGAGAGGAACTTGCCTAATGATGATGTTCTCTTTTTTGTGACAAGAGGAAAGGTCAAAAGGGATGAAATGGATAATGTTAGAAGCAAAGAAGAACCCCTAAAGGCGGTTCCTCTTGATTCTGAAGAGAAAGGTCGAAAAGGAGATAAAAGTGAGATGTTGGAAGCAGAGAAGAACAGCTAATGACGTTCCTCGGGGTTATGGAAAACGGAATTGAAAATAGTGATGGAAAGAGATGATGCGAACCAAAGAAGAATCGCTAATGATGGTGTTCCTTCTTGGCCGTGGAAAAAGGAAGATAGAGTATTACAACTTGCAGTTTTGTTGGACAGAATGAAAAGGAGAACAATTCAAATCAAAAGCAAAGAAGAGAGGAAGATGTGGAGCTTTGGTAGGGAACGAGAGAGTCTGTCGGTTGCTATTAGTAGCTTGACCATAAATTAATCCTGCTTCTTTTCGGTTAGTTATATCACTTTGAGTGCTTCTCTGATTCATGAAATTTGGTTCATTCCATTATTTGTCCAAGTTACCTCAATCTTCTTTTACGTACCACACTCTTTTCCCAAACATTTCCTCTAGTACTCATTCCATTGACACAAGAAGCTTTGGAGGCAAATTTCAATTAAGGATAAGAAGTTAAATTCTTTTTTTTTTTGCGTCTACAAATTGCTTTGACCCCATGTATTCATTAGAATCACTACCAATCTATCTTCTACAACACAATTTAGATCCATGAACCAAGTTGCCCCTCCTCATTGGTGGTTCAGCCCTCCTTAAAATCTTACTTTTAGGAGCAACCTTTGGAATGATCTCTTGTGGAGTTTGCATTTAACCTGAACACTTGCTACATGTTATTTTCTCTCCACTGACTCTCTAGCCTTGCCATGAGCATCACACTTTGCTTGAATAGCAAGTGAGTCGATTCCATTACGTTGTCCTCAACACCACAGTGCGGAGATAAAAAATGGGAAGCAGACAGAAGATAAGAGTTGGGGCTTATGGTGTTTTTTTACTTGATTGATGATGTGAGGAGAGATCGGAGGACCCAATGCTTGCGGCATGAATGCAGATGGGTTTTGGAGAGAAGAGTCGTGTCGCCCCTTGCGGCCTACGGTTGAGGAAAATCGAAGTGGGCGGAAGACAAAAGTTTGGTTTTGAGGGAAATCTAGAAGAGAATTCGTCATTTGCTGTTCGGTTTTTGAAGGGAGTCCTGGCAGCCGTTCCTTGCGGTTTGGATCGAGGAGGCGCACGAACGGTTGCGTGAAAGAGGGAGATCCAAGCATTCAAATGGGGGGAGCTCATTCGTGGAGCGCGTGTGAAGGATGAGGGTTTGGCTCGGGTTTGCGTGGAGATGGACTCACGTGCATTAAGGGGGAGGTCGAACCAACCGAATGAGAGATTAGGGCTTGATTTGGGTTATTAAGGTTAAATAGAAATTTTAAATTAATTTCTTAAGCATTTAACTAAGCCTGATATGAACTTTATTCCGATATGATAAGATAATCAAAATTTATATCAATCTAAGGTTATTAATATTTGACGACGATGTACCCGTTTTTGTCGGGCCGTTTGATTGAAGTCGTCAAGTGAGTCAATTTCAACTAAAAATATGTGTGCAATTTTGACGATTTCGATTTTGCGACTCGAATTAAGTATGAATAGTCTTACTTGATAGATTTTGATGTTTTAAAGTTAATGGTGCAGTCAATTTCACGAACGGAGGTTATTTTGGTTGTATCGACGCTCCTAATCTCGATGTTAGTGTAGGCGCGTTGACGACTTAATCGCTTGATCGGTTGATCATCAAGTTGTGCAATATTTAAATTACGTCGATTCGACATTACGAGCGTGATGGTGAAGTTCGTTCATCGATTGGAGGTCATTTGGTTAAACAGCGTAGTACATTTAAACTCGATTTGCATGTTATCACTTTCGATCATTCGACATTTTGCAGTGAATTGGCGTGGGCGTCTCATTTGATAATTTTGATATTTTGAAGCTAACAGCGAGATCAATTTAAATGAGCAGTCATTTAGATATTGACTTTCTCCGATATATGTGTTGATACATTGATATGATAACTTCGGTTGGTTGATCTTTAGATTATGCAATATTTATATTCATTAGTTTTTATGTTCATCGATGGAGAAGTCAATTCATCGACGGAGTCATTTATTTTGATGATGTCAGGTGCATTTTGAGCTCGATTTCTTGTCACCTCCGAAGTCCGTCGAATTTGACTTGTAGGGTTGACTCAACTTATGACACATATATGGAGGTCAAAGCTATTTCATTTTCATTAATTATTAATTTTTATTTTTAATGAAATTTTGCCTCTCCGATGTCATCGCATAGGACTATTTGGAGTGTCGAGCCTTTCTATCATGCTTAAGAAAGCATGCATAGTCGATGTCTTATAACGCAACAGAGTCTTAAACCCACGCTTAAGAAAGCATGCATAGGCCTTCAATGTCTATGTTTGAAATAAAAAATCAACCTCCGACGTCGTGTGTAGAGGGTTGCATCGGGAGTGCTGAGCCTTTCCCATCACGCTTAAGAAAACGTGCATGGTATGTGTCTTGTGACACTACAACTGAGTGATTTTATTGCACCTACCGCGCTTATGAAAAGCGTCATGGCCTTAACATGTATGAAAATCATCATGATTTTCTCAACATGCTAAAGCAACATCGTACTTATATTTAGCAAATATTTGCAATTACATTAGAATAATAAGTAAATGAGTTTAATATGCTAGGCAAGCATATGCACAGGCGTTTGAAATGAAATCCGACAACCTTATGTAGAGCTGCATCGAGTGTTGAGGCCTTCCTACTACGTTTATGAAAAGTGTGTATGGTAGGTGTCTTGCAACACCCGGACGAATGATTTTCTTACTCTTTGAATCGTCGGATAGGCCTTCAAACATGTGTAAAAGTATCATAATTTACTCGATATGCATATGCAGCAAGTATTTAGATCTGCGATTTTCTACCATGTTGAAACAATCGAGTGGGTACTTAAAATTATAGTATTTCTTATAATTTTATTTCTATGAACACATAGAGGTGAGGCAAAATAAAGTAAGGAAAAGGCTCATAAGAAACTTTGCTTTCCTTTCCATCATTTCCAAATAGGACAAATGAAGTAGCAAGTTGAAGGCCATATGAAATATTAGAAAATAATAATATTGAATTTCACAAATTTAGAATTTTATTGCAACTTCACCTTGCAATAATATAAAGATGAGAAAGCCATTCGACAACAAGATTTAAATGATTTTGTTTACAATCATTTATGGACACCAAAATGAAAGCTTCCAAAATCTATAAATTCACAAATCTCAAATATATATATATATATTACTATAATCCAACTACATGTTTGGAGACAAGGTGGTTATTTGGTAGTGAGACAGAAGCAAAATTTAAGCCAATATAAACTAAGATCAGCAAAATAGAAACTTTAAATCATGCACAACAACATCCAGATTATACTATCTTACTCCAAATATTATCAAGTTGGCAAAAAGGTTTGGGTAGGTGATATGAACACATATCAGCAACAAAAAGAAGAAGCGGGATTGGCTAAAGATTTCCTAAAGTATGGAGAATAAATTAGAGAGCAGAGAATAATAAAAAAAAATATTAGCAAGTTGTTAGAAACAAGAAATAATTCTGAATAATAAAAGATCCCCAAAGAACAGACAAAGAAATACATCTATGATCTGAACTCCCGAAACCATATACAACAGAGGCAACCAAAGACAAAGGAAAGACCAATATATAAGAGCTTGACGAGGAAAGATTAGTAGAGCGAAGGCGATAATGCAAGAAATCAAGAAATATGAATACATGTGAGGCAGAACTATATGAACTAACGAAATTAATTACAAAGACATGAGATGAATTCTAGAAGAATAATCGAAACTATAAATAGAGGAGAAAAACAAGAAAGGGTTGAAGAATTATCTCAAGAGTCTCCTCCTTCTCTGTCTCAAGTCTTTCCCCTTCCTCCTTAGAGCTTTCTCACGGTGAAATGCCGGATTCCTCCCACGGCCGTGAGCATCGACGATCTCTCCTCCGTGCCTTTTCCCGAGCTCTCCTCTCGAGTCTCACATTCGAATGAGCGGATCGGCAGTTCCCATTCGAATAGCAGCTTCTCGCAAGCTTCATCAAGCGGTCATCGGATCCATCGGCAGCGTTTGATCCGATCGACGGCCAACTTCCATCGACTCCCTCATCTACGACATCGTAATCCACTCACCCCATTAAAGCATCTCTGGCGTCGATCAAGAAACACATCCAAAGGTTAGTAACAAATAAGAAAATCGGCGATTGAGGCAAAGAGACTTCGATCAGGACTCGGATCAGCAGTAGTTAAAAGCGCCATCCAACGGTCAGATCTCACCCGTCGGACGGTTAGCAACTTCGACGGGTTCCACCACAGGCGGTCAACTCAGCACGCTGCCAAACCAAGACCACCAGGGAAAATGAACTCAAAGCAGTCCGAATTCAAACGAGCAATTATTCACTCAATCCTCACTTGTCTGGATCTAATTGAAAATAGACCTTATCATTGGTGATCGTTGATTCCAACTCAAACAATGGCGAGATGGCACAAGACACTAAAACTATTGATGAATGTAAGCGGTGAATAAAATGATGAGCAAATGCAATCCATCACTATGATACTAAATGAAGTATCCAGAAGATTATCAGCAATAGAGGAGAAACTCGACAAATCCTCTCAAGATCAGCAACAATCACAGGTATGCAACTCATACCCACCAGAATTTCCTAATCATCCTAGACCTCAATTTCAAGCAATAGACGTCAAGTTGATATGCGATTCAATGGTGACAACCCAATTAGCGAATCAATTTTTCCAATATTATAACCTCGAAGATCAAAATTCATAATTGCTTCTTACATGGATGGCCACTTAGGTGTCGGTGGATGCATGGCAATAAACAATTAAATACATGGAATCAGTTCAAAGTAATTGGAGGTTTGGACCCTCCTTTATAGAGATTTAAGGGGTGAATTGGCCAAACTGAGCAATCCAGTCAGATTTTTACAATGAATTTGAAGAGCTAGCCAACAGATTTAGAATTCCTCAATTTTACAAAGTTGTTTTGAATGATTAAAACATGACATTAAAAGAAAGAGAATTCTGATTAACCTCATTACAAGCCTTTCAATTAGCCATTAATGGAAGGCATTACAAGATGATATATCTACAAGGACCTTAGAATTGCTCCAAATGTAATAAACAAAGCGACCCCACACACGAATGGCAACAACTATCCAAAATACCAACAAAGATCACAGATACCCATTCGAAATTAGCTTGCTTAATTGGAAGGCGAGAAAGAAGAGGTCTGTTTTGATTGTGATGAGAAGTTTTCTGATCATGGTGCAAATCAAACTCTTTACCCTTGTAGTAATTGATGATGAGCAAGACAACCCTATTCAAAGATCATGGCAAGATCGATTTAATTGGAAGAGATCACGAAATCAGCCTTAATGCTTTTACAGGGGCGGTTAAATCCTAGAACTCAGGTTACGAGGGGCTTGGCACAAACAAGTTGGTGCTTTGATAGTGGTATTGACTTTATTCAATATAAACTTGCCAAATTTCTAAACCATAATCACATCCATATCGGTTTTAAAGTGTTGGTAGGAATGGAGACCTACGGTGTTAAGTTTGCTAATATTCTATTCACCAAGGATACACTTTCCTGATTCTTTCCTCTTCGAGTCTGAGGCGGATGTAGTGTTAGGAGTTGATAGTATAGGTGAATGCAGACTACAAAAAAACATGAAGTTATCAAAATGACAAAGTAATTATTCTGAGGAGATACTTCAACAAAGTAGACAACATTACATTTCATCAATTTACCAAGTTACACAAGGAAAGATATCATTTCTTACTTACGGTCGGAGAATGCGAGCATGCCTTAATCAAGAATTGACCACCTGCAGCATATTAACACAATACCAATTTTGGGATCCACTTACCTTGCCTCCCCAAAGGGATATTGACCATCAAATCTGTTGCACGGAACTCAGCAGTTAAGGTTAAAACCTGATATCCTCATTTTGAAAGCATAGAAAAATGATTAAAGAAATGATGGATCTGCATTATAAGGAAAGTACCAGTCCTTTCTCATCGCATTTAATCAAAAAAAAGGATGGCACTTGGCATTTTTTTGTAGATTATAGGCAAACAAACTCACCATACGATAGGTTTCCCATACCAACTCACAAGAGTTGATGGATGAATTATATGGAAGTGTTTTTTTCAGTAGATCTAAGATCGTTATCATCAATCAGAATGGAGAAAACATTTAAGCTTCGAAACACATGAAGGCCTATGAATTCATATGCCTTTTTTGGTTTAACGATGCCCTCTTTCAATGAATTCAATGCTTAAGCCATTCTTAGAAAATTTGTTAGTTTTCTTTGATGATATCTCATCTGAAACGGAATTACATCGAGGGCATCTAAAGCATCTGGCTGAAACAACACGCATATGTCAACCATCCAAATGTTCTTTTTATTCAAAGCGAATAGAATATTTGGGACATATTTATCGACAAGGGAAAGAGGTGGATCCGAAAATACAAAATAATGGGTATACCAAAGTCGATTAAAAAACAGTTAAGAGGATTTACGGGATTAACGGGATATTATAGAAAGTTTGTCAAAACGAAATTCCTTCCTCAACATGATCTTGCCAACAACAGTTCAGGAGAGGAATCAACAACAACATTCAAAATTGAAGAGGTATGATAACATTAGACTTGCATTTCCCAATTTTCTTATGCCATTTATCAAAGCAGATGCCTGGGCAATGATAGGGTATATTATCAAAATAATCACCCTTTAGCTTATTTGGTAAAAGTTAAATCTACAATGCAAAAGCCTCAACTTATGCTAGAGAACTCATCTTATCAGCGGCGATAGGATGGACAATACTTTCTAGGTGCCAAATTCTTATCGAGCGGAAACATTAGAGAATTATTACAACAAACTATCCAAACCCACGGCAACAAAGGTTCTTAATCAAACTATTGGGATTTGATTATCTTATTGAGTATAAACTAGGAGCTTCCAACAAAGTTCGATGCTTTATCAAGAAAGGAAACCGTAAACAAATACTAATGAGAATCGTCGATACATGGTCCTACATCTATGCTTATACTCAGCGGTTCTGGCATTCTTGTGATTAAGAGGAAACCTCAATCTTGACTAAAGCGACAACAAATAGCAGAGACAAATCTTTTTCCAAAATATAAAAATATTAAAGGATTAATATCTATAAAAACATGTTATCTACGGAATTAGGATATGAATTATCGAGAATTACATTCCACATGGAGGGCATTAATTCATAAAAGCTAATTGTGCATTATGATTTTATGAAAGACATCTGACACTTCATAGCAACTTATATATATATTAATGAGTAAAATATGACACTCAAAAGCACGGGTTACTCAACCTCTTTTATCAATGGGAAGTATCGATGGATTTTATTACTGACTACCAAAGTCTTATAAGCTATATATTAGTGGTGGTGACAGTTGTCAAAATATGCACATTTTCAAAACAATGACCTCTACATAGCTCATATTTGTTTGAGGTCAAGCTCATGGTATCTAGGAATAATTTCGATGAGACCCTCATTCATGAGTAATTTAGCAAAAAAATATTCAAATTAAGTGTACATTAAGCCACATACCACCATGCGGATGTGGCCAGGTTACCAGAGAATCAGCATCTCAGGAGTTTTGTTATGGACTCTAGAAATTGGTTACAATTTATGCTTGGCATTTTCTATAACAATATCTTCCAAAATGACTCCGCGGTTTATGGTAGACCTCCTCTGATCATTCCATATCGTCTTCATTCTAATCGAAGTAGATGTATTACAACAAAGGGACAAGATCATACAAATACTTATAACAAATTTGGAGGCTCAAAGCGGATGAAACAAATTCGATAAACGAAGAGAGACATTGAGTCATATTGGTATTAGTTAAGATACAACCCTAGACAGACTTAGGTGGCAAATATCAATTACAAATAAGGTATATGGATACTTTAAAATACTTAAAATAGGAAGGGTGGCTTATAAAATTGAATTACAAGCAGCAAGAATACATACATATTTCATATATCCAGATTAAAACCACAGACAAGACTCTACTATTCATCCAAATATTATTCAGATGGACAAATGCTTATTAGACTATCAAAGTCGGACCAGAACTACTAAGGGGAGATCAACGGATCAAAGAAATAATCAGTGGGAAGGACTATTAAAGCAGATACATCTTGGCTATGAGAGAAAGAAATGCGGAAAGTTTTCTGATTTTGACCAGACAAGGTCGGGGAGGAGTAATGATATGAACACACATATCCCCAAACAACAGAAAAAAAAAGAAGGATTGGGTAAGATTTCAGTATGGAGAAAGAGAAAAGCAGAGAATAAATTACGACCTTAGACAGAGAATAATAAAAAAAATAAATATTAGCAAGTTATTAGAAATAAGAAATAATTACTGAATAATAAAAGATCCCCAAAACGGACAAAGAAATACATCTAATGAGAACTCACTATATACTGACAGAAGTCAAAACAAAGGAAAGACCTTCCAATACATAATGAGTGCGGAAAGATTAGTAGAGCAGAAGGATAATGCAGAAATCGAAATATAGCGAAATCTAGTATATGAACTAACGAAATTAATTACAAAAGACATCAGGATGAACATTCTAGAAGAATAATCGAACTATAAATGAGAGGAGAAAAAACAAGAAAGGGTTGAAGAATTATCTCAAGAGTCTCCTCCTTCTCTCTGTCTTTCCCTTCCTTAGAGCTTTCTCGGTGAAAATAGCAGTTCCTCCTTCACGGCATCGGCGATCTCTCCTCCGTGCCTTTTCCCGAGCTCTCCCTCTGAGTCTCACATTGAATGAATGGCGGCGGTCGAGCAGCGTTCCCATTGAATAAACTTCATCAACGGTATGCTCGGATCCATCGGCCAGCGTTTGATCCGCGATCGATAATAACTTCCATCGACTCCCTCATCTACTGGCGAGCGACATCAATCCACTCACCCCATTAAAGCATCTGCGTCGATCGAAACACATCAAGGTTAGTAACAAATAAGAAAATCGGCTCGATTGAGGCAAGAGAGACTCGATCAGGACTCGATCAACGGCAGAGTTAAAGGCGTCATCCCATCAGATCTCACGTCCTTCGGTTAGCCTCAACTCACGGGTTCGGCAGGCGAGTCTCACTCTAAGCCTAAAAGCGGATCGGACAAAAAGCGAACTCAAAGCAGATCGAATTCAAAGAGCAGAGGTATTCCCTCCTCAGCTCAGATCTAATTCAGAAAATAGACCTTATCAGTAGGATTCAGCCCATATTCTATAAACAGCAAAAAAAAATAAAAAATAAAAATAAAAATAAAAAAAATAAAAAATACTCACTTTAATCCCTATAGAACATTATCTTAGCTCTCTCAACATATTGCCCAAAATCTGGATCTGAGAAGTTCAGAAAATGGGCTTTATGCAGCAAACATAAATGGGAATGGCAGGGAGCAAAATATTTGGTTATTTCCAATAGGGACGAGAAAGAGAGGGAGATGGAGGGGTTACGGCTGACCTTCGATCGGAGATGATAAGGCTGAACGGGGTCCGGTTCGGTTGCTGTAACCGGACGGACGGGATATTTGGTTATTTCCAATAGGGACGAGAAAGAGAGGGAGATGGAGGGGTTACGGCTGACCTTCGATCGGAGATGATAAGGCTGAACGGGGTCCGGTTCGGCTGCTGTAACCGGACGGACGGGTAAGGAGGTGGTTGCTCAGCTCAACTGGGTTTGTATTCGTCTGACAAGGAGTAGCGATGACGGTGAACTGGTTGCACGAACCAGGGATATCGAGAGGGGGAGTGAGGGCTCGTTCGGCCATCGATAGAGAGAGAGGAAGAGGACTCCAGCTGGTCGAGAGTTGCGGCTCGTTGTTCGACCGAGAGGGAGGACTGCAGGAGCGACCGAGTGATGGCGTGCTCGATCGGGGGGAAGGAACTGGATGAAAGGAGGGTTTTCGGCACAAAACGGGAGTATCGGGCTATATGAATAGGAGTGTTGTGTGGATTTGGGTCGGGTATAAAAAGTATTTATAAGGGCTTTTTTTATTTAAGTGATTGATTAATAATAATTTGAAATTTTGCGATGACATTATCATATAATTAATATATATATATTGATCTTAGGTTATTTCGACGTTCCGGATGCAACGGCGTGCGTTCGTCGTAGCATTTGGTTGAGTTGGCGTCGAATCGATTAATTAGTTAGTATTGTTGTCAACGCTCAGCGTTCCACTCGTCCGAATTGAGTGCGGACAGTCTCATTTGATAGGTTTTGACGTTTCGACGCTAATGGAGTGATCAATTTCACGCGAGCGGGCTATTTGGGCAATGTTGCGGCTTCCGACTTGATATGTGTGTTATCGTAAGCATTTCCTTGATCGATCGATCGTTGAATTGTGCAATATGTATATTCTGCCCAATTTTGACGTTCTGAACTCGATGGTGAAGTCCGTTCATCGATTGGAGATCATTTTGACCGATTTGTGATTTAGTGTATTTCCTTCAAATTGCAGCGTCGTTGCATTTGAGCGTCATTCGTGAACTCGACTCAACTTGTGTAGTAGACATTGAGGTCAACAGTCCTCTGATTGAGTGGTTGTCGCTAAATGTCACCATTATATTACAATCACAATTGTAGCATGTATGCTTCCCAATGGCTCTATACCTTGAGATATGAATCATAGGGTATATCTGATAGGGAAAAAACTCTTTGTCGGTAAGGTGAAAGTTTGTCTCTTAGACAACACAAGTCTACAAGGCTTACTTGGAAGATGCAACCCATGGGCGCTAATAGGGATCCTTGGTCGGGTTGGGTTATTCATCATCTAAATGGACACAGGGATAATGAGAACCATGAGCACATCATCGTTCATCATCATTCCATCCGCTTTAAGTTAAAATGATGAATTTCATAATCTTAAATTTTAAACCCACATGTTGTTACTATAAACTACGCATTTAGCGACTTAACATTAATGAAAGTTCTCTCTGCATTGAGAGGGGTAACTATAGTGCTTGCTATAGGAAACATAATAAGATCTAAAGTCCTCACAAAAATGAAGGAGAAATCTGGTGGTAGTGTCTTATACTATTACATCTACCTTATGGAAATTTCATCGATATTTAAATCATAGTCTCTTGATCGAGAGGTGGGTGGGAATTTCACGGAGACAGTGATAATTCTCGATATAAACTAAATGCTTCTTAAGCCTCAACACTCACTATGTAGCATCTTATCACAATAAGGATAGTTGCTATATGAAAAAAGTAGTGGTAGAGCTAATGCAAAAGAAGGAGATGACTAAGAAGATTCTATATTATAAATTTCTTTTATTTTAGGAAAAAAAATAGCAGTTTTTTCATCACACTCTATCAAGTCAGGTTAAAAAACACAACTTTCCCACCTTAGCTTTTTCAAAATGTAGCTAGGCGAAGTTTGACAAATGATTCTTGTTGTCGGTTCAAACCGCACCACACCTATATCGACCTCCCAAACACCCCCTAAATGATGCCTCATGTCCATAAATATTATATGCATAAAATAGATCTAAGGTTTGATAGTCATTGAAAGATGTAGATCATTTTTTTTTTTTTTTTTTTTGCGCAGGATATAAAATGAATCTATCTATTTCCATAAACTAATGGTAAGAGAATCACTGGTGGCACATAAGAGGGCTAGTTTGCACATAGTGACTTAACTTAAATGACAGTAAGTCCATAAGACTGTAGATGGAGATAAATGTGGAAGGATCATAAGATGAGATGAAAAAAATATTTTTGCGCACAAATGTCCATCTTAACTTCTAGTTCAACATGGTAGTTATACGAGGCATAGAAAAATATGACAACAACCATTAAATGGACGCATTGCCATCATGTAAATAAGGACAATTTCAAACAGAGCAGGTATCTGAAATATCTTATAGCTGTGCTTTAAGTTATATTTTCTTATGTTGCTATCAAATTTTTATTTATTATTTATGATAGATTATATTTAGCTTTTTGGACTTGTTTAATTATGTCAATTATGTTAAGTTGTGAAGATATTTACCTCTGTCAAAGTTTTTCTTTTAATGTCTTAAAGCTTGGTTTTTTTTCTTTCTCAGTTGTATACATTATGCTTTTAAATATCGGCTGAACTTAAATTGAAATTGAATTTACAATTGAATTTTTAAACTTGGATTGCAAATAGAATCTGACCTATTTATGTGTGAACTTGAACTTATCATAAAAATTCCTGAATATAAGCTCGAGATTCTAAAAGACATTGAATTTATTAAGAAATTCATAGAATACTAATTATTGATTATGAAAATTATAAGTCTTCTGTTGATGTGAATAATAAATGTGGAATTCAAACTAAATAATAAGATGAATATGATGGTATGTTTGAACTCTGGGAGGTTTCCTAAGGAGAATTTTAAGAAATGACTGCAAGAAAGTTTGGCCAAATAAGATTATACACCGCATTGGGATAAGTATTTATAAAATGTAAATTTTGGAGATTTTTAGTATTAAGTATTTATGTAGATATAAATGTATATGATTTAATTTTATTTCATGAACCTACTATCAATCTCTTAAATTCTTCTCTCTTCCCAACTCCTTGCAAACTCACATTTAAAACCTTATCAGACATATTCACTCATTTTGTTTTAGAAGCAATCTTATATATAGGTATTTTGTTCACTGTTTATGATGGATAGCATAAGTTTCTTGTGTATTTGGTTGCAAACTTACTATTACTATTTTGTGGATTACTTCACAAGAAGTGCAATTATTTTACTAATATTTTCATGATAAATGTCAATTACTTAAATTTTCATAGCTGAATAATAAATATATTTTTAGTCGGTCGAATAATGCAAATCTAAGCCCCCTCCCCTCTTTCATATTCTTTGTGGTTTTTCCTTTTGCAGCTGCCATTTTCTAGGACTGTAGCTACTTTGGTCTTTTATTTAGAAGTTTTACTTGTGCAACACTGCAACTATATCCAAGTCTTGACTTCTCAAAGTTTTCGCCACCTTCTTGTTTTCTTAGTTTCATAGTTACTTTCCATCGACAACCTTTTCCTATCTGTTGTGATTGTGACTTTGTTTTGGATGTTTTGTTGTACTTTTGTTATATTCGATTAGTTGATTTTCTTTCTTTCCCACATTGTATTATTGTTGGAATTTGTTAGAAATTAAATTAAAGTAAAAAAAATTACTATGCTGCTAAAGCTAAGATTTAAAACTTGTTATTGTTAGAATTTAAGTGTGTTGAATTGAAACATAGAGTATTAGAGTAGAGCTTAAAGGATTATAATGAAATACATAGTTTCAGTTCTATAAACATGTAAATTAAGTATATAATGTATTTATTTCTTGTGTGATATTGGATGCTGATTTTTTTAGTGCTTTGTAAATCTTGATGATAACTTTCGAGGGATTATTCGTCTTGTACCAGCATAAGGTCTAGATTTCCAATCGATGATTTTTATCATTCTTCTTTCTACTACTTATCTAGTGATTAGTTTAGGTGCGTGATTGATATTGTCTTTATTAGATGCCAATTTTTTCTTTTGTTGTGTAAATTTCAACAATCATAGAAATTTATATTAGTTCTCGAATTTTTTGTGGAAATTTATAATTGGCAACTTTATATTTTTGGTTTGGAATGAATAATGTGTTTTTTTTAATTATTGTATTTTAACTAATCTTTACTAAGAGGTAGGTGTAGCTTCAATTGTCAAAAGTAATAGTAAAAGCTCGAGAATAAAATTCTTATCTAAAAGTTGTGTTATTACAATTTTTTTTAACTTTAAAAGGTCAGAACGTAACTTTTTGGTAGCCATTGTACTTTGTAAGATCAGGTTGGAAACACAACTTTTTCATCACAAATTCTCTAAAATGCGGCTAGAACGCAGTTCCCAATTGACACTGTGGTGTGTTTACACACCATGCCGCACTATCACCATTGCCCCAAACGTACCCTAAAATTGAAAGTTAGGGACTTATAAATTATACCTTTTTCATGCCTCTCTTTGTGCCACCTATCTTGGGGCAAGCCGGTGACCTTTGACTATAAAGGGCAGCCCATTCAATTATCTAACCTTATGAGAAGATGCGTTCCACAAAATTGAGTCTTTGAGCGCACTGTTATAAAAGTATAGCTACTATTCCTCCCTGAAAATCGCTAAAAATTTAAGCTTTTAAACTCTATTTACATTTATTTTCACCTTTCTGCTGCCCCCTCCTATAGAATATCATCTCTGTCAAAGACATTAATGCTATCATGTAAAGTTGATAGTTCTATAAGTAAAACTTGCAAAAAGGAACTCTCGACAATGCACTTGTATCAGGACTATTCTATTACGATAACACTTCTTGCCTCTTTTTACTTTGTCCTACATTAGCCTAGATGTTATCATATAATCATGATTATTACACGACAGAAGTTTGCAACAAACTATTAAACAACTCAGCTAATGGGTAAAAAAATTCGAAGAATATAGGGACGTTTCTGATTCAAAAGCTGAAGCTTTTGATACCATCTTTAAGCCATGGGTTGATTTGATGATTGGTTTATTCAACTTTTAAGGACCGCACTAACAATCAGAAAATATTTTTGGTGAAGGACTCCCAAAGTGTCCGTCAACTTTCACTTGAACACACAAGAAACTAATCTAGAAGAATAGTAAATGTTCTGATACTGATTGATGTAGAAGAGGATTAATTTAATTCCAATTTGATGGACTCTTGATGATGATTAGCTTGCTGATCTTTTTCTACTTTTGAATTTGCTTTGAATTGCTTGATTTTTTTATTATTTTTAGCTTTGAATGAGGTGAGGTCTCTACATCGCTAGAACTCACGTAGGGATGAGGGTTATTTGTGATTTCTGTGAATGTGTTTTCCATAAATTGGGCTACATCTAGGGGAATACCAAGAAGAGAGTCTCAATAATTGTGGTTGTATGTTAAGGGAAAAAGAGCAGAATTTCTATGCTTGCATTGACTGAAATTAGGAAAAAAATCAGTCAGAGGGGAGTAGTTATAGGAGAGAGAGAAAAGGGGAGAGGGAATTTTTTTCAAATACAATTCAAAGTTTACCAATATCATCTTCAGTATGGAAGCCCAAGACCCAATACAATCCAAATAACTAGGCCTATTCTCAAGATAATCACAACACAATTTTCTCTTTGAGTAGGAATTTGTGGATAACATTCTTGATCACTACCCACACCAGTGTTATCAAGATAAGAATAACAAGAACTACCCTAAACAATAATGAGCTGATGACTCATGTAAAGAAGATTAAAGCTCCTATTAAAGCATGATCCAAGCATCTTTGGATTGGCTTTCAGATTAAAAACATTTGTTTGCTTTGCAATGTGTCAGAATTGTCATCGTTAAATTAGTAGGTTCCTCTAGATTCTAGCATGGAATTATTATAGATCTAGTCGGACTAAGTGAGCCACCCATAGCCACTATGGTAAGAAAGCAATCAACTTCAACAATACCTATCAACATATCACAAAAGACTACTCGTTGAGCAACTAATGAAGTTCATTTAAGGCACCTCGTGATTGAATAGTAAAATAAGTTTGATGAACTAGTCACTCCAATGTATAAGTAGTCTTCACAATGATTTATGAGTAGTTGTATGCTGAATTTCTCCAACAAACTTAGATATGAAATATAAAGTGAAGTCAATCTTTATGCTCATTAGTGCTTAGAACAGATTGGCCATTGAGCTTTGGGAATGAATCTTATCAGTGCTAGTAACTCAATCCATCTAAAGATGGTCCCTATAAACCCAACATCAGTCCTTCTAGTTGACCGTATGCGGAGCCTACTTCCATCAAGGTTATCAACATACCTTCATGCCCAAAAACAAATCCTCCTATTGATGAAATAATGATGAGACCTTCGAACAAGCGGAGATTCTTCGTTCAATAGCCTCATAGATTGTCACCAAATGATTCTTGGGTAATACATGATAATGCCTCCCCTCCAGCATACTTAAAGTGCTCTTCAAGCCCGTGAGAAATATGGGTATCCAAAGACATTCGGGATTTGTGTGCTAAAGCAGCATCGTCTTGCATGATCTATGCCTTGAATGAGTGTTTGGAAATTAAATTTGTTTTTATTTATTGGATGATTTCTGTATTCCCCTTCTTCAGTAATTCTCTCCCTACTCCTAGTTCTAAATCAACTCGAGCTACCCCAGAACCAACCATCCTAACAACAAAATCAAAAACTTAGGAGACGCCCAAAAGAAAAAAATTGTAAAGTTTGATTAAGTAAATTTAGGTTTTAAATTATTTATAATACAATTATCTATTAATCATCTGGTTAAACATGAATGGTGATAATTTGAGCATTAAATGAACCTGGTACCCCGGAATTCTCTCCATTTTTGTCGTTCGACTATGCGACCGCGAGAAAAACTATGAAATTCAGCGAAGAAACAGGAGGCAAAGATGATGATGACGACATGGTTGATGGAGTTCTTCCAGCTTCCAGAGGTGCGAAGAAGGGTTTTCCGTCGGTCGGTGGTGATAGCGAGCAAAGGGAGCGGGGGCAGCAACCTCGGCGGCGGCAAGCATTTCCTCCTTCAGGCAACAGAAGTGCCACTTACCGTTGCTAAAGGCTTTGGTAATAGTCTTACTTTCTGCTCCGCTCTTGCTAAAGGATTTGATAATTAGAAGTGCTTTGGCTGAACCTAAACCAGGTAATGAGGTGAAATTTCTGTATTTAGAATCTGGGTTTATTCACTTTGTAGCCCATTGGGCCGAGAGGCAAATCATAGAAAACTGACTGGGTAGGATGGTTTCAAAATTTTAGAAATATTTCTAAGCAGTAAAAAAAACATCATTATAATGACATTTATGCACTAATAAACTCATTAGAGCATTTAAATTCAATCAAATATTAAAAAAGAAAAGTCATGTAGATAATAAATGACTGTTGAATCAATTATATAAGTTATAATATTAATTTTTTAATGATATATTTGATACATGAGTTTAATATATATTTCTAAATAATTGATTTTAATTTAAAAATTATAAAATAATAAAAATAAGTTTATAAAAAATTTAAAAAAACTATGAGTTGAAATTTAAATAGTAAGGCACAGAGCATAAGCATGATTAAGGAAAGATGAAGAAATAATAGATTAAATTTTAAATACGGTTATCATTTAATATTGATTATTATGTGAGCGTTTTAAAAAAATATTTGCAAATTGATGATCTTTGTGTTCAAGGAGTAACAAATCTTGTTTGCGTGTATATTATACGTATTCATAAATGACTTTTTAAGTTATCATTTATTTATATGTAATTATTATCTATAGCTCATTAAATTACCGTTAATTGAGGATATTTTCGCCAACACAAAAATTTAAATATTTTTTTAAAAGTGTCATTGGATTTGTTGCCTAGCTAGCATCTAGAAGGGCTTTTTTCACATGTAATCAAGTATATATTATATAATTTTCATATTATAATAAAGGTTTCTTAATGAGAGATTTATAATTATTATGATCAAAATCTATCATTTATTAATATAATTCATGATTTACATAGGTCATAATTATTTTTTAACAATCAAACTAATATACATGAATTTTATTGAAATTTGTTCAATAAGTAATATGGCAAAGCAAATTATCACATCATATCAAAATGATTGTCAAATATTATGAATAAATTAAATATATTCTATAGTCTATTATCAATAATTAAAGCATGCAAAGAAATATATTTCTAATGGGCAAGAGTATGTTATCTATTAATTGGTAAAGAGTCACCTACTCAGAGATCATAGACAACAATGTCTTAATCATGACATTAATCTTTCTCATTTTATCACATAGTGCTACACAAATCCTAAATTCAAAAGAATCCATATTAATCATGCATGCGAAATATTAAAATAGATAATGAAATCATCTTAGCATTTTCGCACAATCAATATTTGAAATTTCCCTTATACCTTATAATTAACTTATATGATCATGCATTGATATTGTCCTCTATTATTCTTTTTATCGACATGCATTTTCATAATAAAATTCTATAATAAAAAGCCATTATAAAAAAGTCTTAGTTATTCACCTCCAATTAATTATGATTGAAGGTTATAATATTGTCTAAGCAAATGTTAGCGATGTTATAAGAAGACATGAGATTAACAAATTATCAAATAGTTTGGTCATATTTTATTAACCATGAAAATAAACTTATAATTAAGGTTCTGTTTATCAGATGTGATAAATTAAAAAAATTCTAGTTCACTGAAATCAATGTCAAATGTTTTACTATATTCATTATCAATCAATCTGCCGCAAGGATGTTGCGTGTCCTTTAATTGCATGGCTGGGGAGATGACGTAGCTACGATCGAGTCCACGTTGGTTAGTAAGACTCCATTATATTACACGGCCGTAGCTTTCATATGCCCTTTGAGTTGTGAATCATACACATTTGATAAAAAATCCTCCGTCAAGGTAGACTTAAGATTATCCTCTCAGACAAACACCACCCAAGTATATAAGAATTTTTTGGACAACATAACCCATTTGTTGCTAATGAGGATTCTTCTATCAGGTTGGGTCAACCTCGACTAAATAGACTCACGCACGGGATGATGGAACCATGTGATCTAGATTAGACATGTCATTATTCCCCCAACCATCCGCTTTAAGCTAATAATGATAAATTTCATAAATTCTAAATTCTAAATGAAATTTCAAAACTACACATGCTGCTACTATATGCTACGCATTTAGCGACCTAACGACTAGCCTTAATCGAAAGTTCTCTCTGATTGAGAGGGTAATGCTATGGCATAGGAAACCTAGAACCAAATCTAAAGTCCTCACCAAATGAGGACAAAATCTCTGGGTGGTGTCTTATCTACTATTTCATCTGCCTTCTGAAAATTACACCGATATTTAAAATCAATACTCTCTTCAAATTATCGAGAGGGTTCATTTCTTAAATATCAATTGTTAATATTAAGAGTTGATATAATTTCTTAGGAACTAGTTTCTCTCATTTTAAATCGCTAAAAAATTAGAGAAAAAGAGATTAAGTCAATATAAATTCTTTTTACATTTTAAACATTGCTCAAATGTTTCATGTGACACATATGATTGATCTTTATACAATGTTAAATTCAATTTTATGATGTGAAGGGTGATAAAATATGTATAATTATGTAGAGTCATTATAGTATTATTTTAACTTTTTTTTGATTGAGTATGCTAGTATATCTCATAAAATAATCGCCTTCTTCTTCAAGACTCTAAAACTCACTCACACACCACACAATAATAAGTTATACTTATTAAACAATTATTTCTTTTTTTGACCACTTGATTGTTTCTTCAAATCAAGAATTTGATATTTTGTATCGGGAAATAACTTTAAAAACAATTGTTATATTGGATAACCAACATCAACTAGAAAATAAGTTTCTATTTAAATTTATAATAATGAGCTCAAACATTTGTATGATGAAAGAAATGAATAGTTGAGTGGGAATAAACTTGGAGGAGGCATAGAAAAACTATATTGTCTAGCATATAATATAAGAAGACTATCACACTTCTTTCCATCCAATCATATGAAAGTAAAATGCATATTAAGTCACATACTATCATTATGTTTTGGATATGTGAGCAATAACGATCAATATATGCCACCTTATCACTTGTAGGGACATGAGCAACCACATATGTTCTATCAATCGCCCAATGCAATCCTATATCAAATAATTACACATAATTGGATGACATTTTGTTAATATAATAAAAGTAACCAAACATTAAAATTTACCTTGAAATATGATATATATCAACAATCTTGAGAAATCTCCATTAGTGTATTTATAAAAGTTGCATCTATTGGCTTTATTATTTTAGAAACTAAACTCATCAAAACATCAATATTAATAAAAAAATATCTGTTTAATTATTTTAGATGAGTGTTGAAATCGCTTGTTGCCCTAATTGATTCATTATATGATATAATATATAATGTAAAGGCCAACACTTCTCTAGATGTCATTCTCAAAGAACCATAAAGTTCATGATGATTTTTTAACTCTTTGTAAGAGATTTGTAAAATTAATTATGATACAAAACATATTATGGAATCTCCTAGTATATCATGTAACTTACACCCATTTTTCTCCAACATATTTAGAAGTCATACATTGAGTTTTACAAATATATGACTCATAGTACTCATTAATGAAGCTTACAACATCAACAATAATATGATTACATTGTTCTATATCATCATTTTCCAATAACTTTAAACATCATGGAATAAAATCATAACTTTTAATTTTTATGACAAAAAAAAAAACCTTTCAGAGCAATAACAAAATTTCCCATAAAAGAAGAGTAAGTTGTGAGTCAATTATCGATCTATCTCCTTCAAATAAAGATTAAAAAAACATTATTTTCATCTCTCTTCCAAGTAGCACTTTCTCCACTTTCTCTTGGGTTTCCCATATCAAGTTTCTATTATTTCCATATTATATAGTGTGCACACAAGTGTGTACATGAGATACATTATGAGAAAGTATTCAAGACAACAAAAAAATAGCTCAGAGTTGCTCACCTATGAGAGGGAGGTAGGGTTCTAGGAGACAAGATGGCGATCTGGGCTTGGAGGCATGTGAGATTGATCGACGACAACATATGATAGAGGGGATGGGAGCTTGCCATAAAGCTTCGAGGTAGAGCTCAAATGGGAAATATACTTGTGGCAAAGTGAGGACATGGAGGACGAAGGGCTTCTCACAATCCATAGAGAATCACGATGATGCGGCGACTTCTCATACGGTCAAAGTTGATGGTTTCGAAGGGGCTAAAATTGGTTGGAAGTGAATGAGTGTTGCGGCCTGCGAATGAAGTAGGTTCATTTAGGGAAGTCCAAGCTAGAACAATGAAACACAACTATAGGGTTAGCTTGCAAGAAGTTCCAAGTTACGAGTGCTATAAACAAATTATCCTACATCATGGTGTGCAGTGAAAATATTGCCCCAAATGGGCCCTATGTTTCACACTTGATCAAGTATCCAATTCATAAATAGAAGAAGAGGAGAAAGAATCATTACTTTCAAAATAAGACTTTTATTTATGGCATACATTAGCTTACATGGCTCATGATTCTCATTTTTTGTATATGAAAAAAATTAAAATTACTATTGAATAAGTAAATAAAATGCTAACAAACTAATTAAAATTAATACATTAAGGGTTTATTTGGGATAAATTTTGTTTATATTTTATATTTTTATTTTTAAATTCCTTTTAAAAGCATGTTTGTTTGTATATTTTTAAGTGCTTTTTTATATTTAATTTTTTGAATGTAAATCATATTATTTTTTAACAATATTCAAAATAATTTTGGGATGTCTTGAGAATTTTTGAAAATAATTATCACTAACAAATATGTTTTATTTCAATTAAAATATAAATACAAAAAAATACAAATAAAAAAGTGTTCCAATTGGCTCCTCAGAAATTATTAACAAACTAACAAATTGCTATCAATCTGCTAATGAATTGTCAAGTGCCAACACATTTAGGGCTTATTTGGGATCAATTTATTTTGTGTTTTTTTAAAAATTTTTTTTTTTAGTTTTAAAAATATGTTTGTTTATTGTATTCTTAAGTAATTTTATTTTATTTTTAAAAATAAATAACATTATTTTTAGAAACACTTTAAATAATGTTTAGATGTTTTGAGTATTTTTTAAAGAATAAAAGTCCATAATTTATTTTTCATTAAAACATAAGTAAAATAAAATGAAGACATAAAATAAAAAACAAACAAAAAAGTGATCCCAAAGGATCACTACTGAGTAAGAGTGAGATCTATTTTTTATTTTGATTAAAAATGAAACATGTTTTGTAGTGATTGTTATGTTTAAACATCTAAAAGTTTATTTGAATATTTTTAATATTAATATTATTTATTTTAGAAAAAATAAAAATAAATAAATAAATAAATATAAATATATATATATATATATAGATAGTAGTTAACACCATCTCAATTTTTTTTTAGTAAGTTAAAAACAAGGATGACATGTTTGTGAAACCAAGACCACAGATATCATTCACACTAGATCTTAAAACTCATTGTAAATCCACAATTTTTCCTAAAAAAAACAGAAGAAAAGAACATAGCTATATATTGGTTGATTTGTTTTGGGATTATTAGCCTATATGACATTTTAAATATATCAATCATACACACTCGAATCATTAAAAAAATACCTCTAAAAAAAGGATGTAACATCAGAGGAAAAGTTCTTGAGACTACAAAGTAAGGCTCTTATATGTGCATTCTGGGACATCTGCAATAATAGCCCTCACCAGATCAGCATAGAGGGGGAACTGTGAAATGACAAAGAAGGTTACTGGCAAACACGTAGCTGCATATATGGGAAAGGCTGCATGCTTGAGCCGATCTTCCAAGACAAAGAAATGACCGGCAGAAAGAAACCAGCATCACTGCTATCGACATGAACAAGGTGGTGAGTCCGAGGATGAGCTTCAGTCTCTTTTCGAAGTCCATCTCTTGGTAGACGTAAGTATAGAGAGGAACATAATCAGCGAGGTGACAGAGAAGCTCAAAGCCACTAGTGCAGATATAGCAAACACAAAGAAAGGCGGTTTCTAGGATTGGAAATCTGGTCTGATTTACACCACCAGGAACAGTAGCTGAGGGCAAATGCGACCGCAATAAGCCCAGACGGAACAAGATTGTGACATGTTGATGAGCCTTTTTTCTCCATCCTTAACTAAGCTTTCATGTTCTTCAGAGAAGATCTCCTTTGTCTTCCCCTTATTGTTGTAATGTTTGAAGATGCTTGGCTCCATGGAATTCTTCACAAACTGGATCAATTAGGTTTCATACTTTATTTCAAAACCAAGATATTAATAACACTGACTTAAGAAATATGAATTCAAAAGCATTAACAGAATCAATACCTTATACCATTTGATCTCCACTGCATCTGAAGAGCTGTTCGGATAACCCATGGACGGATCTTTCTTGCATTTTGTGCTGCAAGATGAAGAGCACTGTTGCCATCCTTGTCCACCATACTAAACACACTCACGGAACGACTTCCTTTCCAACATATGCTTGTAAACCTGTGGCTGTCTGTGCTCAATCGACAGAAGAATAATGTTCTTGTGATTGGAGTCGAAGGGACTGCTAGGAAAGTTGTCAAGGATGTTCTTCACCATCTCCACGATTCCGCTCTTTGTTGCTACTAGAATTGGCGTGTCTAGGTTTTTTTAGATAGGAAATAGTAAATATAGGGCATTAGGATACTTGTGATATAATGATAGGATTTAAATACGCCATCGACAACGTTGATGTACCTCCGATTGGTTCATCTACCGTTCTATCTTTGTCTTTTTTGGGACACTTCATTGTCATGATTGTTTCTTTTGAACTCGCAAGTGCTACTTGCTGAACTCTCCTCATTCAGGTTTACTCGTATCGATTGAGCTTTCTTCTTGTTTTGGTCTTTGTTTGGCATCTTGCCATCTGGATCATACTCCCACTTAGAAGACTTGATGACGAGTTCTTTCATGACTTGAGTTGCATGCTCATGATTCTTCTTCTTTCTCTTTATCGTCTCTATTCTTCGAATGCCAATTTATATATGTTCAATAAAATTGAGCTCATGTGAATAAAATGATATTACGATAAAATTGCCATTATTTTTTTTTACTTCAAACTACGAAAATATAACTGTTATGCATGGAGTTTGGATGCAGCTTTGACATTAGAACTCTAATAACATAACTTCATGTGGCCCTCAGTCAATACATAATTTATGTATTGACTATAAAGTATATGTATTAGTTGTAAAGTATCATGTATTGCTCAGATATGATAATCTATATTATAAGTATATTACATTACATTAATATTAATAACACTTTACACAATACATAAATATATAAGCTAAAAGGTACTATATTATTGAAATCGGATGTAGAGTTATATTTTGAACTCCACACATAATAATCTTTCCATATAAAAGGATAGGAAAATTAGTTCGAGTTAAGAGAATTTTAACTCAAACTAACCAATTAGAAGAACCAATAGAACTTTGATCACGATCATAAAAAAATTTGATGTGGTGATATAATTCTCGAAAAGTGTGGTTTCTTTGGTTGCATAAGATTCCCGATTCTTCATCTGTTTGTCATCAAGAGAGAAGAAAACTGTGAAGTTCATTTTTTTTATCATAAATGATAATGTCAAAGAAATTGATCTAAACCTTTGGGTTAATATGTAAGACGTTTTTTCTAGATAAGCAAGCTTATGTGTGTGTGATCATTTATTAATTATAATTTTGAGGAATATATTTAGTTTAATTTAATCAATGTTTTTAAGAAATGAAAGCATAAAGCAATGTATTTGATCCCTATTCATAATTTTAATTTTATATATCTACACACTTTGAAATATATTATGATGCTATAAATTGAAAAAAAATATGCAAATAAGAATTAATTTTAATACTTTTTACAAGATTTGAAAATTTAATTGTGCACTACCTGTTTTGTCGACATCCTTTAAGCTTAGTCCATGATTTGGAGTATAGCAATTCTTTATGGATCTTGTATAGCAATTCTTTATGGATCTTTCACCAAAACAAGATACTAAAAAAATAGATTAAAATAATGATTATTCTTTCGAATAAAATTAGTAAGCCAACAATTTGAAGGTAAATGCAAATTTTTGCTTAATGAGTTAGGTTTTTCGTGCGACCAATTAGACGGTAAAATGACAAAACAAACAAATTCATGCATGTCGTGTAGTTTTGTGGTATCTTCATTGCCTCTTTTTTCTTCCATCTACCAATTTGACTCCTGTGGATTTGGGGTCTACATTTCAGTTCAAGTCGATCCACTATTATGCATGTAAAATTTATCTCCTCACATGAACCATGAACTCTTTTTTTTAATGATATATTGAAGAAGTTCGGTTTGAGAATGTAGAAACGGGATGAGAATTACATACATAGAGGAGCTTATCGATTTATCGAATACACTTTTGAAAACCAATGGTTTATTAGCAAGAAGGTGAAGTGCTGATCACCCCATCTCATTGTTGAAGTTCACCAAGCTTGGATATGATTTGATTATCTCCATTGCCAATTCTACATCCAAAAGTTTCAAAGAACATCGATATATACTAATAGTTGGAGGAGCGAAGGTTCAATTAAATAGTATTGTGACATATGAATCAAAATTGTAGCTCGAAAGATTTGTGGATACCAACACATAAATGGAAGCGAAAGGTCGCTTCTAGCTAGTTTGTACATTACCAAGTATTAGCCATGGACAACGATGGAGGATAGTATTGTCATCTCCTCTCGGCAAAAGGATATGTTGTAATTGCTCTTCAATGTCTCGGAACATAGTCAAGCGAAAAAAAAATGTTTCTTTATGTCCATGGTGGGCTGCAATGTAAAGGGGAGTCTCCTTGCATTGTTTGAAATAAATAACCGACTCGGCATTTCTCACTAGAAGATAGCAGATTCGGATAACCCTAGTGTAGCTTCTACATGTAGTAGTGTCGCCATACTCGCCTGGAGGCTTAGGATATCTCGTGCCTCATGCTCTCTATGGCATCGAGGTCGCTTCACCACACCATCATCCACCGACAATAACACCGCAAGGTGCAAGATTGTGTTTTTTCAGTAACTTTGCCTCTTCGTGTTAATGGATTCCTTTTGTAGATTTCAATCAAAGAAAACCAATCGCCAGCCATGGCTTTCTTGAAATGGTCCTCGCTGTTAAAGGTGCCTCCTTCCTGTTTTGTTAGATCCATATCTGCATGGTTTGCATGCGAGCAACTGATGATGAATTTATACTGTGATGAAAATAAGTGGGTAAAGGCTCTGAAGTATATTAAGTTGCTTATCAAGCAAGCTTTTTCATAACAAAATAATAAAAATAAAAAATAAAATAAAACATAAAATATCAAAAGAGCCCACACCATGTTTGCAATATGCCTTTATTTAGCAAAAGAGTAAAATTATACATGAAGCTGCATTGAAAGTGAAAGAGGAAGCCACTTTGATTTGGATTCTATCAGTTAGTGAAGTAGGGGTGTATACTGGTGACAGATCGAGCTCAATCCTGCCTATAAACTTGATAAAATTGCCCACATAGGCTAAATTGTTCACTTCGTAAATTGTTTTTGCTTTTATAGTTGGAATACATTGATGTTCTTCGCATGTAACCTTATTCAAGTTTGATATTGTATGAAATTATGAATATATTAGTTTCACTATTATGCATTTTCTTTTTCGGCAGTATGATGGGTGTACAAGTCCTTTGCTTTGCCTTAATACCTTGTTGTGCGTTAAGTGCCAGCAAAATTTGGACGCTATATATGATGCTACACTGAAAGCATGTGAGAAAAAAAAAAAGGTAATCTTGTTGTAAAGAATGTATTCGATTTGTGATTTTCAAGCTTTTTATTGATTGTTGCTTGATATCGTGATCACTTCTTTATTCCTTGATTGCTGATTGTTGTGTTCAACTGTTTTCTTTGATGTGAATTCAGGAAAGGGGAAGCATGCATGTATAATTACTCTCACCGCTTACCGAGCCAAGGCAAGAGATGGAGGGCTAATCTTAGAGAAAAAGAAGAGAGAGAGAGAGCGAGTTGGATAGGGTTACGTGAGAGATGGGAAAAAGAGTGTTGAATAAACAAAATCGCAAAAAAAAAAACAAATCAATAAATTAATTTTACAAGAGCAATGGAGAAAAGTGGAGGACGAGCAATTAAATTTAAGAGATATGTCATATACAAATGATAAATTTTAGATAAGAAAATATTTTGTTTTCTTTAGAATTATGGACAAAAAAAATTTAAGTTCAGTTTCAAAGAAATATTATAGGATAATTATTTTGGAAGAAATAAATTAATATAATAAACATTTTAAGTTTCAAAAGGAAAATTAGATAAAATTACTCAAAGGAAATTAGATAAATATAATTTAAATTTTATTATTTTAACTTAGTAATTCTTATAGATATTTTTCAATTTAAAAAAAACTTCGTTGGAATTTAAGAGTAACAAAAAGAATAAATTAAGAGGAGAAAATAATGAAGATTTATAGAAAATATTTAATTAAGTTAAGCTAATTAAACTTAAAATTCTATGCTAAAAATTAATAATATATTCATTAAATTAAAATTTTAATTGAACATCAATCTAAGTCTTTGATATGGCTCTCAAAATACCACTACTCAAAGCACAAATCTTGATGTCAAACCGATGAAGAATACCGATCAGATCAAGACTCAAATATCATTGGAATCTTTGGGACATCAATTAAATCTCAAACGACTCTCAAATATGGAGTGTTTATAGTCAAATCGAAGCCTCGCGGATCTAACGAGCCTAAGATCTCATAATTCCGACTTCATTTGAGCATCCAAATGCTCAAAATACATCAAATGATCATCATCAGCACCCAATCGAGGGGAGTGGTACGGGCTTTACATGAATTTACAAGAGTGCCCCTCCTCCCATCTATAAATAGGCCTTCATTCCTCACACCAAAGGGAGGCTAGGCCAAGCGAGGCCAAGTGAAGAACAAATGAAGAGGAGCTGAAGCAAGGAAGAAGAGGAGGAGCCACCGCTCGACGATCGTCAACCACCGCCACCGCTGTCACTGATCCGCCGCCGCCATCTGCCCAAGCAAGGAAGAAGAGGAAGAGTCAGTAAGGAAGAAGAGGAAGAGTCAGCAAGGAAGAAGAGGAAGAGTCCAAACAAGGAGGGAAGCTCGATCGTCAACCAAGCAGCCACCGTGATCCTGCCGGCCAATCCGCCCAAGCAAGGAAGAAGAGGAAGAGTCCGAAAAGGAAGAAGAGGAAGAGTCAGAAGGAAGAAGAGGAAGAGTCCAAACAAGGAAGAAGAGGAGGAACAGAAGAAGAGGAAGAGGAAGAAGAAGCTGCTTGAAGGTCCTCCAAGCAAGGTCACACTCCTGCTCGACAGTCATCAACCACCATCACCGGCCACCTTCATCGCTAATTGCCCCTGCATCTCCACCTACTACCAGCAACCATTACAACCGATCGTTACATAGTTTTTTTCCTCCTCATGCAATTGTAATCCGTTATCAGGAAGACTTTGTACTAACAGATAGTGGAAGCTTTTGGGCCAGGTTATTTCCCTCTTTCGAGGTTTTCCACGTTAAAATTCTGAGTGTCTCTTGCTCGCTTTTTAATACCTGTGTCTGGACTTCACAACAAGGCTAAGTAAACTTTCACTACCGCTGGTTTTCTAACGCAGCCTCTTAATAAATGAAGATATTTAAGATTAAAGAAATCTAGACAATGAGAATGAAAGTTGGTGCAATATAATTATTGCAAGAAAACCAGAGAGTGAAAGTTTATGCCTTAGCTTGTCGATTAGTCCAAAGACTGTGTAATTAAAGAAACAAGAGACATTCCGAATTTTAACGCGGAAAATCTCAAAAGAGGGAAACCACCAGCCTGAAAGCTTCCACTATTCTGTAGTGAGTCTTCTGAGATTAGAATTGCATGTGGAGTGAATTGCATATGAGGGAGGAAAATATGTAACAACGATCGGAGAATCTGTGATGGTGAAGATGTGGTAACTTCCGGTGGGAATACAGGGTACAATTAGTGATGATGGTGGTTGATGACCGTCGAGCAGGGGTGTGACCTTGCTTGGAGGATCTTCAAGCTTCGAACTCTTCTTCCTCCTTGCTTTTTTCCTTCCTTGTTTGATTCTTCCTCTTCTTCCTTGCTCGGACTCTTCCTCTTCACTTGTTTCAGCTCCTCTTCTTCTTTACTTCACTTCACTTGGCTTGGCCTCCTTCTTCTTCTTCCCTTGGGGATTGACCGGCAAGGATCAGTGCAGCGGCGTGTGGTGGTGACGATCACGAGCTCCTTGTTCTTCCTTCAGCCTCTTCTTCTTCCCGCCCCCTTTCATGTGAGGAATGAAGGCCTATTTATAGATGGAGGAGGGACATTCTTGTAAATTCATGTAAAGCTACCCTCGATCGGACGCCAGATGATTCCTTCGATCTTTGATATATTTTGAGCATTTGGATGCCCAAATGAAGTCGAAATTATGAGATCTTAGGCAGATCCCGCCGAGACGCCGACTGACTATAAACAATCCATATTTGAGAGCTTTTGGGATTTAATTGATGTCCCAAAGATTCCAATAATATTTGCTGATCTGATCTGACTCAAAATCATATGCTTTCGACATCAAGATTTGTTTGACTAGTGGTATTTTGAGAGCTATCATTGCCCCCATTTTTTGGATGACATTAGTTTAATCATCAAAAAATATATGCCAAATGCTCAAAATAATGAATTGGAAGTGTGCATTCACATGGGACATGAGCCGTCGCAGGCAAGCGTATAACGGCCCTTCAGGGTCTTACACGGCGGGCCCATCGGTCAAGTCATGCCAGCTACGACGACGGCGTGGGCGGCCGCGTAATGCGGCGGTCGGCGGTCGCGTCAGATGGTCAGCGGAACTGGCGTCGGTGGGTTTACGCTACGGGTTACGCCAGCGGTGGTCAGGGTCGGTCATGGGCTAATCAGTTGCGTCGCGGGTCGTCCGTGGACGTCGGCCGCTGCGGATCGGTTGGTCGCGACCGGTCGTGCTGACGGGCTGACCGCGTGACTTCCGCGATACGAATGGGCGGGCCGAGGCTTTTCATGCTGGATGGTCGGAGGCCGCGGGCCAGGATTTGAAGGGTTTTGAGCCATTTTTGAGGTTTTACCCTTTTCCAAGCTATAAATTCCCCAGGTGAGAGGGAGAGCACACCTTTCCCTCTCCTTTCTTCTTGAGTGAGGGTCTTTAGAGGCAAGAAGGGGCGATCAAGAGCGTCGAGGCGATCAAGGCCCACCTGAGACGTCGTGGTTCCGGTTCTTACCGCCGGACCGTTGGAGAGGCAATCAGGCCCACGGTATACGTCGCCCGCTGACACGCCGATCGTCCGAGGCGATCAAGAGCGTCGTGGAGGAGCATGAGGCAATCAAGGAGAGGCGATCAAGGCCCAGCATATACCGTGGTTCCGTTTACCGCTGACCGTCCGTTAGAGGATCAAGGCCCACACATACGTCGTTTGGTCCACGCCGGACCGTCCGGGTGAGGCGATCGACATACATCGCCGGCGCTTGCCGGCCGAGAGGCGATCAAGGCCCACGACATACATCGGTTCCGGTTACCGCCACGCTGACCGTCCGGGTTAGAGGCGATCGGCCTGCCGTGGTTTGCCGCACGACCGTCCGGGAGAGGCGATCGCGCCCACGGCATACGCCGGTTCCGCACCGGCACGCCAGACCGTCCGGGAGGCGATCAAGGCCCACGGTATATCGCCGTGGTTCCGCGCACGGCCTCGTTGACCGCTCGTTAGGCGATCAAGGCCCACGGTACATACGTCGGTTCCGCTTTACCACGCCACCGTCCGGAGAGGCGATCAAGGCCCATGGTATACGTCGTGGATTCCGTTACCGAACGTCCGGGGAGGCGATCAAGGCCCACGGTACATCGTCGGTTCCGTTTATCGCCACGTCGGACCGTCCGGTTAGAGGCGATCACGGAGACGGGGCCGGCATGATGATGATGACGAGATAACCGCGAATGGTGGTACGGGATTGGTCGAGCGATGCGGACCGCAGCAGTGGCGGCACCGGCCGGTGGTGCCGACGGTCGACAATGCAATGCACGGTAGTCGGTTACGGGCCATAGTGGCGGCAGCGACCGCAACGCAGTATCATGACGTGGCGGCGGCCGACGGGTGGTCGCAATGAACCGACGATCGGCAGACGGGCGATTGGTGCCGATATCGGGGTGACCTAAGATGGTGGTGACCGCGGAGATTGCCACGATGGTTCAACGATAATTGATTTGTTAACTTGCTATGGATATAATTGAATCCTGAGAATTTTGACCCATCCGAGGTTGTTTGTCGAGTGTTACCCGGCGATTACATTAACTGCGGTGGTACAAAGTTTTGACCTTTCTGGTTATTTATTTCGTCGACGCTAACGTATGGAAGAGGCCGAGAAGTCCACCAAGAACCTTTGACCTATCTGGTTGTTTGTCGAGCTTTGCGACAACCTGCATGGAAGAGTGGGATGTCCACCAAGATTTTTGACCTTTCTGTTGTCGAGCTTTTGCTCGATGACATCATGGAAGAGGTGATACCAAGGACATTTTGACCTTTCCGGGTTGTTTGTCGAGCTTTGCTCGGCGACATTGATGGAAGAGGCCGGATGTCCACCAGACGCTTTGATTTCCGGGTTGTTTCGAGTTTTGCTCGATGACAACCCATGGTGGTGAATCGGAGGTAGTCGGTGGCGACCGGCGTGAGTCGCGCCGGCCGGCACAATGGTGATGACCGAAGATTGCGCCGGCGATATAGCCGGCGAGAAAGCGGCGGTGACCGGCTATAGTGGTGCTAAGGGTGGTCGGCGGCAGCAGTAGTCGACGGTGGAATCGACGCCGAATGATGCATGACCGCGATAATGGTGATGACCGGCTAAGATCCGGCGATGGTGCGCGACCGGCGACGGTAAAGCGGCGACCACGACGATGGATTTTGACCCATCCAGGTTGTTTGTCGAGTGTTATCAGATGACATTAACTGCGCGAGGGTACAAAGTTTTTTTTTTTTGACCTTTCCTGGGTTGTTTGTCAGAGCTTTTGCTCGATGACATTAACCCGTATGGAAGAGATCGCGAAGTCCACCAAGGACGACCTATCTAGATTGTTTGTCGAGTGTTTACTCGGACGCTAACCCGCATGGAAGAGGTCGAATATTTGCATGAGCTTGAACGAGTTGACCATTGATCTTTGCCTTTCGCTGGTGTTGCTTATCTTTTGAGATTAAGAGTTGCCCCAGTTAGAGGCATGTTCGTTGAGTCGATTGATGGAGGTTGTGGAGGGAGATCACATGCGAGGTTTTTTTTTTTTGGGACCGTCGCATTTTATGGGATGCTCTTACGCTTCCTACGATTGTTCAAATTGTTGCATGGCATGAATAAGATTTGTCCACATGAACTAAGTCACATGACGTGTGCATTAGTGATGAAGGCTCGACGGAGCCCTCCAAGGAAAACTCCTCTTAATAATTCAAAGTTTATCCAGTATTTGGCGAGCTTCGAGAGAATCTGGAAGTATTCTTTAAGTGATTCACCCTCATTACGAATGGAGAGATGGGAGGAATCTTTAATGATTCATTTGAAATGAACTGCTCCACAAAGAACCCGTGAGTTAAAGGTATGGATGGATCCCTTAGGAAGAGAGTAGGACCAAGAGCTTGCCCTTTGAGGGTAACAGAAAGACGACAAAGCAAAGCGGTGTCGTTGGATATGCATGATAGTCCCAGTGGTCGATGTTCGTGGTGGGGTCAGTTGCCCCATCATAGGAATCAATGCTCTAAGCTTGAAACCCACGGAATTGGGTGTTGAAGAATGGCTTAAAGGGGTGAGGATTCTCATAACCGTGGGTGGGTGAAGATGATTGCCTTGAAGGTGAAATTCATCTTGTATTAAGCATTATGTCAATGGATTAACAAGATGAGCATGTGTGAAGCTATCAACAATGATTGGTGGCTTAGTAATGAGCCGACGCTGATGGATGAGTAGAACTAGCGGTCAAGGAGATCGCGGCCTCCATGCGAGGAGCTCCAGTGTCGGGAGGATTAGCGTTTTGACCTCCTCCGGGCAACGACCGATTTTGGGGGAGATATGTTTGCCGTAGTAGCCGTCCTTGCAAAAGTCGGATTATTTTATTTTGAGACTCTCCATTCGACGGACACGATCTTCCAAAGAGATTCCGCTCGCCCCTCAACTTGGCCCTTGGTTGGGATGGGTTTGAGAATGAGAGTTGAGTGAGGCCGTAATGAGTGTTGTGCCTATTGGCCATAACGTGGATGTTCAGGAAATTATTGAAGGGTTTTTCTTCCCACGACGTAAAACCTGTATGCTAGAAAACCGCAGTGGTAGAGTGAAAGTTTACTTAGCCTTGTCGATTAGTCCAAACACACACGTAATTAGTAACAAGAGACATTCCAATTTTTTAACGTGGAAAACCTCAAAAGAGGGGAAAACCACGGCAGCCCAAGAAAGCTTCCACTATGTTCAGAGTACAAAGTCTTCATACAAGATTACGTAATTGCATATGAGGGAGAGAATTGCATGAGGGAGGAAATAAAATAACGATGGGGTTGTAATGGTTCGATGGTGAAGATGTGGGTAACTCCGGTGGGAATACAGGTACATGATGGTGGTTGATGACCGTCGGGGGTGTGACCTTGCTTGGAGGATCTTCAAGCTCTTCTTCTCTCTTCCTCTTCTTCCTTGTTTCCCTCTCTTCTTCTTTCACTCTTCCTTTTTCTTCCTTCTTCTTCCTCTCCTCTTCCCTTTCTTCCTTGATCTGGCTAAGGATCACACCACGGTGGTGGACCCTAATCCGAGCGATGGCTCCTCTTGTTCTTCCTTGCTTCAGCTCCTCTTCTTCTTCCCCTGGCCCCCCCTTTCATGTGAGGAATGAAGGCCTATTTATAGATGGGAGGAGGGACATTCTTGTAAATTCTGTACCACCCCCCCTCGGACGTCGATGATTCCTTCGATCATTTGATATATTTTTGAGCATTTGGATGCCCAAATGAAGTGAATTATGAGATCTTAGGCTCGTTAGATCCGCTCGACGCTGAGATACTATAAACAATCCATATTTGAGAGCTTTTGGGATTTAATTGATGTCCCAAAGATTCTGATATTTTAAGTCTTGATCTCGATCGGTTTTGACTCAAAATCATATAGCTTTCGACATCAAGATTTGTGTTTTGACTAGTGGTATTTTGAGAGCCATATCAATTATATACTTGGTTAAAATAAGACTATTAATACTTAATATGAACAATTTAAAAAAAGAGGTATAAATAACCTAAATATTTTGGTTGTATATTTGTAGATGGCAAATCAAAAGAATTAGAGCCTATGAACTTACTTAATGGCAAGCATTAAAGTTGAGATATGGAATTCCAGTTCTAGTTATAGATATTGCAGCTTTATTTATTTATTTATTTATTTTATTATGGAAATGATATGCTATGTGTTCCATATTACATATATTTATAAAAAAATGAAATGAAAAGGAACTAGAAATAAAATATTTATATTGTGCAAAGTTAAATGGTGCTCGTATGACAAAAAAATGTATTGAAATATATTATAAATTTAATAGCATTTATGATAACTAATTTAAAATGATAATTAATATTGTATTTTATCATAATTTTTTTAATTTAAATGAAAATTAATATATTTTGCAATTGATAGCATTCTTATGATGACTATTATTAAATGATAATTGATATCGTCGTCAGAAATTTTTGAATTTAAATGAAGGGTTATTATTATCTTTTATTTATGAATCATACTTTTCTTTCTTTCTAGCTGCATTGACGGCTGGTGTAAAGCTAGCATTTTAACTACACAGCAACAGTCTTCTCCTACACGACTCATGAGGTGTCTTCTAGAGGTAAAAACTCCAAAAAACTGTTGTAAGAATCATGTAAAATTAAATACTGCGCTTAATATTGTATTCTCATTATTTAAAATATCTAAAATATTTTAAAATTTCTAAATATATTTCTGCATTAACGGCTCTATTGTTTCTATTGTTAGAACTACAAAAAATAAATTGATAAGATAAAATTAAGAAATAAATTTAACATAATTAAATAAAAATAAAAGTAAAGGAATTTAAATAGTATAGACATGTTGATGAGACGTGATTATATTATTCTTATAGATCAAATTTTAATTAATTCACTTTCTCTTTTCTACTCATACTTACCATTCATTCTCTTAATCGCGTACCATGGCTGATCTGTAAAATTTCAAACTAATCGTTCTCTACTTAAAAATTGAAATAAATAGAATAACAACAAGGGAATTGAATGAAGAAAGAATAAGAGAGTATTGAATTTTCTCATCTCATTCAAGCTCATATTCTCATGTATTTATGGGTAAAAGATTAGAAAAATATTAAATCATAATTTATTTATAACTATTAATAGATGTTATTTTAAGTTATAAATTTATTATTTTATTTATATTGAATTAATTTATGTTATATATTATGATGTTAATATTATAATTGTAATAATGTTATCATTTTTAATGTTATAACATTATTATTATTATTATTATTATTATTATTATTATTATTATTATTATTATTATTACTATCTATAACAATTTCCTCCCCAATTAAAACAAATAATATTTATTAATAAAATAATTAAAGGTGAATAAAAAAGAGATCAAAATTAAATTTCTCATTTTTAGATAATTTTTATTGTGCATTAAGTGAAAGTACTTTCGATTTGAGCTTTCTCTTAGTATAATCAAAATATAACAATAATAAATACAATAATAACCAAAGTTTTGAATTAAGTATATAAACAAATCAAACATTTTTTTGGCAATATGATTACTGGAGATCTTGAGTTTGCAATGATTTAGTCATACATTTTTTTGGCAAAGTAAGCTTCATAACTCTGCGAATCTTTGAGAACATGTATCAAAGTTTCTTGGAGATTTTTGCATTAAGAGAGTCTCATGCACACTTAATGGGGTCTTTCTCGATATGATAGAATATTATAATCTATCTTTTTTGCTTGATTTAGGCTTTATTTTAGGATTTTGAGAATGATATCTTCGTTGACATCAATTTGTCTGTCTTTGTATTTATTTGAATTCTCCTTCTTTGATGATGGTGGTAAGACTTTACCACTTCTCAACTAAACTTGAATCACATTGTCTTGCTCAAATTCTTCTAAATAAGTAGTTTCTTCAAATTCACTTTTTTATTTGGAGGATTGACCAAAAGAGTTAAACTCACCTTTCAACTTCATACATTTTATATGTGATGTTGTTAATGAATCTGATTCTTTCGTAAAAACATAAATCTTCATCTAAACTAGTAATTAGACAAAATTCAGTGTTAACTCCTCAAGCACTTTTTTCTTTTTTGGGAAGAATTTTGATGGGTTGGTCAAGTCTGTTTGACTACTATTGTCATTTTGGAGTAACGACTCTAGTTAAAACTCAAAAAAAAAAAAAAAAAAGTTGTAAGAATCTTGTAAAATTAAATACTGCGCTTAATATGCGATTCTCATTATTTTAAATATATAAAAATTTTAAAATTTTTAAATATATTTCTGCATTTATAGGCTCTATTGCTTCTATTGTTAGAACTATAAAAAATTGATAATATAAAATTAAGAAATAAATTTAGCACAATTAAATAAATTAAAATAAAGTAATGGAATTAAAATAGCATGAGAGAGAGATACGATGACACTATTCTTATAATAGATCAGTCACACTAATTCAGCTCTCTTTTCTACTAATCAGATATCTTTTGTTACTTAAAATTGAAATAAATAGAATAACAAGAAGGAAAGTGAATGGGGGAAGAATAAGAGAGTATTTAGAATTTTCTCATCTTATTCAAGCTCATTTTCTCAAGTATTCAAAACTAAAAGATGAGAGAAAAATGTTAAATCATAATTTATGATTTATAGTTGTAAATGAATGTTATTTTAAGTTATAAATTTATAAATTTATTTATATTTAATTAGTTTATGTTATATATTATAATATTAGTATTTACTTATAATTCTAATAATGTTTCCATTTTTAATGTTATAACATTATTATTATTATTAATATTATTATTATACAAAACAATTTCCTCCTTAATTAAAAAATAATATTTATAAATAAAATAATTAAAGGTGAATAAGAAAGAGGTCAAAAATTAAATTTTGCATTTTGGATAACTTTCATGCATTTAGTAAAGTACTTTCCGGATTTAAACTTTCTCTTAGTATAATCAAAATCTAATAATAAACAATACAATAGTAATCACAGTTTTGAACTAAGTATATACACTATTGTATCATTTGGTACATATATATACATGGGGCTGTAAGTTCTACTTAATTATGCATTTTAAAAGCCATTCTTTTCATTTCAATTCATAAGTATTTTAGAATCTTGATAAGATCCCATTGTAGCAACTTATTATTACAATACTTATATAAATGAGATCTCCAAGATACACTATAATTTTAATATCTCGTAAAATTTTACTTTTGATTACATTAAGAACTATAGCTCAAGCATCATTTTCATTACAATTTAGCACAATTATATGTATATATAGGGATGACATTTAAAATATTTACAATTGTGCTTTAATTAGTCATTTGATCACTTCATTTTATGACATTTAACTTTCTACCATGGAGTTTCCAATCTAAAAGTTTGGTTTTCATTGTGATGATTATTTTAACCCTATCCCTTCTAATGATCTCAATATAGATGCATTTGTAAGCCCTTTCATCAATGGATCGCAATATCTTTCTCTAACAAATAAAATAGTAAGTGACAATATCTCTTTTATAGAATTCATATAAAAATCATATCTTATTCTCATATGATGCTTTTACACTTTTCTTTTGCTATAGCTCCTTAGTTATCATAATTTATTAAAATAGCATATAATTTTCAATATAAGAAAAATAAATTAATAAAGTTTTAAGTCACTCTATTTTAGAAGTAAAGATCAAGTGCTATAAATTCTACTTCTATGATAGAGAGATTAATGTTTGTTTGATAGATTTTCATAATATTGAATTACCACAAAATGTGAAGACAACCACTAGTGACTTTTGTTTCATTAATGAGCAATCCAACTAGCATCACATATCCTTTTAGTAAAAAAATCACTATAATGAATGGAATAGTTTTTTTAATGTGATTGAGTGATAAAAATATTATTTGCATTTGTACAAATCTTTATTATTATATTAACTTCATCTAAATCTTTCATATTAAATTGAGTTGATAGAAACTTTTAATATTATTTATAATATTTAGATTTATACAAAAAATTAAAATTTCACCAACATAAAGGCATAAAATAATATAATCATGATCAATAATTTTAATGTAAATATAAACACATTTATGAGAATCACTAATCATTAGATTTTAATTTTTTTTAGAATATTTATTTACATCCAATAGTTTCATAACCAAGAGGTAAATTACAAAATATCCAAGTCTTATTTGAAAAGATAAAATCTATTTCATTATTAATATCTTCTTTTTAAAATAGTGCATCTATCACAATCATAGCTTCATTAAAAGTGGTAGGATCATTTTCTAAAATAAATATTTTAGTTAAAAAGAATTAAAAATCATCACCTAAAATTTTCTTTTTTCTAATTCTTTTCATTTTCCTAATATTGTTCTCATTTTCATTAGTGAAAATAGTATTATCATTATATTTTATAGATTTTTCTATTGAAATTTCTTTTTTATCGATAGATCTTATAATCATATGTTTCATAGAAAATATATCTTCAAAAAATGTAGCATCTCTAGATTTCATAATTATATTATTTAAAATATCACTAATGTTGAAGTTAATAATAAGAAATCTATAAGTAAAACTATTAAGAAAATATCAAATGAATACACCATCTATAGTTTTAAATCCTAATTTTCTCTTGTTATATTTTAGAGTACATTTAGCTAATCAATTCCAAAGTTTTAAATACTTCAAATTGAATTTTCTATTTTTTCAAACTTCATAAGGTATTTTATTCAAATCCTTATAAGGAATCTGATTTAAAATAAAGTATGCTATTAATAATGCTTTTCCTCATAAATTATTAAATAAATTTGAGAAGATTAACATTGCATTTATCATATTAATTAATAATCTATTTTTTTTTGTTTCTACTACTCCATTAGATTGAGGTGAACATGGAAGAGTAACTTGATGTATAATATCATTTTCTTCACAAAAGTTATTAAATATAAATGAAATATATTCTCCACTTCTATCCAATTTTAAAATCTTAATTTTTTTATTTAATTAATTTTCTACTTCTAATTTATATTTCTTAAGCATATCAAAAACTTTTTTTTTAGTTTTAGTTAAATAAATAAAATCAAAATTTTTAAAAATCATCAATAAAAGTAATAAAATATATTTTACCAATTCTAGTCAAATTATCATTTAAACTATAAATATTACTATGAATAAGATCTAATAAATTATTTTGCTCAATATAAATATAATTAAATAATTTTTAAATTTACTTTTCTTGAGAGTAAATTTCACACTTCACTTCTTTATTTATATCTTTCTTAGATATTATATTCATAAACATGATACTTCTAATTATTCTATAGTTTGCATGTCCTAATATTGCATGCTAAATATTAAAAAAAAATTTAATAGAAGAATTTAAGCAAGAATTTTTATTACTATATGATAACAAGTTTAATTTAAATAAAACATTACATATCTCGTTCCAACAAATGATCCACTTTTGGTTATAATAATCTTATTGAATAAAAAAATAAGATGATAACTAAATAGTGGACTACTAATTAAGTTTCTCTAATGTTTAGCACGCAAAAATTAAATATAATTTTAATTTTTTTATGTCAATTTTAGATCAATATCTCTTTCTCTCCATCCACTAACTAGTGCTCAATTGCTCATGCTTGCACTTCTTCTTAGTTTATCCTAGCAGAAAGAAAGATAAAATTTATCAAAATTCACATGTATAGTTGCTCTAGTATTTATCTATCATTCTATAGAATAATATAATTAATGAATTTCAAATGATGAGTTATCATACATCAAAGGAAGAGAATCATTGGCATTGAAAGTAATCATATTAATTTGTTGTTGAGATCGATTTTGCTCAAATGCTTGTTTTTTTTTTTGGATGTCTTATCTTTCTAATAATAATAAGCATTTGCAAGATGGTTGGTTCTTCTGCATACTCAATATGAAATCTCTTTATATTTTTTATTTTTATTATTAGACTTGTGTTAAATTCATTTCTTAAACCTTTATTAAATAACTTAAACATTTTCCATTTAAAATTACACTTTTTCGTCAGATTGACATGTATTTGATATTCAATTTTAGTTAAGAGTTTTATTTTTTTTTCTTCTATTCTAAGTGTAATAATAAGATTGTCAAGAGACATCTTATTTCTATTATACCTAAGTGTTTTGCAAATTGTCATAATTTTTTATACTATGTTCTTTTTTTAATAATATTTTAAAATATTTCTTTAATATGATAAATATTTATATATATAATATATATATATATATATATATATATATATATATATATATATATATATATATATATATATATATTCATTGAATGATTCAATCAAATATTTTTCTAGATCCACAACTTCATTTTATATTTTAATTCAAGTTTTTAAAGCTCAAAAGAAGATATTGATGCATAAAATATGTCAAAAAATATTAAAAAGAACACTAAGAATGTATCTAAGATAAGAAAATTAATCTCTTGTGGAGTTTTTTCTTTACCTAATCCTCATTAGAAGAAGAATTATTATTTTTTTCGAATTAGATTTGAATGAAGGAAGATTATATATTGCAAAAATTAATCCTAAACATATCAGCCAATATATAGTTTTCTTTTCTCATCTTTTAAAATGTGTTCATATATATATTTTTTGAGTTTGACGTCATCATAATAAAATGATATTTTTGTAGGCATTTTTTTAATATGAGGAAAATGATTTAAGCAAAGATAAATGTTAGGGATCTACTCAAAGATTGTTAGAACTATTAAAATAAATTGATAATATTAAATTAAGAAATTAATTTAATACAATTAAGCAAATAAAAATAAAAGCAATAAGATTGAAATGGCCTAGAAGGGAGACATGGAGATGACGTTATCTTTAGAGTATATCAAACATTAGGAATGCACTAATTCACATCTCTCTTCTCTACACATATTACACAATCTGTCCAATTTCTTTGATCTTGTATCATTGCCACGACCTCTCACATTGAAGAGAGTATGATTTAAGCGTCGGTAAAATTTTTAGAAGGCAGATGAGATAGTAGATTAGACACTACGTAGAGATTTCATCCTTATTTGTGAAGACTTTAAATATAGTTCCAAATTTCCTATAGGCACAAGACCCCTCCGAATGATGAGAGAGAAGTTTCAATTAAGGCTAGTTGTTAGATCACTAAATCTGTTGTAGTAGTATGTGAGTTTTGAGAATTTATGAAATTCATCATTATTAGCTTAAAGCGGATGGTTGGGAAAATGATAACATGCCTGATCTAGATCCCATGGTTCCATCATCTTGGGCTGTCGTGGTCCCTAATTTACTTAGTCAGAGGAGGTAGTTGACCCAACCGAGAATGATCCTTGTTAGCAACACATGGGTTACTTCATCCAGGAAATCCTTATCGACTTGGGGTGGTGTTTATTTAAGGAGACAAGCTTAAGTCAACCTTAACTGATAGAGGGCTTTTTTCCCTATCAGGTGTACCTTATGATTCACATCTCAAGGTACAGAGCGATTGGAGAGCATACGGGCTACAATCATGATCGTAATATAATTATGTTATTTAGTGGAAACCATCTGATCAGAGGACTCTGATCATAACTGTATCATATGTGGAGCCTATTGACCAAACCATATAGATAGAGAGCCACATCACCGACATGAGATTAATTGATAGTGAACATAGTAGAACACTTGATTTGGCTTTTGCTTCTTTGTGAGCTAGAGTTTTCTTAATTTGTCACTTCTAACAAACTATTGCGGAATATGGATTGAGTGGAGTTTGCTTTAAGTATTTAAGGATTGAATTTGATTTAACCATTAATAGTGATATATTAGATTTTGCATTTGATTGACTCAATTTAAGTTAATTTAATATGAAAAATAAAATCACATTTTGATGAAAATATCCCTCGGTTGAAATCTTCATTCAACATATCATCGGGTAGATATATTATTTGATCATTTAATTTATTATTTCAGATTCTATCAACTCTAAGTTTAATAATGAGGATCGATCTACTATCATATGATAGAATTAGCTTCTTAGATATTTCAATAAGTTAAAATTCTTATAATAATTAGAATTTTAGGTTAGTTAATTAACTACCCCAAGACCAAAGGCAAGCGCAAAGATCCTCGGACACTAAATTTAAGCATTCTGATAGACATGGTATTTTAAGAATTCTTGCATATTTTTAAAGTATTGAATTCGAGTTTTTTAGTCATACTTTATAATATATGCAAAACCTTAATTATTGCCTTCTCATGTTGTAATGTAGGCATATTTGGCATTTGCTTTAAGTTGTAATTCAAAATATTGCAACCTTACTTATATTTAATTTGATAGCAAAATAAAATGGCTATTTAGCTTATGTGTATTGATAGGATTTTACATCCTTGCTAATCATCATATTCAACTTTGTTCCCACCATAGACGAGCTATTATACCTCTTTCAACTTAGCTTATTGGATGTGAGCCATGTTGTTTGAATCATGCTTGAATTGCATTTGCATTTGAATGCTAGCTTTCAAGCTTACTATAAGTCTCTTATGATTTGAGTATAAATCAAACTAGATTTCATTTTTGGATCATTTAAAGTGACACATTGTAAGAATTATATTTGTAATAATTAACTATGTATCAAATTCTTTGTGTATCTCGCTAAACTTTCTCAACACTTTTCAATTAGCTTAGAAGTAAGCTATCGAGCTTCGTATAAGTTCTCCATATTTAATTGCATTCAATTGAAATCATTTTTAATTCACTTGGAATAGGTTATAATAACTTCAAGCCATTTAAATTTGTTCTTGCAAGTGGATTATCAAATTATTTCAATGCTTGAATGTTCATTGAAAGGTCTCGTAGGCATTTGGTGAATTTCTAAAATCATTTCAAGCTTTGCTTGAGATTTCTATGCAATTCAATTTAGATGAAATAATTATATTCGTGCAATCACTAAAGGTTATATTAATGAGGTAGTATGGTTGTGTTTATAAGCAAACTATGAGACTCCCTATATGCATTTGTTCTTAATGAATGATATTTAATTCTCTTAACACAAAATATAATATACCTAAGTGCTCATAAGATTTTACTCATATTTTCTTTTCTTGAAAAGCAAATTTTAAATTTATCACCAATCATTTGTTATTTCACACAATATTCAATTGAAATCTTTTGGTTTCACTTAACATTAAATGGGATTGTTCAAATGTCCATTTGATTTTATTCTTGGTCCTCTTTTCAAATTTAATATGCGTTGTATTTATTTTATGAATTTATAACTACACATTTTAGCTTATTAAAACCAAAGCTTTGATTTAAGTCTTTTATTTAATTCTATTTAAACTCTTTGATTATTTCTTTTTTCTTCTCTTTTTTATTTTCTAAGTCCCAAAAATTTGATGAAATTCCGGCAACATTTTGGAAGTATTCCGGCATCATCCCCGCATAGTGGGCTACATCCGAACTATTTTAGCTTATCCGCCATGCCTTGATGAGCATGATAGTTAGTGTTTTGAAGCACCTCGACTGAATTCTCATTTCGTCATGCCCAGATGAGCATGACGAGATCTTCAAACATAGAAAAAACTAATACAATGCAATATATACACATTCAAGCCCTTTTTTGTTTTAGTCCAAAATTTAGTCTAAATTTGATGATAGTGGTGTCACATCTAACAATTTTGGTTTACTGGTATGCCTATTGAGATAAATGGTGAAGTGGTACACCACACATCTCTCTTTGCACCAACTATGCCTTATTGAGCATTAGTGGGGTCTTCAAACCAAAAAAGAAACACAAGTATATATACAAATGATTTCCATACACATGTTTCTTTACACATCTACAATCGGCCACAATAAATTTGCAAGCCAATATGACTAATCACTTGAAAGCAATGTGGGAGATCTTTGGTTATTATTTACTAGGCTAGGAAGGAGTCGCTAGCTACAACTGACAATAGTAGAAATGGAGAAAGGAGAAAAGAGGGAAATGCCAAAAACCTAGAGAACCAAGAGAAACCCGTATAATGATAGAGTTTCTTCTAGTCATAAAGAGAGAATGATCGGGGAGGAAACAGAAGAATATGCCGGAGGAACCCTCGATAATGGAATTGCCTACCTCTTTATGAAAGGGAAAGCAACAAAGTTTATAAGGCTTATGATTTGACAATCAATAACAAGAGGAGGGCTACTGGCTTGTAGGAAGACAAATCGAGAGGGAGATTCGACGAAATGATTTCAGCTTTTCGACATTATAAATCAAGTTCTCGAGCTTATTTTAGAGGATGGAATCAGTGACTAGTCTAGTTTCCAAATATCAAGCAATGTTTTACCAATTATTACTGTCGATGCCACTGATCTAGGAAGAGAAGACACTATGGTGTTATTTTTTGCATTCATGTGCTATATTATGTGAGGACACCACCCATCGAGGATGTACTTATTGAGGTGATTAGGTACTACATTAAGAGATAATGTACTATCTCGAGAGATAGAAGTCACTACTTTATAATGAACCTAATCACCTAATAAGGACCCTTAGGTATTATGGGTCTTGAATATACTAGAGATTTGTCCCTACTTTATATGAAAAAGTAAACCAAGATTTATTTAAATTGGGTTCATTAAATTTCTTATGGAGGCAAGCCTCCAAAGTTAATTACATCTTAAGGAAGTGAATCCCTTAAGAATACTCGATTAAAGTAAATTTTTGTCTCCATAGAATTCAAAGATAGACTATCAAAGGATTGGTTTTATTTTAGAAAATCAAATGCAAGAGAGAAAAAAGGAGAGAGTTATTATCAAAATCAAAAGAGATGAGTAGGAGTGATACTAGGAAACCTAGTGAGCACTCTAAATCTATCCTATGGGTTGGCTTTATGTATTTAAAATTGAGGAGATTTATTTATTTGAGTTGAAATTTTATTTAGAAATCTAAGATTTATAATTTCACATTACAAGATTGTGGAGATGCCTAAGAGGTGAGGATTTATTCTTGTAGCTCACAAAGAGAAACAACAACCTTAGATCATAAATCTAGGGAGCTTTGGTGAGGGCCAAAGCACAACCTAAATCTAAGGCGAAAGTGGGTATATGGTTTACCTCCACAAGAGAAAGTAAGCCACTCGACTATTGGACTTATTACCGCCTGGAGTGGCAGCCAGCTAACTCCTCCTACGCTTTAAATCCATGTGAGAAAGTCACATGCTTTGCAAGATGGTTAAGATGTTATTTATTTAGAAGAGAAACTAAGTCTTTAAATCCACTCCCTAAGAGACTAGATCATGAAGGGCATGAATAATGACTTAAATCTAATGCAAATTTTGTCAAGTTTTATTTGATTTTGGACTCTTTATTTTGACACTATAGGATTTTGTATGCCTAAATGCATGAGAAATTGGTTATGGGAAAAATCAAGAGGGAAAGTGGTGTTCTTCCATCATAGGCTCTTAAAGGTTAAGCCCATTATTCTCTAGCACAGATGGAAGCCCTCTCTTAACAAGAGTGCAAGAATATGACATGGACGGTATTATACATACAATCATCTAGCTAAGGGTTGCTAAATATTTTTATTATCTTGATTTAGTTCTTAGGCTTTTATGTGAGGTTATGAGTTATTTTAAAATCTTAGTTATGATTTATTAGTGGGGTAGAAAATTTATTTTTTATCTTAAGAGCCTAATCGCATCTAGGCCACATAAAAATCACCAATCATAAAGACACTATGAAAAGACATGCAATTTTTAATGCATAAGCTAAACATAATATCAAATAATTCTATAAAGCTATCGTAAAAGAATAAGAGACCGATGTGTACCTCCCACAACCCGAAAAGAAATGTTAGTGAGCTCTACCCTTATACATTCTAGTATAATGAAAGAATAATTACAATTATAAAATAATAGGTATTATGAGGGTCTTCATCCTTCATCCTCCATTCTTCACTCTTCACTTTTCATTCCTTCATTATTGATTTGCTCAATTTCTTTCTTTCTTTTGGCTTGATTAGGATGTTGTTTGCTCCAAAGGTATCACATGGTGTATAAGACTTGGTCTTATAACCAATGCTCATCTTAATCCTAATGTAAAAAATTACATTAAGAAAGAAGAAAAGTAAATCTAGCTACGCCTGCAAAATAAGTGTTAGCTAAATACACCATACAACCCAAGCAGTTATATAAATAATTTGGACTTAGCACCCCACACATGGGTAACCAAGCACCCCCTAACTTGGGCAATGTTTAGGGGCTAAGAAACTTATAAAAAAAAATAATTTATATTTTTATTACAACGGCCTCTTAAGCAAGCATAAAATATGATTAGGCTAATATCAACCTAACATCCAGACAATACACATACACCTTAACATCCAGCCTAAAATAATACATCATAAAATCAAACATATACCAAACCATGCACCGTCCTAACATAAAGCTATAAATGGTGACTTAATCTAATGTGTACGTGTTAAGGCTTGTGTGGTATGTCATAACTAGGCTTTAGGATTATGATTTACTAAGTGTGGGGATTTAATCTATAAAGGGTTGATTTCTATTTAAGTAGTTTAATTGATTTGAAGATTTTACTTAGTAATTTATTTTGTTTCATATAGCCTACACTTAGCAACTAACTATTATAAAGAGAAGAAAGAGAGGGAATCTCTCTTTTATCCCTACCTTAAGTCATTTCTAAGGTAAGTTAATTAGCTTAGTTTTCTTTAATGAATGACTTATTATGTGTTTTAATTAACCCTAAGTTTAGGTTCAATCTAAATAATCATAGTCAATAAGAAAGGCATCTTAGGATTAATTAGAATGGATTATTATTACATAACACACATTCATTCATATCTTTCCATCATGTATTATCATCAATATGAGTGATCCTAAGCATACCTATACATGCAATGTAAATCTTAGCATACTTTGATGATTAATGCATAGTGTGTTTTTTAAATATTTCATTTATTGATTGAATTATGAATGCATTCCTTTATTACATAGAAAGAGGGATTTTAATTCAGATACACATTCACATGTATAAAAGTTTTAAGTGAGGACGCCATTATTTTCTACATGGCATAGGGACAAGACCGCTTAGGGCTACTTTAAGCCTTGTACCCTAGATGTCCATACTAATATACTACTTTTCTTAGATATATATAGATGTATGAACAACAATAATGATAGAAAACCCATGCAAAAGTTATGTTTGATTTATTTGATTTTGATTCTTATTCACCACACATCATACATACATATGTATAAGAGTTTTAAGTGAGTATGGCACCATTCTTTTCTACACCATAAGGACAAGACCTACTTAAGGCTACTTAAAGCCTAAAGGATGTCGAGAGACTAATATACCACTTTTCTCAAATACATATGAATGTACAAAAAATAACCAAATGTATAAAGAATCATGCAAGAAATTATGTTTGATTTTGTTGTATAATTTACATGTGTGATATGAAATTCTTCCTAAGTCTTAACATGGAGATGCATAGGAATAGATTTAGGCAAATGTTGTATTTTTTTTCAAATGAACTATACACTTTCAAATTCTATGTGAATCCATGTTAAGATAGAAAGAGAACTTCATATTACACATCTTATACTATCATCACATGCATGCTTATAGATATATGTAATTAACATTACTCCATTTATAATAATTGATTTATAGGTTTAAAATAACTTTTGATTTAATAGTGATAATAGCCACACATATTTTAATTTAAGTCAACACATGCAATTTGACATAAAAAATATTTTATTTAATTAATTTTCAAAAAAAAAAAAATGAATGTATGATTTTATATGACAAGCAATACTTAGCATGATTGGAAAGAAATAAAGGAATATAAACACATGATTTCATTCATCCCAATTAATTCCTAATGACAATCATATTAAATAAGGTTATTTAAAATTAACCAAAATTCTTTAAATTTTTTTTTTAATTTTTTGAGTTTGATTTGATTTAGGAAATATGAAAGAGGTTTGCTAATCCTAACCCAATTTCATGTGTGAATTAATTTGGTTTAATGAGGAATATTTAAGTTGATTTTATGTTTTAATTAGGTTAAGGTATGAATTAAGTGAATTAATTAACCCTTACCTATATCACCTTAAGTTAATTAACTAATTAATGATAAGCAAATATAATATGCAACCATATAAAAAATAAATTTGCAATGCTCCTAAGAAATGAAAGGGGCCTAATGCAATTGGCTTATGATTAATAGTTAATTAAGCTTAAGGGATCTCACTTAATTACTTTTATGATTTTCTCACACATGTGAGCCAACCATAATTTCATTATCACTCACTTTGGGTTATTGAATACCCAAGGAGCTACCCAAGATCAATTAAAGGTTGCTTAGGATGAATTTGATTTTTAATTTTAATTTTTGAGCCTTTAATTAATTGATTAAACACTTTAACTATGTTTTAATTTGAATGATGAAGTTGACTTAGGAGAAAAGATCAAAGGCAAGGCCCCAATCCTAATCTCTAAATCATTTTTAAAATTCAATTAGATTTTGATTTCCCTATCTTGAAGATTAATCACTTAATTAATCAATTAATCATTCCATTAACCATTAATTAATTTGATTTTTATAGCCAAAGAAGACTTAGGAAATGAAATAGGAAAGGTATCCTGAATCACATTCCCTAAGTTATCTTACTGTTCAAGAGAGGTGATTATATTTAAATGATTAATCAAGTTACTATTCATTCATTAATTATGATTAATTAGATTAAGAGAGTGATTAAGACTTAATCAAGTGATTTCTCTAATAAAAATTAATAAAATCCCAAAAAAATAGGGGAGGCATCATCCTCCCCCTAAACATCCACAAAAAATTTGAGATTAATTGAGTGTTTAATTAAGGTGTAATTAAAATAATTACATTTTTGATACAACTTAATAAGCCAAAATCACTAATCAAAATTAATTAATAATAATTTTTCTAGATTCTACTCTGAAATATCTTCAAAATGAGCCTAAGTTAGTATTTTTTGGATTTTTCTACAATTAGTTATGATTTTATTATGTTTTAGGATTAAAAACTAATTATTTAGCCCTAATTAAAGCCTTCATCCCGTCGGGTCACGTGGCAGCTGACGCGACGTGCTTTCCACATGGCATGATGAGGATTAGCTATTTAAGTAGTTACATCGAAAGAGACTAATGATGGCGATTTTTTGGACCGTCCGATCTAAGATCGACACCATGATTGATTCGCTATTTAGGAAAGGAATTGAGGGCTCTACCATGTGATTTGATCGAGTGTTCATTCCAACCAGATGGATGGCTCGATCTATCCCATTCAAAATGATGAAAGATGGATGCCGCCCGCCTTCCTTTTGATCCGAGCTCACCTGAGCTCGGATTGTCTCCAAATTCTTCCCACACCTTCAGGGAAGAGAGGCACACACATCCAATGGTAAAAAAAAATCCATGAATTTCAAATTTTCTTCATAAAAGAACAACCCATTTTCCATACAAGGCTCGGTTTGTGAAATTACCTCATCAGGGTTAATGTCCTGTGATGCAACACCGGAGGTAGCTATGCCTAGTTGAGGCGAGGCCCTTTTGAAGAGCTTTGAGCTTGATTTGGTGTGGATGGCTCACCAATCCAATACATGCAAGGGGCTCGATTTTGATCGAACTAACTTCTCTGGAAGCTTGGGAATTGGTTAGTTCGATAGGGTATGGTGATGGTGTGGCTAAGAGGAAATGAAATTTGATTTAGTGGAGAGAGAGTTTTGCTCGAGATTGGGATGCCCCATTTTGGCTTTGCTTGGAATGGGCAATGCCAATCAAGAGGGCTTAAGGATCCTTGGAAACACTCGAGGGGCTTTAGAAACTGGAGGGCTTATGATGCAACTTTCTTCAAAGCTCAAATTGAGGGGTATACCCCTCAATTTCCAATGATGATGGACACGTGTGCACGATTTGCACTAGCTCACCATCTCTGACTTGTCTCCATCAAGTCAGGTTGGCACGTCAAGGATGGGAGGAGTGATGGGAGACTGCCATTCATCCATTGTGCAAGATGTAAAGGTTTGGATCCAATGGGTGCTCGATTTCGGTTGGAGGTGAGTCAACTCACCTCCCAAAGGTCCTGGCCAACCTAGGGTTAGGTGTGGCTAGGTAGGGCCAAGAGAAAGTTTCATGGATTGCAAGGTCCGCCATGGGAATGGGAGAGTTGACTTTGGCTTGGATCCATTGGTTTTGAAGTTTAAATCCTATAGTTTGATGGCTAATTCTCTGGTGGGGCCCACTTGGCTTTGGGAGACCTTAGGGTGACCTAGAGTTTAATGAGTTAGGTCAGCCCAAAATATCCCATAAGTTAGATTTGAGTGGTTTGGCAACTCTCAAATGGGTTCCATTTGCTAGGTTGGGTTGACCAATGTCAAATTAGGTCAAACCACCGCTTGGGTTAGGTTCATATGATGATTTGGGATGTTTTGGTTCAATTAATTTTGATTGGTTTCATCTAGGTTTGGATTTGACTCATTTGAATTCAAAAGGATCAAATTGGTCAAGTTGACCAATTTGACCAATTTAACTAAATTTGGTTAGGTTAGGTGTTGAGTCAAGTTCAATTACTTGATTAAAAATGATTGTAGGCTTTGGTTTGGTTTAATTCAAAATTAATTTGAATTTTGATCAATTTTGTCCTTTTCGATCAATTTGGGCTAGGTTGGGTCAAGTTGACCAATTGTTCAACTTGGGCTTAATCATGGCTTTGGTCAAGTTCAATAAGTGATTTGGGATGAACTTGAGCCATTAGTTGCAATCAATTTGAATTAAATCATGGTTTGACCTATTTTACCTTTTAGGCCAATTTGGGTCAACTTAGGTCAAGTAGACAATTAGGCTTGGTTTTGCTCAATTAATAGTTTGGTCATGTTCAATCATTGATTATGAATGGGTTTGAGTCAATGGTTTTAATTAATTTGGCTTATGGGGGATTTTGACTAGTTTGGGTTTCATTTGGGCTAAATGTTGACTTGGTCAAAGGCTAGGTTTGACTTGGTTTGACCTAATGCAAGGTGGTTCATCACCATGATTGTTGATCATGATTAAAGTTTAGATGCTTAGTTCAATCCAATTTGGGTTGGATTAAAATTAGCTCAAAAGTCCTTTAGGTCTCTTTAGGTTAAGTAGAGCCAAAATGGGTCTTGGCTTGATCAAGGTTTGATTTAAGTTTAGTTGAACTCATATATGAGCTGATTGAAAAATATAAATCCAATTACAATTGATTTGGAGTCAACTAGGTTTTGGTTCATATGAATTTCTTTCATGCCAAAGGGGTTAACTTTGGCTTGATTGACTTGGATTTGGTTTGATAGTGTTGATTTATGTTTATATTTGGATCAATGATTGAAAGAATAATTGAATCATGAAGGAATCCATGAGCATTGAGTTTGATTTAGATGTCATTTAGCAAAGTTCAAAAGTTTGGCTAAAAGGGCTAAAATTGGGAGTTTGATTTGATTTGAGTTTGGTTTTGGTCATTTCATTTATATTTCATTTATATTTGTGAATATAAATGAAGATATGAATAGTTATGAGAAAATCACTTGAGTTTGGAGTGATTTAGAAGCAAATTTGATTAAGCTCAGTTTTAAAGGGCAAACTTGGATTTTGAAATGGTTTGATTTATTTTTGGTCATTGGAGGACTGTTTTTATTTATATTTATGAATATAAATGAATTAATAATTGATTTATAAAGAAATCAATCATGTTTGGGTTAATTTGGATCAAGATTTGATTAGGTTTATGGAGGTGGGTCCATATGACTTAAGAAGGGTCTTGATTTGGTTTGATTTATTTTTATTTGATTTGATTGGTTTAAATTTTGATTTCATTTATATTTGTGAATATAAATGAAGGATTGATTTATAAAGAAATAAACTAAGTTTGAGTTGTTTTGAAGGAGTTTTTAAGCATATGAAGGTGGTTCATATGACTTAAGGAAATATTTTAGAATTTGGACTTAATCATGGGTTTCAATCATTTGGAGTTTGGCAATAATTTTTGATTTGGAATTTGATTTGAGATTGAATTTGATAATTGAGAAAATAAATTGGATTGGGGTTGATTTGAATTTGGTTAAGGCTAAGTCCATAAGATAAAATCAAAGGGATTTGGAGTTTGGATTTAATCATGGGTTTCAATCATTTGAAGTTTGGAATTGATTTATGATTTCAAATTTGATTTGAGATGGAATTTGATAATTGAGAAACCAATTGGATTGGGGTTGATTTGAATTTGGTTAAGGCTAAGTCCATAAGATAAAATCAAAGGGCTTAGAAAGGGATTTTGAGTTTGAATTTGGTGATGGATTTCAATCATTGAATTGTTGGATTTGATTTTGGGATTTTGAATTTAAATTTGAGGTTTGGGTTTGAAAGAGGGAAGCAAGGGGTTTGGGCTATAGGGTAGGCAAGTATTCCTAAATCCCTATGACACAACCTATTCCTATGGCTAACTTTTCTATATCTCTAGGGTTATGTTAAGTGTTCACCTAATCACTAGAAGTGTCTTAAGACTAAGAAACTCTTAGTATCTATGAGAGTCCTAGATCTATGATGAGGGAGTTGAGAGCTCACTCCAAAAGTGTGGTTAAAAAAGGGCGGTCAATAGGTGTGGTGTGACTGACAAGGCACACCGTATATTAGTGTTGATCGAGACGATCAACAATCTCTGAAGGATTGCAAACACTACTAGAAATAATCTACTCCTAAACCTGAGATGTTGAAGGAATCAAGATCTTAGTTCAATGCAACTTAACTCATGCCAAGGGCATAAGGGAGGAAGAGCGGATCCACCAAGGGATCAAGCATGTGAACTTTCCACTAGAGAAGCAGGTTCAAATTATCCAATGGGGATAAGGAGGGTTTGAATTTCTTTTGAGAGTGCACTTACTGGGGAATGCAAGTTTGAATTAGGTTTAATTGACTCCACTAGGGAGGTTGGGATGATTGATGTCTCACTAGGGAGAATTTGATTCATTATTTATTTAAGTTTTAGATTTTGAGATGGACCCTATTGGTTTGTGATGGTCCGTACTGAGAAGGGGCTATGTCGGCTTAGGCCCATCTCAGATTTACCAATCCAAAGGGGTGTCCACCACCACATGGTAGAACTATCCAACCTGGGGTTGCTCATGCCAGTTTGTTAGGGGGACTCACATCCTCCTACACAAGGAATCGGGGTGATTTGTTGGATACAATAAATTGAACCCAACCTAGGGCGACTATTAAATGAATGCCGCTGGGGGACTTATATCAACTAAGAAGTAGTCAAGATGATGCCATTTGATTGAATCACATTTGTTTAAATTTCATTTATTTTAATTTGATGGATCCTTAATGATATGGATCCACTATGAAGGCTAATATCAACCTAGACCTCTTAGATTAACAAATTCAAAGGGATGGTACCATGTGTGGTAGAACTAACCAACCAAAGTGGTGCTTTGCAATGGTCAAGTTAGAAAGAAAGTGGACTCATATCCCCTACAAGGAACCATCAGATCGATTGCTTGCACAATAAATCTATCCTAAGTGCCGGGTTTGCAATGATCATGCTAGAAAGAATGTGTACTAGACTTATATCTTTCAATGCAAAGACATGTTGAATTGGCAAACAAGATAATTGGGGACTTATTTAAACTCAAAGTAGTCAAGAAAGAAATTCTTATATAGCTTTGACACCCTAAAGATAGGATGATTGCTTGGGAAAACTAGGGGTTTGAATTCTAATCCACAAGAAGATATATATTCAAGAAAGGTGAGGTAGACCTAAAAGACTTGGTTAAGATGTATAAAAATGATCTTAGTATACTTAAATTAAATGAGAATTTGACACACACAATGGAGATGAAGGATTCATGTAGACCCCACCGGTGGGATTAAGGCTTGTTGTTGTTGTTGTTGTATGTTTGCATGGACCCTATTGATTTGTGAGGGACCACACTGAGAAGGAGCTTATACCAACCTAGTCCTATCTCAGACTTACTGGAATAAGAGAGAATCTGCATATCTGTAAGACAAATTCTCCAATCACAAGGGTGGCTACTAGGAAAGGGGGACTTTCCAATCCAAGAGTAACTGGGGTAATGTCTAAATGGGATCGCTAAAGATGTGATCCAAATAGAGTGCCCATAGGGGAGGTACTGCTGGGGGCATAATCCAAAACCCTATAAAAGAAAGCCTATAGGTATTCAGTGGCCAACTCAAGGAGAAAACACAGGGACTCACATATGCTAAGAGGAGTGTATCCACTGAGTTGGTCATCGTCAGCATGGAAATAATCAACCAACCTAAGGTGCCCATGGCCATATGATCGCCTAGAAAGAATGCGTGCAGGTTTACATCTCCCTAAAGTAGAACTGATCTCTATGATAGTCTATCTTTGGCTCGACAACGACTATCCAACCTAGGCTGACTACTAAGCGGGGAGTCCTGTGTAAGGACTAAAGCTAAGCTTGAAGTAGTTATGAGGAAAGGATCCACTAGGGGACTTACCATAAACCTCAAATATACTTGACCTAGTTAGTGCATGATGGCTAGTTCAAGAGGAAAGCAAGTAAGATTACATCCTCTTAAATGAAGTCAACATAGGGTAGCTTATCACGCAGGCCAACCAAACAACAAGTAGCTCATGCTAGTAATGGTCAAGTCGGGGTGAAAGACTCACATCCTGAGATAAGTGACCGGGTGACACAGGTAGCATATCAACTAATGAGTGTGCCATGGGTGGGGTTTTCTCCCACATCAAAGTAGCTCGAAATAAAAGATATGTGTTTATTTGTGATGTGAAAGAAGGAATAGGATGTTGCTTGGGTTCTCTTACACCTATCCTAAAAATGTAAGAACGTTACTCCACCAAGAAAGGATGTCACTTGTGTTTTGTTACACCTATCCTAGTAGCATTGGCGTATTGAATATAGTTTGTGTTTGTGTTGTAGAGGGATAGGATGCCGCTAGGTTCTCTTACACCTACCCTAAACACGCCATGGCAAATTCACAAGTGAAAGATATTTCTAACACATAAGCGATGGAATTTAATATGGAAAGAAGTTTTATTGATGATTATTTTCAAACAAGATTCATGGATAATATTTCTTTAGTTAGATCCCATTGATTGGAAGAATAGGGGCCTCCTGGCTTTATGATAAGATCCTCCTTGGTAGGCCTTCTCTATGGCAAAAGGGCCTTCCCAAGTGGGTTCAAACTTACCTCCCATCTTTTGACGACCAATAATTGGTCTCCTTAGAACAAAAATAAGCTCTCATACTAGAAAAGCTCTAGGATGGACCAGTTGTGAGCTTGAAGCATTTTGACTTTGTACAACTAGGTTTTAGCATGCTCCTCAAACTTTTGAGCTTCTAACCACAGCTTGGCATTCAACTTTGTAGTAATCTTGCTACCCACAACTATCCTTAGTGATGGGAGTTAGACTTCTAAAGGTAGAACAGCTTTAGACCCATACACTAAGGAGAATGGGTTAGATTATGTTGGAGTTCTATATGTGGTGCGGTAGGCCCACAAGGCTTCAACCATTAAAAGTCTTGTGATGGGGGCTTGCTCCCAGATCAAAGTAGCTCGAGATAAAAGATATGTGTTTATTTGTGATGTGAAAGAAGGAATATGATGCTGCTTGGGTTCCCTTACACCTATCCTAAAAGTGTAAGAATGTTACTCCACCAAGAAAGGATGTCGTTTGGGTTCTTTTACACCTATCCTAGTAATTGGAATATTGAATATAGTTTGTGTTTGTTTGTAGAGGGATAGGATGCCACTAGGTTCTCTTACACCTACCTTAAACATGGAGGATTCACAAGCGAAATATATTTCTAACACATAAGAGATGAAATTTGATATGAAAAGAAGTTTTATTGATGATTATTTTCAAACAAGATTCATGGATAATATTTCTTTAGTTAGAGCCCATTGATTGGAAGAATAGGGCACTCTCCTTTACAGTTTATGAGTGATAAGATCCTCCTAGTAGGCCTTCTATGGGAAAAGGCATTCCCAACCGGGTTCAAACTTATCTCCCATCTTTTGATGGGGCAATAATTGGTCTCCTTAGAACAAAAATAAGCTCCCACTTGCTCTAACATGGATCAACTTGTTGTGAGCTTGAAGCATTTTGACTTTGTACAACTAGAGGTTCTAGCATGCCTCTCCTCCAAACCTTGAGCTCTTCTAACCAGTTGATATACAACTCAGTAGTAATCTTGCTACCCACGCCTTAGTGATGGGAGTTAGACTTTTAATGGTAGAACACCCATACACCAAGGATAAAGGGGTATATTAAGTTGAGTACAGTGTTCACAAGGCTTCAACCCGCTCATTCCACCATCGCTTGTTGTTGTCGAGTGTCTTCTTCAATATTTAAATGAGATTTTTGTTGAATGCTTCTACTAGACCGTTTGCCCTCAGGTAATAGATGGTGGAATATCACCAATCTATGTTGTGTCTCTGGGCAAAGTTGTTGATTTTGGTGCTCTTGAATGCAGTACCATTACTGATATAATTCATCGAGGCACCCCTAACCTATATACGGTATGGTTCTTGGAGCACATGTGTGTGACCTCTCTGGGATTTCCTCCCACTTGTAAAAGTAGTTGGTGGCAGCTTAAATGAATTGGTGACCCTTGGAAGAAGGAGGATCGATCAGACCCACTATGTCGGTACCCCAACACTCGAATGGCCTTGAGACCAATGTAAGATGTAGAATGTTGGATGGTTAGTGTAAGACCACACACTTGTGGGCATCTTTTAGCCACGTCACTGCAGTTTGCAATCATTGAAGGACAGTAGTATCCTAATCTTTTGATCTTGGTTTCATCTTCAGACCGAATTGATGCGCTCCACATAAACCTGAGAGTACCTCGATCAAGATCTTACAGGCTTTGTGCTTGGATAAATAACATAACCACATATGATCAAAAGACCACAGGTTCCATCCACGAGATCAGGAGGGAGCTCTCTACTTCATCCGATGGGCTAATGACTTCTCTTGAGGTAGATTTGTGTTAGGTAATCCATGAATGGTTACCTCCAACGACTCATGATCCTTTTGAAAATAGCAACCTCCCCTTCAAATGAGAGTCTCTCGATGAGTTCAACATCAATAATGGATAAGACTTGTCTATTTTGGACCCTTATTGGAATGGACTCATCTTCTAAGCATGCCAACTTTGGCGAGCTTAATGCATACTACAACATTATCTCCTTGAAGAATCTTATAGATAGTCACCTCGGATTTGAGCCAACAACCCATGGATTACTTATGGTAATGATGAAGTTTATGCTTTAGAACCTTGTAGGACCCATTGATTTTGCTGATGACGAGCTGAGAATCCTTGAAGATGTTGATGCTCTGGATGCATAATGTAATGACTAACTCCAAACCGAAAATTAGAGCCTCATATTTGACTTCATTTTTGGTATAGATTGGAGATGATGAGATCATATCACATCACAGTCTGGAGTTAGGAGGGCTATTCCTACCCCTGTCTTCCCTGGAAGAGTAGATCATGGTTTTTCTTCTGTTTGAGAGGAAGCCACACAATCAAAATACATCTCCCAATAGTGAATGCTAGTGTCCCCTAAGTTTATGATTTATTCATCGGGGAGGTCATCACTAAGCGAAAATAAGCAGTAAGTGTGTGTGCTGCTAAGAAATCTGCTAGTGCATGTCCTTTCACAGCATGAAGGGGTATAAATGTGATGTCAAAGTGTGACAAAATCATGGACCATGCCAACCATCCGATAACATTGGTCGTCATAAAATATTACAATGAATTGATCTTAGAGATTCACCTTATGAGAAAGTATATAATGTCATAGCTTTTGGGATGCAAAGATTAAACCTAGACAAGCTTTCAATAGGCGGGTAGTTTGCCTCAACAAGAATTAGATGATGACTAAAATAGTAGAGAGAATTTTCTTTCCTTTCATCATTGGTTTGAGCCAACAAAGGGGAGTCGTCTAATGCGGGTCTTTCAGAGATGCTAGAACTAGTGGCGACATCAAGTAATGCTTGATGTCTTCAAAAGTATGCTGACACTTGTCATCCCATTTAAACTTGGCATCCTTTTTGATAAGTGCTGAGAATGGGCATCTTCCTGATAGGTTGGATTTGAAGCATCTTAGATATAACCACATTTGAAATGATCTAAGTTGAGTTAGACTTTTGGGGTGGGATTTCTAAAATAGCCTTGATCTTCTCTGGGTTGATCTCTATTCCCCAGTGTCGGACAACAAACCCAAGGTATTTCTCTGAAGCTACTCTGAATGCACACTTCAGGGGATTCATTTTGAGGTTAAATTATCTTAATCATTCAAAAACTACTCTCAAGTCAAAGAAATTTCTTTTCTTTAATTTTACTACTAGATCATCAACATAGCATTGACTTGATGGTGAATGAGTTCATTGAAGATCCGAGTCATGGCCACCGGTATGTAGCATTGGCATTTTAAGGTGAAAGGCATGACCTTATAACAATAGATTCCAATGGTTTGAAAAGTAGTATTTCTTTCATCATCTGGAGGCCATCTTGATTTGGTTGTAGCTAGGTGACCCATACATAAAGGAGAATACTGCATGAGATTAGGAAATGCCCACCATCAAAATTTCAATATAGGAAGTGGAAATTCATCCTTAGGACATGACTTGTTCAGATCCCTAAAATCGGTGCATATTTGAATTTAGCCATTCTTTTTCATAACTAGGATGACACTGGCTAACTAGGTGGGATATTTTTCTTCTCTGATAAAGCCAACATCAATCGCTTTCTTAATTTAAGAAGTGACTTGTTGTTCAATGTCTAATCGCATGCTTAGGAGCTTGCTTGATTAGGTTAGCATTAGTTCTATTACTAGTTTGTGACTACATCATGAGATAAATCAAGCATTTCTTTATAACTCCATGCGAAAAAATCCTTAAACTCAGCTAACAGCCTAACTAAGTCATTGGTTTCTTCATCATTTAACAAGGAACTGATGTACATCGGGCGTGGATCTTTTTTTGTTCCCAAGTTGATTTCTTTGGGTTCTCAATGGTTGATCTAATTTCTTCTTCAAACTATAGTGGTGCATCTTTGACTTCAGGCTCATTTGGGTCATCTGAAGTTTCTAAACATACCTCCTCATATGAGTTAGCATGATTTGAGATGATCTTATCAGATCCCAAATGAGTGATGGTGACTAAACAATGGTTTTCATCGTCGACTAGACCCATTATGCTGAATCTTAGTCTTAGTATTGATTGAGAATATCTGCTTTGGTTGTCCCATAACTTTTTAAAGTAGTCCGACTTGTGCTTAGACCAAGTATGTGGGATTAATCCTTTCTTTGCTAAGTTAATAACCAAACCAATAAAAAAGTAGTTGCATTAAATCTTTCTATGAATCATCATCAAGTTCTACATCGCTTGACTTGAGGATGATGCTCCTAACAAAAACCTCTTTAGCTTAACATCCTTGAATAACTTTGGGGCCTCCTTAACTATCAAACCTTCAACTTTCTGAAAGTGAGGTTAGAACCAAAAGTTCCCAAGCTACATTGTTCTACATAATGATAATTTGAATACATTCATGCTTTGCTTGGAGGCCTGATCTTCACCACTGTCTGGCTCAAACATCACCTCTAAAGGGACTCACTGAGAGGGGTTGGTCGGCATGCTAACCACATGAGACTCATCCCAACTAGACTCTAAGTCTATGGATAGCGGGGTACTCCTGTGAGCTGGAACATAGCTCCCACCTCCACACAGGAGGTCTTCCACCTCTAGAAATGCCTCTAGACTTGACTCTTCCTCTACTTGGTGGAGGTCGGTCATCCTACCCATGTGTTCATATGGAGGAACAAACTATGGGTAGAATTTAACATATAGCTCTACCTCTTCCTCAGTGTCTGATTCTCGCTCACTTGTACTTTCTTTTCTTTTCTTTCTTTTTTTCTTTTAAGTTTCTTTTCTTTTCTTTTATTTTTTTTCTTTAGATTTTGAACTTTCACCAAGTTCATGAGAATAAACTTTTGATTTGGAGGAAGATAGGTTGCATCGTCACAAATCTCAACCTCTCTAATTGAGAATGGCTCAAGTCTCCTTTTACACAATACCTATCTGAGGATGAAACTGTTTCCATGTATCCAATGCTTATCGAGTAGAGTAGTGAAAGATGTATCTGAATCAATTATGTAGAACTTGGCTTCTGCCTTCAAGTTATCTGTCTCCAATGGCAACATGATGGAGCCTAAAGCCCTCTTGCCTTGTTCATTGAATCCTCTCAACATCATCCGATCTCCTCAAAGTTTGGAGATGTCGATCCTTACAAAGGTCTTTAGACTCATAATATTACCGATCCCGGATCAACTAACACCTAACTCAGGGCTGGTCCTCCATAAGCATATCCATAGGTGGACCATCCTATGGAGGGGCTTCTTGATCATTGGAACCAATGACTTGTTTACCTTATCCTGAGGTGCTACCCGAGGAGGTAGAACTTTTCCACTATGAAGGTTGACTTATGTGACTTCATGAGATAGTTTAATGGAAACTTCTACCTGCTCATCAGGTTCACCTACAACTTTTCCTATAAGATCATCAGAGTCAGATGACTCTAAATCAATCTCAATGGGCAAACCCAGTGATTTAAGAATGGGCAATCCATTTCAAAATCAGAAGGAGTGGATCAAAATTGTTATAATTATTAGTACTTGGAGAGCTTTCTATAGGAATGAAATCATCAAGATCATCAAAAGTAGAGAGAATGTAGAATCAACCTTCTTCTTCATTTATTTCTTAGATTTGTATGCTGGTACAAAGTAAAAATCAAGTAAAGTGGGCAGAGAGAGGGATTTGGCGCCCTGTCTATTGATAGAATACAACTGCAAGAAATAGAGCTAAAGGAACTATAGTTGTAGGTGGTTTAAACTTGATCGGTGGTTGCATTAATGTGCTATCCCAGGCAAGTGGAAGTGGTCGCTAATGCTGCTGGGCTTCTACCTCCCTCATGTTATCTTTAGCAACTTACAAACCTTCCTTGGAGTTGGAGGTTTGAGATGCTTCAGGCACCTACAAGGGTAACTTTTTGATCTTAGAAATCATTTTCTTGGAGGTTCTATATAGGGAGATATCCCAACCTTCCTCTACCTTGAGAAGATCGCATGTATCCCCAAGGATTACCCTAACAGAAGTAGTGGGTTGTTCTAGTAGGTATTCCTTAGATATGACAATGGCACCCGACTTGTATCTATGCTCAAGCCGGTCCTTAAAGGTAAAGTAATATTCCAAAATATGTCCTAGCATGGTAGGGGCAAAAGTTTGGATCATGACTTGCCCACATCCTCTCCTTGGCTCACGGTAACTAAAATCGGGGCTTCTTTAAGAGGTCCTTAAAGATCTTCCTAACTACCTCCCTCTTGAATGAATAATTTAAGAGGCAAGTAAGTGATAGTTACACGGTGGTGGATAGGCTGCTACTAATGTTGTGGATTATACCGAAAGGTGCGGTGGTGGAGGCCATTGTGGCAACAAAGGTGGTCGATATAACGACCGAGGAGGTGGTAGAGGAGGCTGCTGAGCATGAGGTCTGTCTGACTGAACCCTAGCTGGTTGCTTCCCCTTATCAACTATTATGACTTCCCATCTTTTCAAATGCCTTCTATGATCTAGGCTTAGCTGACTGATCCTGGAAATTTAACTGTTTGACCTCTCATTGTAGACTAGCCACCTTGTTGATTAATTTCTCAAATGTCTTAATGGTGAACCATTTAAGCATGAAGGTAATGCAGCCATGAATATTCTTGAGTAGAAATTCAATGGCATGCCATTCAGACAAATGTGGTTCGTATTTCATACTTAAATTATGTCATCTAAAAATGTAATCAACAAGGGACTGACCAGGGTGTTGTTGAGCTACAACGAGATTGCCCACAGTTACCCTTTGTTGAGCTCCAGCAAATCTCTTAATAAAGATCTACTTCAAGTCAACTAATGTCTTCACCAACCATTAGTTCAAAGATACCAATCAAATGTTATGCCTATCAAGCTACTGACTAAGAGGTGAAATAAGAGTGCATTGCTTCCACTGACATTGCAACGTTCAACCCTGAAGTGTGCTACTGAGGGTTCCTACTGCCATCAAAAACTTTGAAGGATGGAGGCACAAAGCCCTTAGGGTATTGGACACCATCAAAATTCTTCGGGTAGGGTCTACCTTTTGGAATAGATGAGACACCTCAAGCTTGCACTAATGCATCCCTCACCTGTTGCTCCACCATGTGTTTAATGTCTTTTTCATTGAGGTGTTATCCACCACCTTTCTATGCAAGCTACCGCTATCTCTCTCTGCAGGAATGCAACTAAAATGATCTAAAGTGTGTGCCAACTTTGCTCTGTCAGCTACTACGAGAGAAGGTTGTGAAACTGGAGTTGAATTCTACAATGCTTACCATTGCCATCAACTCTTCAATCTTCTTCCCATTTGGTCAATATGATCATCCCTCTACCTAAGGCGGTGGAGGAGGTGCTGAAGTGGATGATGTCATCCTCTTCAACTATAATAGCTTCTTGATTGTGTTGATCTCTCAAGGGAACTCTAGATCCATGTGAACTTCCCAATCCTCAAGAAAATTATCCTCATCTGGATCAAAGCTGACTTTTCCCTCCTCACAATCTGACCGATCACTTCCTAGAAGTTCTCTTCTACAAAGTCTTGTATAAAATATCATCTAGGGAACTAAGGGTACAAACACGCCTGAGAGGGGCTATGCTCACTGACATAGATGCACCTAACATTGCTTGCCATTGGAGTGCTGGCTCTGGGAGGGTTATGCTTGTTAGAAGAGATATGTTCATGACTACTCATGGGTGGAGTTGTGTCCCTAGGGAGATCCACTACCATGGGGACTAAGCCCCTTCCCTCTCTCTACCGCCTAGCTCCTGGTATGGTGGTGGTGGTGGTGACCACATGACTAGGTCACCACTTCTTCATCAAGATTGAAGTAGGAGGTTGAGAACTCGCCTCACCTTAGGGTGGAGTAGATGAATGGGATCCTTTGGCCGTAACCAGATCACTAAGGGTACTTTCTTCTCCCCGGATACTATATTTTATGCCTTTGTAGGAACAATGGATGGCATGACCTGAACTGGTGATGGTGGATGAGGAGTGGATCGGTGTGGTGGAGAAAACACCGGCTTTACCCTCGCCAAGACTTTTCCCATGATTGGTGGTACCCATCAACACTATGCTATCGATCCTATCGACCATGGTTTGATGGGAAATCAACTAGAGTGGAGGCCGCCACGCTTGCAAACCTCCATCATTCCCTCGCCCCCTAACTGCTACCAGGGCCTCGATGCTCCATCACTATGAATGTGCCTGGTAACACTCATAGGGATGATCGACCTCAAGTCAAATAATGTGCTAGACTCTGAATGTCTGTGGCCATGCATAATACCAGACCGGCATAGGACTTCCTACCTAGCCAAAACCACATGGTATGTAGGGAGGTGGAGGATGAAGCTATCCTCGGTAGTCTTCCTCCATTTGATGCCGAGGGGGAACAACTAGTCAAAATGGAGAAACCTCATGGGGAGAACCCTCTTCTACAATGTGTGATGTGGCATCTATCTCGGGTGACACACTCGTGGTGTCGCTTGATCTTGTGGCTCTTGTGTGTGACATTGTGTACCAAGAAAAGTTGTGTGAGAGCTAGATCCTACCTTGAACGTAGGGGAGGCTATCTTTGAAGTCAGGATAGCCTTCCCCTTAGAGGGGACCAGGTGCTAGCACTCACCCAAGTAGCTGTGGGATCAACTGATTGAGTGGGAACTGGACTGACTAGTGGAACCTCAACCGCCTTCCTCTTCAAGGAAGGATACTCATTAGAAGATGCACACCGGCTGATAGCCACCTCATCCCGGCTAATGGTGGTGAGGGTCACCCCCTCATAGGTAATGCAAGCTCCCTCAAATCCTCGACTAAAGAGCACTAGATGGGTGGAGTCAGTCTGAGGGATGCTGGCTCGATCCAAGGCCAAATCCATCTTGAATGGAAAGGTGAAAACAAACTTCTGAGAGGCCATGTGTATCGACTATAAAGATTGCATAGATTGATCTGAGTTGTATGGCTGCATATGCTGAAATATAACTTGTATTAGATTTCTGCCTTGATATTTGTTCCAAGAAAGTAACAGAGGCTTGGAGTTTTGAAACCACACTTAATAATTCAAATATGTTAAGTGGGGTTCATTGGAGAGATTTGGGTGTTTGGAGGAGAGTCTTTTGCCATTTGATTTTAGACCCATACTCAACCAATTTAGGTAGGTTGGGTGGGGTTCAAAGATTTGAGGAGAGATTTTTTTTCTGGAGATTGTTTGTATTTTATGTTTCTTGTTTGAAAATATGTATTGTTTGAAATAACCTCTACTTAGCAAATTTGGGTATGCTAAGAAGGGATTGTGTGTTTGAAATATTTTTGCTTGTGAAGATTTGATTGTGTGATAATGATTTGAAAAATGGGGCTTCTTACTTAACAAATTTGGTATGTTAAGTAGAGGCCACATGTGTTTGGTTTGTACTTGAAGATGAGACTTTCACTTAACAAATTTGCTATGTTAAGTGAAAGCCAAGTGTGATTGTGAGATAGATTTGATTTTCTTTGAAGATGGGAGTCCCACTTAAAAAAATTGGTATGTTAAGTGAAAGCCCCAAATATGTTTGAGATGTGTTTATTTTTCTTTGAAAAATGAGACTCTCACTTAACAAATTTGGATGATATCCCTGACATCTCTAGTGTTGATGGTGGTATTGACTAGGCAGATGTTCGCACCATGACCTAACTGAATGGTGAAAGGAGTGCTTTGTAGATCCATTTCTGTGAAAGTTAAAGATGGGATTAGTAATTAGTAATTATTATTTCACCCCATACTTTCAAGATGTAGAGGTACTATAGAACCAATAATGGTGTAATAAAGATACACTCTACGGAATGATTCATTCTGTATAGAGGCTCATATTGAATTTGTTACACACTTAAATCACCATTTTGTTATTTTAAATTTTCAAAACTTTTATTGCTACTATAGCTATATTATGACCAAACATGGAAAGAGAATCCGTCCCCAACTCCATAAATCTCTTCACCCCACCTCTTCGATGAAAAGAGTAGTTTGAATGTCGTTAAAATTTTTAGAAGGTAGATGAGATATTAGATAAGATACTACCCATAAATTTTTTCCTCATTTGGTGAGAACTTTAGATCTGGTTCCAAGTTTCCTATAGGTGTAAGCCCCTATAGTTAACTCCCCAATAAGTGAGAGAGTTCTTTCGATTAAGGCTAGTCATTAGATTGCTAAATGTAGATATAGTAGTAACATGTAGAGTTTCAAAATTTAGATTATGAAATTTATCATTTCAACTTAAATCGGATGGTTGGGGAATGATGATGGATCTAGATCCCATGGTTCCTTCATCAGGGTCAGTCCTTCTTCTTAGTCGAGGAGGTAGTCGACTCAACATGATAGAAGGATTCTCATCGAACACATGACATCCAAGAAATCTTTGTAGACCTGGGGTGGTGTTTGTCTAACGAGACAATCTTAAGTCTAACTTAGCTGACAGAGGGTTGTTTGCCCTATCTAGTATACCCTATGATTCACAACTCAAAAGGCAGAGCCATTGGGGAGCATACGAGATATGATCATGATCGTATAATGGAGTCGATTGGCCAAAACCACCCGAATGAGGACTCTCATAACTACTTCATCTGTGGAGCCTATTCCATGAGGGATACGAGCCACGCCATTACTAACAAGAGATTAATTGAGAGTGAATATAGCATAATACTTGATTTGACATTGGCTTCTTTGTGAGAAGTTTTCTTAATTTGTCACCCCACAAATAGTTGGAAGGTGGATAGATTCGCTTTGGTTTAAGTTTTGATGATAAAGTTTCATTTAAGTAGTTGCAGATTGCTATTTGAAAATTGATTAATTAGAATATTTTTAAGAGTTTTAGATTCTATCAACTCGCTTAGCTACCAAAGAGAATTCGATCTACTATCATTTGACAAAATCAATTTTTTAGATATTTCACTAATTTAAAACTCTTTTCATAGGTTTTAGGTTTTGTTAACCTAGACCCAATCCTAATACTGAACCAGGAAGCAACACGCGCAACATCCTTAGACATTTGAATTTAAGCATTCAAGTAGGCACATGGGTTTCTAGTAATTTAGGTAATTTTATTTATGAATTATGAGATTGATTTTGTATTTTCATTTTTTATTCTAATTTATCCTGCAGACATTAAAATTTACACTTGAAATCTCTATGTCCGAGCACATGCAAGAATTTTTAGCTAATTTCATCTAATTAATGAAATTATTGATTTTAAAAATCATAATTATGATGAAATTCCTTGATTTTTGATTGAAGGAAACCCTATGATTTTTATAGATTTTGATTTAGTGATTCTCTATGTACACAAAGAGCACTGGTGAAGAGGCCATTTTGATTTAGATTGTAGTTTAACACATTATTTGCACTTAGTTTACTTGTTGAGATTTTGTAATTTTTTCAAGTTGAATTTAAGCAATTTTATTATCTCCCTTTTGTTGATAAATTTTGTTCTCACATATTGGGGAAATTAATAAGGTTTCAAGACCTACACGGAGTGTGGTCCTAAAACCTAAAAGATGTTGGCTAACTTTGCTTAAGAATGAAACAAGCTAAGTGCCAATGGAAGGAAAGATAGTCTCTCACATAAAAAATGCAAGTCCACTATCGATGCTTGGAGACAAAATCATCTACTAGAGATAGAGAGAGGAACCATCCCTGAGTCGAGTAAAAATCTGTTTATTTTTGGTTTGTGTTTGTGTGTTGTATATATGAGGGGACATCAGACCGAGGATGTACTTATTGAGGTTATCAGGTACTAGATTAAAGGATAGTGTATTATCTTGAGAGATTGAAGTCACTACCCTATAATGGACCTAATCACTTTATAAGGACCCCCTAAGGCATGATGGGTCTTCGAATATATGAGAGATTTTTCCCATACTTTACATGGAAAAGTAAAGGGTTTATTTAAACCAGGTAAGTTAAGTTTTCTATGGAGGCAAGCCTCCATAATTAATTACATCTTAAGGGAAGTGAGTCCCTTAAGAATACTCTCGATTAAAGTCAGCGATCGTTGTCTCTAAGGAATTCAAAGATAGGACTATAAAAGGATTGTATTTTAGAAAATCAAATGGGAGAGAGCAAAAGGGAAGAGTTATTATCAAACCAAAGGATATGAGTGGGAGTGCTCATGAACTAGGAAACCTAGTGAGCACTCCAATCTATCTTATGGTTGGGCTTTATGTATTTGAAATTGAGGAGATTTATTTATTTGAGTTGAAATTTTATTTAGAAATCAAGGACTTATAATTCCACAATACAAGATTGTGGAAATGCCTAAGATGTGAGGATTTATGCTTGTATCTTGCAAAGGGAAACAATAACCTTAGATTCTAAATCTAGCTTTGGAAAAGTACAACCCTAAATCTAAAGTGAAAGTGGGTATATTGTTTACTTGCACAAGAGAGAGCAAGCCACCCGTTAGACTTGTTACCACTTGGAGTGGCGAAGATAACTCCTCATGCTTTAAATTCATGTGAGCAAATCATATGCTTTGCAAGATGGTTAAACTATTATTTATTTAGAAAAGAGACTAAGTCCTTAAACCCACTCCCTAAGAGACTAGATCATGAAGGGCATGAATAATGACTTAAATCTAATGCAAATTTTGTCAAGTTTTATTTGATTTTTGGACTTTTTATTTTGACACAAGCTATAGAATTTTGTATGCCTAAATGTATGAGAAATTGGTTATGGGCCAAATCAAGAGAGAAAGAGGTGTTCTTCTATCATTGGTTTTTAAATGTTAAGCCCATTATTCTTTAGCATAGATGGAAGCCCTCTCTTAACAAAAGTGGTAGATTATGATGTGAATGGTATTATACGTACAATCATCCAGCTAAGGAGTTGCTAAATATTTTTTATTATCTTGATTTAGTTCCTAGGCTTTTATGTGAGGTCATGAGTTTTTTTAAAATTTTAGTTATGAGTTTTTAGTGGGGTAGAAAATTTATTTTTCATCCTAAGAGCCTAATTACATCCCGGCCACACAACAATCACCAATCATAAAGAAACTATGAAAAGACATGCTATTTCTAATGCACAAGCTAAAACAACATCAAACAATTCTATAAAGCAATCACAAAAGAATAAGAGGTAGTCAGGTACCACCATACAACCTGAAAAGAAATGTAGATAGTCAAGCTCTATCCTTATACATCCCAGTATAATAAAATAATAATTACAATTATAAATTGATAAGTGTCATGGGTGTCTTCATTCTTCTTCCTCCATTATTTACTCTTCATCTTTCATTCCTTTATTTTGATATGCTCAATTTCTTTCTTTCTTTTGGTTTGATTGGAATGTTGTTTGCTCCAAAGGCATCACATGGTGTATAAGACTTGGTTTTATAACCAATGCTCATCCTAATCCTCCATAACACTTATCCTAATCCTAATAAAAAATTACATTAATAAAGAAGAAAAGTAAATCTAGTTATGCCTGTAAAACAAGTGTTAGCTAAACACATCATACGACCCAAACAGTTATATAAATAATTTAGACTTAGCACCTCACACATGGGCTATGATTAAGGGCTAACCAACCTGCACAACAAAAAAATATTTGTATTTTTGTTACAGTGGCCCCTTAAGCCCGACCCCCTGCATAAAACTAGACTTGGCCAATATTGAACTAACATCTAGACTACAGACATACACCCTAACATCCAGTATAAAATAATACATCACAAACCCAAACATACACCAAACCACATCCTTAACATAAAATTAGAAATGATGACTTAATCTAATGTGTATGTGTTGCTCGTGATATGTCCTAACTAGGCTTTAGGGTTATAATTTGCTAAGTGTGGGGATTTAACCTATAAAGGGTTGATTTCCCTTTAAGCGGTTTAATTGATTTGAAGATTTTACTTAGTGTTTTCTTTTGTTTCATATAGCCTACAGTTAGCAACTAAGTGTTATAACGAGAGGAAAGAGAGGGAATCTCTCTTTTATCCCTACCTTATGTCATTTTAAAGGTAAGTTAATTAGCTTAGTTTTCTTTAATTAATGGCTTATTATGTGTTTTAATTAACCCTAAGTTTAGGTCACTCTAAATAACCCTATTCAATAAGAAAGCCATTTTAGGATTAATTAGAATGGATTACTATTACATAACACACATTCATTCATTTCTTTCCATAATGTATATCATGCATATGAGTGATCCTAAGCATACTTATACATGTATTGTAAATCTTAGCATACTCGATGATGAATGCAAAGAAATGTATTTTAAATTTAAATATTTCATTTGTTGATTGAATTATGAATGCATGCCTTTATTACATAAGAAGGAGGGATTTTCATCCATTAGATATACACATTCACATGTACAAAGGTTTTAAGTGAGTACGTCACCATTATTTTCTACATTAGGGGCGTAAGGTACAAGACCTACTTAGAAAATCTCACGGACTAGGATGTCGACTAATATACCACTTTTCTTAGATACATGTAGATGTATGAACAACTATAAGGATAGGAAAACCCATGCAAAAGTTATGTTTGATTTATTTAATTTTTGATTCTTATTCATTGACCACATCATACATGCAAATGTATAAGAGTTTTAAGTGAGTATGACACCATTGTTTTCTACACCAGGGGAGTAAGGTATAAGACCTACTTAGGGCTACTTAAAGCATCACAACCCTGGGATGTCCTGACTAATATACCACTTTTCTCAGATACATATGAATGTACAAAAAAAGAACCAAATAGATAAGGAATCATGCAAGAAATTATGTTTGATTTGGTTGTATAATTTACATGTGTGATATGAAATTCTTCCTAAATCTTAACATGGAGATGCCTAGGAATAGATTTAGGCAAATGTTGTTCTTTTCAAATGAACTATACACTTGCAAATCCTATGTGAATCCATGTTAAGATAGGGAAAGAGAACTTTATATTACACATCTTATACTATCATCACATGCAAGCTTATAAATATTTGTAATTAGCATTACTCCATTTATAATAATTGATTTATAGGTTTCGAAAATAGCTTTTGATTTAATAGTGATAATAGCCACACATATTTTAATTTAAGTGAAAAGTTATAATTTGATATAAAAGAAAACATTTTATTTAATTAATTTTCAAAAGAAATGAATGTGTGATTTCATATGGTAAGCAATACTTAGCATGATTGGAAAAGAATAAAGAAATGAAAACACATGATTTCATTCATCCCAATTAATTCCTAAGGATAATCATATTAAATAAGGTTATTTAAAATAAACCAAAATTCTTTAAAGACATTTTTTAATTTTTGAGTTTGATTTGATTTAGAAAATATGAAAAAGTTTTGCTAGTCCTAACCCAATTCCCCATGTGTGAATTAATTTGGTTTGATGAAGAATATTTAAGTTGATTTTATGTTTTAATTAGGTTAAGGTATGAATTAAGTGAATTAATTAACCCTTACCTATATCACCTTAAGTTAATTAGCTAATTAATGATAAGCCAATATGATATGCAACCATATAAAAAATAAATTTGCAATGCTCCTAAGAAATGAAAGGGGCCTAATGCAATTGGCTTATGTTTAATAGTTAATTAAACTTAAGGGATCCCACTTAATTACTTTTATGATTTTCTCACACATGTGAGCCAACCATAATTTCATTATCTCTCACCATGGGTTATGAAGACCCAAGGACTTACCCAAGATCAATTAAAGGTTGCTTAAGTATGAACGAATTGATTTTTAATTTTAATTTCATTGAGCCTTTAATTATTTGATTAAACACTTTGGCTATGTTTTAATTTGAATGATGAAATTGACTTAGGGGAAAAGATCAAAGGCAAGGCCCCAATCCTAATTCCTAAATCATTTTAACATTCAATTAGATTCGATTTCCTATCTTGAAGATTAATCACTTAATTAATCAATTAATTACATTAACCATTAATTAATTTGATTTTAATGGTAAAGAAGACTTAAGAAATGAATTAGGAAAGGTATCCCCAGCACATTCCCTAAGTTATCTCACTATTCAAGAGAGGTGATTATGTTTAAATGATTAATCAAGTTACTATTTATTCATTAATTATGATTAATTAGATTAAGAGAGTGATTATGGTTTAATCAAGTGATTTCCCTGATTAAGCAATTAATAAAATCCCAGAAAAATAAGGGAGGCAGAGGTCATCCCCCTAAACAACCACATAAAATTTGAGATTAAATGAGTGTTTAATTAAGGTATAATTAAGCTAATTAAATTTTTGATAAAATATTAATTAATCCAAAATCACTATTCAAAATCAATTAATAATAATTTTTTCTAAATTCTACTTTGAAATATCTTCAAAATGTGCCTAAGTTTGTATTTTTTGGACTTTTCTACAGCTATTTATGATTTTAGAAAGTTTTAGGACTAAAAATTAATTAATTAATCCTAATTAAAGCTTTTATCCCATCGGGCCATGTGGTAGCTAACACATCGCACTTTCCACATGGCGCGATGGGATTAGCTATTTAAGTAGTCACATCCGAAGGTTGACTCGGATGGCCGTGGACATGCTTTCTATGGGCCATCATCTAAGATCGGATGGCCATGATTCAATCCACGGTTTAGGAAAGGAATTGGCTCGGGATTTGATCGAGCCGCTCATCCCAATCACACGGGATGGATGGCTCATGATCTATCCCATTCCTGAATGATGAAATACAGATGTCATCCATCTTCCCTCATTCGATCCGAGCTCACGCGAGCTCAGATTGTCTCCAAACTCTTTCCACACCTTCAAGGAAGGGAGACACACATCCAATGGTAAAATCCATGAATTTCAAATTTCCTTCACTAAAGGCCAACCCATTTTTCCATACAAGGCTCGATTTATAAAATTACCTCACCGTAACTAACGCCGGTGCAGGTAATGGAGATAGCTTCACCAAGTTGAGGTGAGGCTCATGAGAGCTTTGAGATTGATTTTGGTTTGGAAGGCTGACCAATCCACACACACAAGAGGCTCACCGATCGGACTCCTCCCGTGGCTTGGAAGCTTGGGAATTAGTTGATTGGCTTCAATAGGTATGGTTATGGTGTAAGAGAAATTGAAATTTGATTTAGTGGAGAGGAGTATTGCTCGGATTGGGATGTCTTATTTTGGCACGGAATGGGAAATGCCGGGTTTGGAGATCCTTGGAACATTATGAGGGGCTTCAGAATTGACTTAGGAGGGCTCACAATGTAAGTGTCTTCAAAATCATGCTCCAATTGAGGGGGTATACCCCTCAATTTTCAATGATGGATGGACGTGCATGATTTGCACTCGTCACATCGTCCTGTCCACGGACTTGTCTCCATTAAGTTAGGGTGGCACGTCAGGGAGGAGTGATGGGAGGTTTCCATGGATCCACTATGTTTGGATGCAATGGTTTGGATCCAATAGGTGCTTAGTTTGGGTTGGAGGTGAGTCAACTCACCTCCTCAAATCCTGGCCAACCTTGGGTTTGGGCTAGGTGGGCTAGGTGGGGTCAGGAGAAAGTTTCATGGAGGGCTAAGGGGCCGCCATGGGGATGAGAGAGTTGACTTTGGCTTGGATACATTATTTTTGAAGTTTAAATCCTATGGTTTAATGGCTAGTCCCCTTGGTGGGTCCCACATAGTTTTTGGGGAGGTCTTAGGCTAACCTAAGGTGAGTTTAAGTTGAGTCAGCCCAAAAGATCCCATAAGTTGGATTGAGTAGTTTGGCTTGGATTGGTCAAATGGGTTCCACTTGGCTAGGTTTGGGTTGAACAATTGGTAAAATTGGGTCAAACTAAGGCAAGTTAGGTTTATATGATGATTTGGGATGTTTTGGTTAAATTAATTTGGATTGGTTTGTTCTAGGTTTGGATTTGACTCATTTGGATTCAAAAGGGTTAAATTGGTCAAGTTGACCAATTTAACTAAATTATGTTGGGTTAGGTGTTGAGTCAAGTTCAATTTGTTGATTGGTTTGGTTTAATTTGGAATTAATTTGAATTTTGGTCAATTTGACCTTTAGGTCAATTTGGCTAAGTCAAGTTGACCAATTGGTCATCTTTGGTTCAATCATGGGTTTCAATCATTTGAAGTTTAGAATTGATTTATGATTTGGAATTTGATTTGGGATTGAATTTGATAATTGAGAAAATCAATTGGATTGGGGTTGATTTGAATTTGGTTAAGGCTAAGTCCATAAGATAAAATCAAAGGGCTTAGGAAGGGATTTGGAGTTTGAATTTGGTGATGGATTTCAATCATTGGATAATTTGATTTGATTTTGGGATTTTGAATTTGAATTTGAGGTTTGGGTTTGAAAGAGGAAGAAGCAAGGATTGGGCTTGGGCTATAAGTATTCCTAAATCAAGGCACAATCTATTCTTATGGCTAACCCTTTTAAGTCTCTAGGGTTAGGTTAAGTGTTCACCTAATCACTAGAAGTGTCTTAAGATTAAGGAACTCTTAGTGTCTACGAGAGTCCTAGATCTATGATGAGGGAGTTAAAAGCTCACTCCAAAAGTGACTAGACCTCGAAGTGCTACTTGCTCAAGATTGGGGCATGGTGCTACAAGGATTTAACTATCAAAAGTAATATTGGCCGGTGACCGGGAGGAACTAGTAGCTGAATCATCTGGCGTGGGGCTGATATGTGATTAGCTCAACGAGAAGTGGGTTATTGTGCTACACCATCCGAAGCATGGAAAATTTATGGGTTCCCATGGAAGGGTAAACACGAAAGAAGATGAGGAAGAGGAATCGTGGACTTACGGTTAGGGGAGATGAGCGTGAGGTCGCCACAGGCCCTTGCTAGATGGGGCTAATGAGAGAGAGAGATGGGATTGAGAATGGAAAAGGGTGAGGAACTTACAGATTTTGGAGGATGGATGAAGAGAGGCTTGAAGGGTGATGGAAAGAACGAGAGCTTAGCTTTTTCATTGAGGGAAATGAAGAGGAGGGAGACTAATGTGTGCGATTTTGGTAGAGATGAATGAGTGGGAGAAGTTGGGAAAGAGAGAAACCAAAAGAGAGAGGTTAGGAGGGATGTCCGTGTGCTACAAGAGGGGCGAATGAGGGAAGACCTGTGCGATCCAACTCAGATCGACCGCGAATGAGAATTTAGGGCTGGTTTGGATTAATAGGCATATATTAGCTTTTTTAATTAATTTCCTAAGCATTTAATCAATATTAATATGAAT
>CM038224.1:80069146-80186492 GCA_021442155.1 Cymbidium sinense | reverse complement strand
ATTGATCCTTTGGGATCACTTTTGTTTTACTTTTATTTTATGTCTTTATTTTATTTTACTTATGTTTTAATGCAAAATAAAATATGTTTGATCTTGACTTTATTCTTTAAAATACTCAAAATATCTAAAATTGTTTAAAGGATTTCTAAAATAATGTTATTTATTTTTAAAAATAAAATAAAATTACTTAAGAATACAATAAACAAACATATTTTTAAAACTAAATAAAAAAAGTAAAAAACAAACACAAAATAAATTGATCCCAAATAAGCCCTAAATGTGTTGGCACTTGACAATTCATTAGCAGATTGATAGCAATTTGTTAATTTGTTAATAATTTGAGGAGCCAGTTGGGAACACTTTGTTATTTGTATTTTGTTGTAGTTATATTTTAATTTAAAATAAAACATATTTGATAGTGATAATTATTTTCAAGGCATCCCAAAATTATTTTGAATATTTTTAAAAATAATATGATTTACATTCAAAAAAATTAAATATAAAAAGCCCTTAAAAATATACAAACAAACATGCTTTTAAAAGGAATTTAAAAATAAAAATATAAAATATAAACAAATTTTATCCCAAATAAACCCTTAATGTATTAATTTTTAATTAGTTTGTTAGCATTTTATTTACTTATTCAATAGTAATTTTTAATTTTTTTCATATACAAAAAATGGAATTATGAGCCATGTAAGCTAATGTATGCCATAAATAAAAGTCTTATTTTGAAAGTAATGATTCCTTCTCCTCTTCTTCTATTTATGAATTGGATACTTGATCAAGTGTGAAACATAGGGCCCATTTGGGGCAATATTTTCACTGTGGCACGTTACACCGTGATGTAGGATAATTTGTTTCGCAATGGCGCACTCATAACTCACAAATTTCACACAAAGTAACTAACCTCTTGCAAGCTAACCCTGGTCGTGTTTAGTTGTTCTAGCTTGGACTTCCCTAAATGAACCTACTTCATTCACAAGCCGCAACACTCATTCACTTCCAACCAATTTTAGTCCCTTCGAAACCATCAACTTTGACTGTATGAGAAGTCTCCGCATCATCGTGATTTTCTATGGATTGTGAGAAGCCCTTTATCCTCCATGTCCTCACTTTGCCACAAGTATATTTCCCATTTGAGCTCTACCTCGAAGCTTTATGGCAAGCTCCTGTCTCCTCTACCATATGTGCATTATCGATCAATCTCACATGCCTCCAAGCCCATATCCCCATCTTGTCTCCTAGAGCCCTACCTCCGTCTGCTATAGCTGAGCAACTACAGATAGTTTGTTGTATTGACTACTTTCTCATAATGTATCTCATGTACACACTTGTGTGCACACTATATAATATGGAAATAATATAAACTTGATATGGGAAACCCAAGAGAAAGTGGAGAAAGTGTGACTTGGAAGAGAGATGAAAATAATGTTTTCTAATCTTTATTTGAAGGAGATAGATTGATAATCGACTCACAACTTGCTCTTCTTTTATGAAATTCTGTTAACTTTATATTGCTCAGAAAGTTTTTTTGTCATTAAAATTAAAAGTTATGATTTTATTCCATGATGTTTAAAGTTATTGGAAAATGATGATATAGAACAATGTTTTAATATATTAAATTTATTTCTTAATTTAATATTATCAATTTATTTTAATAGTTCTAACAATCTTTGAGTAGATCCATAATATTTTCTTTTCTTAAATCATTTTTCTCATATTAAAAAAAATTGTCTACACAAATACCATTTTATTATGATGATGTCAAACTCAAAATATATATATGAACACATTTTAAAAGATGAGAAAAGAAAAGTATATATTGGTTCATATGTTTAGGATTAATTTTTGCAATATATAATCTTTTTTCATTCAAATCTAATTCAAAAATAATAATAATAATTCTTCTAATGACGGATTAGGTAAAGAAAATCTCCACAAGAGATTAATTTTCTTTATCTTAGATACATTCTTAGTGTTCTTTTAATATTTTTTGACATATTTTATGCATTAATATCTTCTGAGCTTTGAAAAGCACTTGAATCAAAATATGAAAATGAAGTTGTGGATCTAGATAAATATTCGATTCAATCGTTCAATGAATATAGATAAAATGAGTGAAGTAATAAATTTCAAAATATTATTCATATTCTAAAAGACCATAGTATAAGCATGACTAAAGCATTTATAGTTGTATCGATAATAGAAAAATTATGACCATCAAGAGTCAATTTGCATAAACACTTAATAGAAATAAGATGTCTCTTGATGATCTTATTATTACACTTAGAATAGAAGAAGAAAAATTAAAACTCTAACTAAATTGAATATCAAATACATGTCAATCTGATGAAAAAGTGTAATTTTAAATTGGAAATGTTTAAGTTATTTAATAGAAGTTTAAGAAATAAATTTCACACAAGTCTAATAATAAAAATAAAAAATATAAAGAGATTTCATATTGAGTATGCGGAAGAATCAACCATCTTGCAAATGCTTATTATTATTGAAAAGATAAGACATCCGAAGAAAATAACAAGACCTTTGAGCAAAATTGATCTCAACCACAAATTAATATGATTACTTTCAATGTCAATGATTCTCTTCCTTTGATGTATGATAACTCATCATTTGAAATTAATTTTTATATTATTCTATAGAATGGTGGGCAAATACTAGAGCAACTATACATGTGAATTTTGATAAATCTTATATTTCTTTCTAGGATAAACTAAGAGCAAGTGTAAGCATGGGCAATTGAGCACTAGTTAGTGTGGTGGGTGAAAGAGATGTTGATCTAAAATTGACATAAAAAAATTAAAATAATATTTAATTTTGCATGTGCTAAACATTAGGAGAAACTTAATTAGTAGTCCACTATTTGTTCAATATAGTTATCATCTTATTTTTTATTTGAATAATATTATTATAACCAAATGTGGATCATTTGTTGGAACGAGATATTTATGTAATGGTTTATTTAAATTAAACTTGTTATCATATAGTAATAAAAATTCTTGCTTAAATTCTTCTATTAATTGTTTTTTAATATTTGACATGCAACCTATAAAATAATTAGAAGAATGATGTTTATGAATATAATATCTAAAAAACATATAAATAAAGAAGTGAAGTGTGAAATCTACTCTCATGAAAAATAAATTAAAAAATTATTTAATTCTATTTCTATTGAGAAAAATAATTTATAGATCTTATTCATAGTGATATTTGTAATTCAAATGGTAATTTGAATAGAATTGGTAAAAGATATTTTATTACTTTTATTGATGCTTTTTTAAAAAATTGATTTGTTTTTTTAACTAAAACTAAAAATAAATTTTTTGATATGTTTAAGAAATATAAATTAGAAGTAGAAAATTAATTAAATAAAAAATAAAGATTTTAAAATTAGATAGAAGTGGAGAATATATTTCTTTCATATTTAATAACTTTTCAAGAAAATGATATTATACATCAAGTTACTCTTCCATATTCAGCTCAATCTAATGGAGTAGTAGAACAAAAAAATTGATTATTAATTAATATGATAAATGCAATGATAATCTTCTCAAATTTGTTGAATAATTATGAGGAGAAGCATTATTAATAGCTTACTTTAATTTAAATCAGATTCCTTATAAGGATTCTAATAAAATGCCTTATGAAGTTCGAAACAAATAGAAAATTCAATTTGAAGATTTAAAACTTTGGAATTGATTAGCTAAAATATGTACTCTAAAATATAACAAGAGAAAATTATGATCTAAAACTATAGATAGTGTATTCATTTGATATTCTCTTAATAGTTTTACTTATAGATTTTTTATTATTAACTTCAACATTAGTGATATTTTAAATAATATAATTATGAAATCTAGAGATGCTACATTTTTTAACATATATTTTCTATGAAACATATGATTATAAAATCTATTGATAAAAAAGAAATTTCAATGGAAAAATCTCTAAAAAATAATATTATTATTATTTTCACTAAAAAAATGAGAACAATGTTAGGAAAACTAAAAGAATTAGAAAAGGGAAAATTTCAGGTGATGATTTTTATTCTTTTTTAACTAAAATATTTAATTTAGAAAATGATCCTACCACTTTTAATGAAGCTATGATTGTGATAGATGCACCATTTTAAAAATAAGATATTAATAATGAAATAGATTCTATCTTATCAAATAAGACTTGGATATTTTGTAATTTACCTCTTGGTTATGAAACTATTTGATGTAAACAAATATTCAAAAAAAATTAAAATCAAATGATTAGTGAGTCTGATAAATGTGTTTATATTTATATTAAAATTATTGATCATGATTATATTATTTTATGCCTTTATGTTGGTTAAATTTTAATTTTTTGTATAAATCTAAATAGTATAAATAATATTAAAAAGTTTCTATCAACTCAATTTAATATGAAAGATTTAGATGAAGTTAATGTAAAACGGGTATAAAGATTTGTACAAATGCAAATAATATTTTTATCACTCAATCACATTATATTAAAAAACTTTTTAAGAAATTTAATTATCAAGACGTAAATCTTATAGGCACTCCATGCAACTCTAACTTACATCTTTCAAATAATTTAAGTGATAGTGTATCATAATTAAATTATTCTCAAATAATTGGTTCTAGGAAAATTTAGACATATTAGTAACCCAAGGGAAATTTATTGAAAAATATTAGAAAAGATATTTAAATATTTATAAAGTACAATAAACTATTCCATTCATTATAAAGTGGTTTTCTTACAATAAGAGAAGGATATTGTGATGCTAGTTGGATTGCTAACATTTATGAAACAAAAGCCACTAGTGATTGTCTTCACATTTTATGGTAATGCAATATTATGAAAATCTATTAAACAAACATTAATCTCTATATCAATCATAGAAGTAGAATCGTAACACTTGATCTTGCTACTTCTAAAATAGAGAGACTTAAAACTTTATTAATTTATTTTTCTTATATTGAAAATTTTGTATATGTTATTTTAATAAATTATGATAATTAAGGAGCTATAGCAAAAGAACAAGTGTAAAAGCATCATATGAGAATAGGACATGATTCTTTATATGAATTCTATAAAAGAGATATTGTCACCTACTATTTTATTTGTTCGAAAAGATATTGCGATCCATTGATGAAAGGGCTTACAAAGGCATCTATATTGAGATCATTAGAAGGGATAGGGTTAAAATAATCATCACAATGAAAACCAAACTTTAGATTTGGAAACTCCATGGTAGAAAGTTAAATCTCATAAAAATGAAGTCGGTCAAATGACTATTAAAAGAACAATTCTAAATATTTTAAATGTCATCCCTATATATACATATAATTGTGCTAAATTGTAATAAAAATGATGTTGAGCTATAGTTCTTAATGTAATCAAAAGTAAAATTTTACGAGATATTAAAACTATAGTGTATCTTGGAGATCTCACTTATATAAGTATTGTAATAATAAGTTGCTACAATGGGATCTTATCAAGATTCTAAAACACTTATGAATTGGGATGAAAAAGAATAGCTTTTAAAACACATAATTGAGTAGATCTTATAGCCCGTCTCATATTATGTGTACCAAATGATACAATAGTGTATATACTTAGTTCAAAACTGTGATTACTATTGTATTGTTTATTATTAGATTTTGATTATACTAAGAGAAAGTTTAAATCCGGAAAGTACTTTCACTGAATGCATGATAAAAGTTATCCAAAATGAGAAATTTAATTTCGATCTCTTTCTTATTCACCTTTAATTATTTTATTTATAAATATTATTTTTTAACTAAGGAGGAAATTGTTATGTATAATAATAATAATAATAATAATAATAATAATAATAATGTTATAACATTAAAAATGGAAACATCATTAGACTTATAATTAAATGCTAATATTATAATATATAACATAAACTAATTAAATATAAATAAATTAATAAATTTATAAATTAAAATATCATTCATTAACAACTATAAATCATAAATTATGATTTAACATTTTGCTCTTTCTTTTAGTTATAAATACTTGAGAAAATGAGCTTGAATAAGATGAGAAAATTCTAAATACTCTCTTATCCTTCCCCCATTCACTTTCCTTCTTGTTATTCTATTTATTTCAATTTTTAAGTAACAAAACACATATGATTAGTAGAAAAGAGAGTTGTAAATTAATGCACTCAAGACTTGATCTACTATAAGAATAGTGCATCAGTACATCTCTCTCTGCTATTTTAATTCTATTATTTTATTTTAATTTATTTAATTATGCTAAATTTATTTCTTAATTTTATATTATCAATTTATTTTTATAGTTCTAACAATAGAAGCAATAGAGCCGCTAATGCAGAAATATATTTAGAAATTTTAAAATTTTTTATATATTTAAAATAATGAGAATAGCATATTAAGCTCAGTATTTAATTTTACATGATTCTTACAACAGTTTTTTGGAGTTTTAACCAGAGTCGTGTAGGAGAAGACTGTTGCTGAGCAGTTAAAATGCTAGCTTTACACCAGCCGTCAATGCAGCTAGAACTCTTGCACTTATAAATTATGATGTAATGTGAATTATAATAACTCTTTTATGTTCATTAAACTAATATGATTAACAACATAAACAACTTTCTAAATTATTTGTCTTAGATACTCCGCGTCTCTTCTATGCAAATCTTTCTCTATCATCTATTCACATTCAATAAATCTTTTGCTATATAAATTACAGAACATAAAGAAACATGTATGTGAGTATGATTCATAAATAAAAGATTATAATATCCCTTCATTTAAATTGAAAAATTATGATAATAGTCATCATATGAATGCCATCAATTACAAAATATATTAATTATCATTTAAATTAAAAATTTTAATGATAAAATAAATATTAATTTTCATTTAAGAATAGTCATCATATAAATACTATTAAATTTATAATATATTTAAATAATTTTTTGCCATACGAGCACCATTTAACTTTGCACAATATAAATATTTTTATTTCTAGTTCCTTTTCCATTTCATTTTATTGATACTTTAACACCCCAGTAATACTATTAAGGGATGGTTTTATATTTAACTTTGCAGAAATACTTCTTTTTATTCATTTATTTGTATATGTATTTTTTATTTATAAATATATGTAATATGGAACATGTGCAGAAGGCGTAAGAGCACATAGCGTATCATTTCCATAAAAAAAGAAAAAAAACTGCAATATCTATAACTAGAACTGGAATTCCTTATCTCAACTTTAATGCTTGCCATTAAGTAAGTTCATAGGCTATAATTCTTTTGATTTGCTATCTACAAATATACAACCAAAATATTTAGGTTATTTATACCTCTTTTTTAAATTGTTCATATTAAGTATTAATAGTCTTATTTTAACCAAATATATAATTTAGATTGCACTAAGTATTTCAGTTCTCAGTGTCTAGATTTCTTTAATCTTAAATATCTTCATTTATTAAGACTTAGATTGATGTTTAATTAATTTTATGGTTTAATGAATATATTATTAATTTTAAGAATAGAATTTTAAGTTTAATTAACTTAACTTAATTAAATATTTTTCTATAAACCTTCATTATTTTCTCCTCTTAATTTATTCTTTTATGTTCCTCTTAAATTCCAACAAAGTCTTTTAATTGAAAATTATCTCTAAGATTTACTAAGTTAAAATAATAAAAATTTAAATAATATTTAGATAATTTCATTAGATTAATTTTATCTAATTTTTCTTTTGAAACTTAAAATGTTAATTATATTAATTTATTTCTTCCATAATAATTATCCTATAATATTTCTTTGAAACTCAACTTAAATTTTTTTTGTCCATAATTCTAAAGAAAACAAAACACTTTCTTATTTAAAATTAATTTATTGATTTGTTTTTCTTCTTGTACGATTTTGTTTTTTTAACTCTCTTTTTCCCATCTCTCACGTAACCCTCTATCCAACTCGTCTCTCTCTCTCTCTCTCTCTCTCTCTCTCTCTCTCTCCTTTTTCTCTTAGATTAGCCCTCCATCTCTAGCCTCGGCTCGGTGAGTGATGAGAGTAATTATACACATGCATGCTTCCCATTTCCTTCATGATCCCAACTCTTTATAAGATGCTTGAATTCACATCAAAGAAAACAGTTGAACACAACAATCAGCAATCAAGGAATAAAGAAGTGTTGCATGCTAAAAAATTAATTGCAATAGAATAAAATTTCATGCCTTAGTTTCGTTGGGAAATCCAACACACACGCAGATATTTGATGAGAGATGAGAAACTCCAAGATTTTTATGTGAAAAAATCCTGAAAAGAAGTAAAATCACGGCTTGGCTAAAATGTTACACTATATGGAATACAAAGTTTAAGTTTTCCTGATAACGGGATTATAGAGTTGTATGTGAGAAAGCCTGACAACGGAAATTCTAATCTGCTGCGTATCGGTAGTTGGCATAACGGTCGTTGATGGCGATCAAATAGTGAATGATGGTTGTTGGTGATGATGATTTGCCGTGGTAGCAATTGGCGGTGGTGGCGGTGATGGCGGTGGCCAAACAATAGTGGTCGATAGTGGTGGCAGACGACGGCAATGGTTGCGAATGACCGGCTTCAACGATGGTGGTGGTGGGCGCGATGGTGGCAGCGAAGGTGGTCGGCGATAATGCAGCAGTGGTTCCAGCAGCGTCAAAGTGGTGGTCAGTAGTGGTTGGCGCCGCGCTGGGGATCAACGGTAGTGGTGCGACGAGGCCGGCGGTGGTTGGCGCGGTGGTCAACAATAATAACCTGGTCGGCAATGATGATGTGGTGGTGGTTGGCAAGCAATGTGGTCGATGAATCAATAGCGGTGACACGATTATGCTTGGAAGTTCTTCAAGCTTCCTCTCTTCTCTTTGGCCTCCCTCATGTGAAGAATGAGCTATTTATAGATTAGAGGAGTGACGTTTCTATAAATACATACAAAATCCAAACCACTCCATCGGATGGCTCAAAATGATTCCCTCATCTAATATATTTTAAATATTTGAATGGTCAAATGAAGTCGAATTAGAGATCTTGGGCTTTAGATCCGACTCATCAAGCTCAATTTGACTATAAACACTTCATATTTAGGAGTCGACTGCTATTGCAAAGTTTTCAATAAGTGCTTGATCAAGGTTAGTCTTGACTCAGAATTAAATTGCTTTCGACATCAAGATTCGTGCTTCTAGTGAAATTTTAGTACCATATCGCTTGCCTCCCAATTTTTAGATGGCATTATCTCTATCATCCAAAATATATGCCAAATAATTAAAAATAACAACTTCTTCAATGAAATTCTGTTCATTAACCTTTTCGTCACAAATAGTTTGAGAGAATAGATCTTCATGGGTGCACAAGATTATGATCACGAAAATTGGGTCGGGGGTGTACTGTGCAAGGTCAAGGTCAGCCAGGCCTGGTGCTCGAGGGCGACGATGTCGGCTATCAGCGGCATGTGGGTGCGAGTTACAGTGCGAGGCGCCACATGCAAAACAGTGCCGTGAGTGAAATTTTTAGTTTTCTTTTTTTAATTAAGTGGCTAGAAAACACTAGCCACAATGAGGAGAGGGGGTTTTTTTAATTAAATGGTTGGCAAATACCATAATGAGAAGCTATTTTTTTTAAATTAAACGCATAATGAGGAGAGAGGATTTTTTAATTAAATGGCTCAAATTCCATAATGAGGAGATGATTTTGTTTAATTAAATGGTCAAATGCCTATAATGAGGAGGGGTTTTTTTAATTAAATGGTTGGTAAACGTCGGTCATAATGAGGAGATGAGTTATTTTTAATTAAATGACTAACACCGATATAATGAGGAGAGGGGATTTTTTCAATTTTTTTTATTTATTCCCTTTTTACTCCTATAGTGAATCAATAACACTAGGGTCAAGTAAGGAGATAGAGTTTTCTCCCATATGCTCTAGTATTCTACTGCGCTGGATGAGAAATTATCTAGCAGAAGTTCATGGGCTAAGGATAAAAAAAATAATTTTCTTTTGTTAGCAAAGCTCTGACCTTCTTCTGAAAAGAATGTCATTTGTTTTGTTGATCAAGACTTGTAGTTCGTACGGTGTGGCTTCAGTTTTTTCTCGAGAGCGCCAACCGCCCTCGTCGACCGAGGGTTTGAGGTGATCAAGGATCGTACTTTCACGAGGCTCCGATTTTCCCTTGAAAGAGGTATCAACTGTCCTCATCGAACCAACCGGGTTTGGAGGCGATCAAGACCCGTAGTTCATACAACAAGATTCTGGTTTCACTCGAGAGGCATCAACGTCTCGTTGGACCAACCAAGTTTGAGGCGATCAAAGCTCACAGTTCATATGACAAGGCTCGGTTTTCCCTAAGAGTTGCGTCCTCGTCGACCGGGTTTGGAGGTGATCAAGTCCGTATAAAAAAAAATTGATTTTCTTGAAACTCCAATAGTTGACAAATGTCAAGGTAGTGGGGAAGCATTGATTAGGAACCATTCCTAAAACTCAAAATTATGATAGAGAATTTGAGTGTCATTCTTCATGATACTTTGTTGACTTGTATTGAAAAGGTAGAATCAAATCCACTGAGAATTTTTGACCCATCCGAGGTTATTTGTCAAAGTATGACATTAACCTGTATGGAAGAGGTCGAATCGAATCCGCTAGAGATTTTTTGACTCATCCGAGGTTGTTTGCCAAAGTGTTAATTGATGACATTGACCATGGAAATGGTTGAATCGAATATCGAGGATTTTGACCCATCGTTGTTTGTCAAAGTGTTGCTTGATGACATTAACTCTATGGAAGAGGTCAAATCAAATCCATTGAGAATTTTTGACCTATCCAGGTTGTTTGTCGAGTTTTACTGGTGACATTTAACTTGTGTCAATAGTTTTAACTCTTATCCGAGGTTATTTTGTCAAGGTATGGCGTTAACGTGTGGAAGAGGTTAAATATTTTGATTCTTAGAGTATTACTTGGTGGCGTTAACTTGCGAGTATGTACAAAGTTATGACATATCTCAGTTGTTTGTTAGAGTGTTACTCGATGATGTTAACTTGTGGAGTAGGTACAAAGTTATGACATATCCGAGGTTGTTTGTCAAAGTGTTACTTGGTGACATTTAACATGTGTGGAGGAGGTCAAATCAAAAATATTCATTTGTAGCCAAAGTTGCTTCTTGATCTTTGCCTTTTTTATGAGTATTATTGGCTTGCTTCTCGATATCATATGATCGATTGGATGATCAATTCTCGAATCTTCATTCTTCTTATGTGTTCCTCGAGAGTAAGATTTTCTTCACCATATAGGTGGTGCTGTTCTGAACATAAAGTCAGATTGTCAACCATTGTGAAGATGTAAAGGGAATGTTTCCACAGACGGCGTCAAACATTGCGTCGAAAACCATTGCGAGAATAAAACTGCATGCCTTAGCTTCATTGGAAAATCCAGCATGCACGTAGAAATTTGAAGAGAGAACGAGAAACTCCATGATTTTTACGTGGAAAAATCCCAAAAAGAGGGAAAAAAATCACGGGGCCTAGTCCAATAAAAATGTTCCACTATATGTCTATTTTGGAGTACAAAGTTTAAGTTTTCCTGATAACGGGATTACATAGTTGTATGTGAGAAAGCCTGAGAACGGAAATCCAAATCGGTAACAATGCAGCGGTAGTTAAAAATCAATCATGTTGGCGCGACGATAGTGAATACATATCATGATATCGACCATCGGGTAATGGCGGCAGTGGTGGTAGTGATGGCGGTTAGCGGTGACCAATAATAGTGGCCGAGGAGCGGCTTCGATGGTGGTCAAGCGATGGACCGTGATGATCAGCGGTGGTGGCCGGCGGATGGTCTGAACGGTCAGTGGCGATGGCAGTGGCGGTGCGTGGTCGATGAAGGTGGTCGGCGGCGGTGATCAATGGCGGTGGTCGACAGAGGCAAGGACCGGCGGTGGTGGCCGACGGCGGTGGTCGACGGTGGCGGTCGGTGGCGACCAACGATGGTGGTCGACGAACCGGGTGTGTTGCAGCGGTGTCAGCGGTGGTCCAGGGTGTGAATCAGCGGTATGCGGTGGTCAATGCGATGATGATCTGCGTGGTGGCGGCGATGGTGGTGGTGGTGGTCATTACCGTCGGCATATATGCTTGAAGGTTCTTCAAACCTCGAGCTCTCTCTATTTATTTGGTCTCCCTCATGTGAAGAATGAGGGGCTATTTATAAACTAGAGGAATGACATTTCTGTAAATACATACAAAATCCAAACCACTTCATCGGATGGCTCAAAATAATTTCCTTGATCATCTGATGTATTTTAAGTATTTGAATGCTCAAATGAATTAAGAATTAGGAGATCTTGGGCTTCTTAGATCCGGCTCATCAAGACACTCGATTTGACTATAAACACTCTATATTTATGAGCCAACTTATATCGCAAAGTTTTCAATAAGCGCTTGATCTAGGTTAGTCTTGACTCAGAATCAAATTGCTTTCAACATCAATATTCATGCTTCGACTAGCAGAATTTTCAGTGTCATATCAAGATGTGATCAGAATATCAAGCAATAATCAATAAAAAGCTAGAAAAAACACAAATCGAATACATTCTTTACAACAAGATTATCTTTTTTTCTCACATGCTTTCAATGTAGCATCATATATAGCATCCACATTTTGCTGGCACTTAACAACAAGGCATTAAAGCAAAGCAAAGGACTTGTACCCCCATTATATTGCCGAAAAAAAATGCATATAGTGAAACAAACATATTCATAATTTCATACAGTATCAAACTTGAATAAGGTTACATGCGAAGAACATCAATGTATTCCAACTATAAAAGCTAAAACAATTTACGAAGTGAACAACTTAGCCTATGTGGGCAATTTTATCAAGTTTATAGACATGATTGAGCTAGATCTAAAGATGATAATGGACGGAATGAAACTTTTGTCGAGTAAGTCAAATGGTGGCACATGCAATAGATCTATGAGTCGAAGTTTTGCTAGCATAGATTAAGATAGGCTTAAAGGTAGCAATCATGGTAAAATAAGAGCCCTGCCCACTAACTATTAAATAATAACTAATAATAACTAATAAACTACTAACTAAAACTAATAACTAACTAAACCTATTAACCAAATAATTAATAAAACTAAACTAATAATAAACAACTAACTAATAACTAATAATAATAAACTAAATAAATTAATAATTAATAACAAATAAAACTAATAGCTAATAACTAACTAAAAAACCTAACTAAACTAATAAATAATAAAAAAACTTTAAAATAAAGGCATATTGCAAACATGGTGTGGATATATATATATATGATATATATATATATATATATATATATATATTGTTAAGAAAAAGCTTGCTTGATAAGAAACCTATTATACTTCAGAGCCTTTACCCACTTATTTCCATCACAATATAAATCCATCATCAGTTGCTGGCATGCAAACAATGCAGATATGGATCTAACAAAACAGGAAGGAGGCAACTTTAACAGTGAGGACCATTTCAAGAAAGCCATGCCTGGAGATTGGTTTTCTGTGATTGAAATCTACAAAAGGAATCCATTAACACGAAGAGGCAAAGTTACTCGGGCAAAACACACAATCTTGCACCTTGCGAGGTGTGTAGTGTCGTGGATGATGTCGGTGTGATGAAGCGATTCTCGGCCATAGAGAATAATGAGGCACAAGATATCCTAAGCCTCCAGAACGAGTATGGAGACACACCACTTCATGTGGCAGCTGCACTAGGGTTATCTAGAATCTGCTATCTTCTGGCAGAGAAATGCCAGGAGCTGGTTATTTGCGCTCGTAACAATGTGAAGGAGACTCCCCTTTACATTGCGGCTCACCATGGACATAAAGAAACATTCTTTCTGCTTCAGGACTATGTTCCAGAGACATTGAAGAGCAAACAGAATTACAACATATCCTTTTGCCGGAGAGGAGATGGCAATACTATCCTCCATGCTGCTGTCCATGGCGAATACTTCAGTAATGTACAAACTAGATAGAAGCAGTCTTTCATTTCCATTTATGTGTTGGCATCCACAAATCTTTCGAGTTACAATTTTGATTCATATGTCACAATACTATTTAACTGAACTTTGCTGCTGCTCCAACTATTAGTATATCTGATGTTCTTTGGAACTTTTTTGACATAGAATTGGCTATGGAGATAATCAAATCATATCCAAGCTTGGTGAACTTCAACAATGAGATGGGGCGATCACCACTTCATCTTCTTGGTAATAAACCACGGTTTTCAAAAGTGGCGACCACTACGATAAATCGATAAGAACCTTTATGCATGTAATCCTCATCCCTTCTTCTACGTTCTCAAACCAGAACTTCTTCAGCACATCATTAAAAAAAGAGTTCATGGTTCATGTGAGGAGATAAATTTTGCAGGCATAACAGTGGATAGACTTGAACCGAAATATAGACCTCAAATCCACAAGAGTCAAATTGGTATATGGAAGAAAAAAAAAGAGGAAACCACGATACCACAAAACTACGCGACATGCATGGATTTGTTCCAGGTGCTACGCCATTTTTACCTTCTAATTGGTGCACTTAAAACCTAACACAAAGCAAATATTTGGATTTACCTTCAAATTGTTCGCTTACTAATTTTCTTCCAAAGATTGGTCATTTTTTAAATCTATTTTTCTAGTTTCTTATTTTGGTGAAAGATCCACAAAGAATTGCTATACTCCAAATCATGGACTAAGCTTACAGGATGTCGACAAAAGAGGTAGTGCACAATTAAATTTTCATATCTTGTAAAAAGTATTAAAATTAATTCATATTTGCAATATTTTTTTTCAATATATATCATCATAATATATTTTGATGTGTGTAGATATATAAAATTAAAATTATGAATAGGGATCAAAAATATTGCTTTATTCTTTCATTTCTTAAAAACATTGATTAAATTAAACTAAATATATTTCTCAAAATTATAATTAATAAATGATCACACACACATAAGCTTTCTCATCTAGAAAAAAAACATGCCTTAGATATTAACCCCAAGATTTAGATCAATTTCTATGACATTATCGTTTATGATTAAAAAAAAATGAACTTCACAGTCTTTCTTCTCTCTTGATGACAATTAGATGAGGAATCTAGGAATCTTATACGACCAAAGAAACCATGATTTTTAGAGAATTATAACACCGCATCAAATTTTGTTATGATGATGATCAAAATTCTACCTTTTCTCGAATTGGTTAGTTTGAGAAACAAATTTGCTATCCTTTTACGGAAAGATTGACATGTGTGGAATTCAAAATATAACTCTACATCCAAATTCCAATAATATAGCACCATATAACACTCCGTCAACATATAGCTATTATGTATGTATACGTAAAGTGTATTACTACTATCCATTAAGTAATATTAATTACACGATAATATACAGATATATATATACATGGCAACACGACACTTTATAAGTAATACAATACTTTATAGCCAATACATAACTATGTATTATTAGAGTGTCACATGATGCTATATTATTAGAGTTCAAATATAGAAGCTACATCCAAATTCCATGCATAATAATTTTTCTTTCATAGAGATCCATTTCCCATTAATTTTCTTTTATTTTCTTAATGTAAATTGTCATATCGTGCTATGAACTCTCAATATTTAAGTAACAGATAATTGTTCATATAAAAGCTAATGAAATAAATTTCAAGATAGTTTCTTGAATACTTATATGTGGTCAAATTAGTCTCAAATAAGTATCATATTTTTCTAATTTAATCTCTTCTTAACTCTTCAAAATTAATCTAAAATAATTTCTCATATAAAAATAAATATATAAAATTATATAATCACAATTTTATTCTCGATTATACAATTTAGTTCAATTTTGTATAGTAATATGATTACATTAAAAAAACTAAATTAGTTACTGATGAATAATTGGTAGCGGATTAGAAAATAAAGTACATTTCTAAGCTTTTTGAATCACTCTGAATCTTCATGTGGTGTTGCATATGACAAAAGAATCATTTAGTTAATTAAGAATATTTAACAACATTAATACATGCCTCAAGGAAAAAAAAAGAAGTTAGGTAATAATTTATTTATTTAAAATTAGATTTTAGTAGCTTGAAGTAAAAAAAAATAATAATGGCAATTTTATCGTAATATCTTTTATTCACATGACCTCAATTTTATTGAACATATATAAAAGTATTCAAGAATAGAGATGATAAAGAGGAAGAAGAAGAATCATGAGCATGCAACTCAACTCATGAAAGAACTTCGTCGATGCGTCGGCAATTTTCAGTTTCCTCTCGGCTCCTTGCGGCTCTCATGATTTTGATCGCTCTCAATTGCGATCTCGTCCAATAGCTCCCCTTTCTGGCCGCTAATGTAAGTAACGCTTCGATGGCGAAATGCCTTTTTCCACATCCGGCCGACTTTGAAGGAGATAAGCTTCGATCTCCAAGGTACTCTCGATCCTTCATCCCTCGCTTCATTGCCCGCTATTAAATCCTTCAAGGATGCACTATCGTAAAGCTTCTTCTCTATTGCTTTAAACTTAATTTCTACCGCTCCGTGGAATGCCTGTGATGTGTTGGTTGGATGTGGAAAAATTAGCTAAGCCTTTTGAATTTTCTTTGGTTGGTAAATTCTCATTAAGAGCTCTTGATAAGATTCTCTTTCTTCCATAGCCTTAAATTAACAGTGCTTTCAAATGTTTGATCGACCCTAGGCATGTTTTAATTCAACTGTCTAATGATCTGGATTATTCACGAGTCTTTGCACGTCGCTCATATCTTGTTTACAATTGTCAAATGAGACTTCTTAAATGGTCACCTAGTTTTGATGTCAAAGAAGAACCCCCAATAGTTCCATTTTGTCTTGCATTGCCTAACATGCGTATCCATTTTGTTACTCATCAAGTGCTATTTGCGGTGGGGGCCATATTTGGCCGGCCACTTCAAATAGATCAGGCTATGGCAGTAAGATCCCTCCCCTCTGTTGCGCGGATATTAGTCGAAATTGATATTACTAAAAAATATCCAAAAGATGTATGATTGGTTCTGAAAAGCTGGGCTATAGTCAAAAGGTAGAATTTGAAAACTTTCCTGTTTTTTGTACCCATTGCAAAATCCATGGTCATGAAAACTCGGAATGCTTTATTTTACACCATCTCAAAAAGAATAAGTTGCCAGTCACTAATACCTCCCTCCCAAAGGAACATCCCATCAAAATGACTTATGTGCCTAAAGTAAATCAAAAGGACGCACTTCCGCATAATCCCAATATTTCATTATCTTCTTATTTGCACAATGGGATACATCATGAGATGATTGAAAATCATGATGATGAGATCTGTGGAGGGGCTATTGAAAACTTACCTATCATTGTTCCTAATGATAATATGTTGACTCAATCTAACCTATCCCTTATTTCTAGTGAACCAGGGCATAAGAACCCTAATGAGGATGTGATTGGGCTAAAAACAATCTCTAAAAACTGCTCTTTGATCCCAGAGCAAAACAAGTCAAATGATGATCCCTTGATGTTGGCAAAAAATCTATCAAATAATCCAGAAAATGAGAATGAAACAATTTTTTCCGACCCTATCACCCAGAATGATACACATGCTACCCTAATTACTCAACAGATTTCAGACATGGAAGAAGGGGAAATTACTATCACGATTCTTTTGATTGATACTGAAACCACTATGAATATCTCAAATTATTCACTTTCAGATGGAGACACTTTGGATACTGAAAGACCCTTTCAAACTGTATTAAACAAAAAGAAATCCCAAAATGCTAAAAGCTCCACTCACTCAACTAGAACCACTAGATATAACTCAAATCCTCAGAAATAATTACTTTTTTGCTATACTCTTTATGCTTTACTTCTTGATCTTTATTTTCCATTCATCAATTTATTTTTATTCATCATTGTTATGATTAATTTTATTATTTGGAATATTCGTGGTATTGGGATTCTTAATGTCCCAGTCGAAACCTTTGTCGCACTCATAACATATCCCTCTTTGTTATTATTGAACCACTTATTCACTCTTCTAAGATTGCAAATGTTGCTAGAGCACTTGGATTTTAGAATTCCTTCCATAATATTAGCAATAAAATTTGGTATTTTTGGAATTCATTAGTCAATATCACTATCCTTGAAAACCATCACCAATTGATTCATGTCCATATCTCATTGGGTGAATTTTTAGTGTTGGGCTCTTTTATTTATGCATCATGCAATAAAGCGGGTAGGAACATCCTGCGGAATAATTTAAGATCTTTTGCCTCCTCTGTTAACAAACCATGGTTAGTTGGGGGTGATTTCAACAATATTCTTGCATCTTCGGAAAGAAAGGGAGGTTCATCCCCTAACATTCATTCCATGGAAGATTTCTCTAATATGATTCTTGATTGTAATTTAACAGATATTGGCTTTTCAGGCTCTAATTTCATGTGGAATAACTCCAGACTTTGGCAACGCCTAGATCACCCTTTTAACTCCCTGATTGATCAATGGCCTAATACCTCCGTTGAGCACTTGAGCAGAACTTTATCTGATCACGCTCCTCTCTTAATTTCTGTTAAAAAGCCTCCCATAAGAAGACCTTCTCCTACTCCTTTAGATTCCAAAATATGTGGATTCAACATAATGATTTCATGAATGTTGTTTCTATAAATTGGATGGCCCCCATTCATCCTGACAATTCCATTAAGGGTATGATTCATTTTGGCTTAAACTTAAAAGACTCAAACAAACCCTTAATTGGTGGAATAAACATCAATTTAAAAATCTTTTGCTAATCTCAAAAATATGGAACAACGGTTTGCTCTCTAGAAGAAGCCGTCATCACCCATTCTAACAAACATGTAGAACTTAATGGAGCTAGGGATAACTTGATTAAGTATCAGAATATGTAGAAAACTTATTGGCGTCAAAAAGCTGCTGGTAGACAAATTCGATGGTGACAAACACAAAGTACTTCCACACTCTCTTCAAAAAAAGGAAAGTCCTAAACTCTATTAATAAAATAAAAATGATAATGACAAATGGATCCGAAAGTAACGATATTAAAGAATCATGTCAATCATTTTAAAATTTTATTAAACAACAACCCTTCCCTTAATGCTATCTCCAACCCTCACGATTCCCTCTATGATTTCTGGATCAAAATAGATTACTTACATTGTGCCCAATGGAATCTGAGGTTGGTGATATTCTCAACGACATGAACTTCATTGTTGGCCCGATGGATTTACAACTCAATTCTTTTAACATTCTTACATTATTAAGTTTGATCTTTTTGATGTTGTTATTGATTTTTTTTTATGGCAACCCTCTTCCTAGAGCCTTTTCTAGTACTTCCATCATTCTTATCCCTAAAAGTACTAACCCTGAAACTTGGAGTGACTTTAGACCGATCAGTCTTTGCACCTTCTTTAATAAACTAATTGCTAAACTAATCACAAATAGAATTAGCCAGCCGCCAATATTATTTCCCCAAATCAAACCGCTTTATGAAAGGTAGAGCTATATCTGATAATATACTCCTAGCCCAAGAAATGATTCATAATATTGATGTTCCTATCAGAGGTGGAAACATTGTTTTCAAACTTGATTTTACTAAAGCTTTTGACAACCTATCTTGGGATTTTCTATTTAAAATACTTCACCTTCTTGGCTTTTCAGATACTTTTATTCACCTCATTAAAAATTGTATCACTAATGCTTGGTTCTCTATTATCATTAATGGGGAGTCCACAGGCTTCTTCACTTCAAATCATGGCTTAAGATAAGGAGACCCCCTATCACCCTCTCTTTTTATTATTGCTGTTGATTATTTATCTAGGAGTTTGAATGATCTTTTCTATAATAAGCCTAGCATGTTTTATAAAACCCATGGTGGTATTCCTGTTTCTCATCTTAGTTTTGCTGACGACTTTATCATCTTTTGCAATGCATCTATTTCACACATAAAAACTATTACGAAATTCCTTAATAAATTTGGCAAGGAAAGTGGCCTTTTCTTAACAAAAGTAAATCTTTTCATCTTCTTCTAAAATCACTATTAATAGAATTAACCATATTCTGAGGACCACTAATTTTAAGCAACACTATCTTCCAATTAAATACCTTGGAGCCCCACTTTTCAAAGGTCATAAAAGATCACATCTTTTCGATGAATTAATCCAAAAAATCTCTAATCGTATTTCTTCTTGGGAATATCATTTACTCTCTTTTGGTGGTAGGCTTACCTTGATTAAGAGCACCCTGAATTCTATACCTCTGTATCTCATTCAAACCATTGTGCCAACTAATTTTATCATTAACAGGATTGAGAGGCTTATTAACAAATTCATTTGGGGTTCTAACACCTCTTCAAAAAAAATGCACTGGACCTCTTGGCACAAAAGCTGTGGAACCTTCGAGGAAGGTGGTCTTGGTTGCAAGACTATTAGGGATACCATCACTGCCTTTTCCTACAAGCTTTGGTGGAATTTTAGAAGTAACAATAGCCTTTGGGCTAACTTCATGACTGCTAAATATTGCCAAGAAAAACACCCTCTTAATTGCTTCTACAAATCGAGAGACTCTCCGGTTTGGAGAAGACTTTGTAGAATCAAATGGAAGGCCAAATCCTTAATTTCACGGGGCATTAATTCTAGCAACTCTTTCTTGGCAAGATAATTGGATTAGAAGTGGGCCCATTGATGAATTAATTTCTTCCCATTCTACTGATAACATTAAAGTTAAATCATTCGGGAGAATATGTGGAACAATTCTAAGCTCATTGAGTATATCCCTCCATCTATTTTAGACAAACTTAATAATATATCTATTACTCTATCGATGGATCATTCTCTTTAAGCTCTCTCATAATGGAGATTTCAACTTGAGAAATGTTTGGCTTCACATTAAAGAAGCCCATGATTTTCTAAAGTGTATGATAAACTTTGGCATAATAATATTCCTATTTCTTACTCTATTCTAATTTGGTATATTTTGAAAAATTTTATACTTGACTCCTTGATGTGGTGCAAAGGTTTTCATTTACCTTCAAAATGTCATTGTTGCTTTCATATTGAAAATGTAAATCATCTTTTTGTTAATGGGACCATTGCATCTAAGCTTTGGCTTTGGTATGATGATCTCTTTAACAATGCCAATTTCAATGGTTCTCTTACAATATATCAACTCCTTGAAATTTATTTTGAAAACAATAGTAAAGGTCACATTAAAGTCATTACTGCTATTATTATTATTTGGTTTATATGGATGACCAGAAATGATGCTAAACACAACGGTATTGTTATGAATCACATGAAGATAATTGCTAGAACTAAATACAAAATTCGTGATCTATTTAATGCTAATCTTATTAATTATAAGCATTTCAAAGGGTGTCATTTTGTGGCTATTAAATTGGGTTTTCAATTGCCGGCCCAAGCAAGTTGTAAACATGACAAGATCGTTTATTGGGCCAAACCTCATAATAATGTTATTAAAATCAATATTGATGGCTCTCTATATATCGCCTCTCAGCGTGGTGGAATCTTGAAACTCTGAAACATCCATGCTTTTGCTTATCCTCTTCATACTTGCTCTATGCCCTTTTCTTTGAACTTATGGCGTGTATAATGCTCTTGATTTGCCTCAGAAAAGTTTGCTCAATATCCGATTGAGGTGGATGCTCTCTAATTGACCTCTTGAACTCCAATAAATCTGGAAATTGATTTATACTATTTAGTCAAGCAAACTAGATCTCTTCTTTCTCAATTTTGTTATAAAATCACTCATGTATGGCGGAAGGCAATGCATGTGATTATCTTGCTAATTTAGGTGCTAGATTGAATGACATAATAATTTTGATCATCTTACTCTCCCTAAACATTTGCAAGGTTTGGTTAACATTGATAAGACTGGGCTTCCTTATTTAGAATTTAGCTTACATGATTTTGTTTCAACTAGTTTTTTGTTTCTTTTTTTATTCATGATCCTTTTGTCGATGTTTCGAGATTGGGGCCTTGGTCAATCTCTTTTCTTCTTTCCACGAAGATAATGTGTTTTTTGCTGGATGACTTCTCTTGCCCCCTGCAGGAACGAGTTACCATGTTTGCATCTCTTTTTATTTTTTAATGTGTTTACCTTCTAATTCTGGGCCCTCCTGCTAGACTATATTTTCTGACCTGGAAAGAGAGTCATTGGTTTTGGGACTGCTTCCAAATTGCTATTTTGTGATTTATGGATGTTTTGATTCTCGTTTATCCAACTGTTTATGTTATTATATGTTTTTTGATCACACATGTTGTTCTTGTTTACACCATGGTTCAGTTAGAATTCTTCTCTTTTATTATGGGAACCATTTTATGCCTACTCTTAATGACTTTTCCTATGATCAACTTGTTGATGCCTCCTTTCTTAGTTGTTGGGCGATATGGACCCTAGCATTTCTGGTCAATCTTGCTGTTTCTGGATTTGTTTCCCATGCTCAGCAGGTTTGGAGTTACTTACTGGATTTTTATTTTGCCTTTGCTGAGATTGTGGGTACTACGGTTTACTCTGGTGGGAATTACTTGAAATTATTCTTTCTCTATTTTATATCTTTTTTCTTAATGGGAGTAAAAACTGTAACAATGTCTCCATTGTTGATTTTTGGAATCATGAGTACCTTGCCCAGCAAGTTTTTTTTGTTTTTCTTTCTGCCTTTGCTGCTAACATCTGGGCTGCTGTTGGTCTTCCCTGCTATTTTTCTTTCCCTGTTGTATGATATGATGGGAACATGCAAATCTTGAAGATCATTCTTCTGTTCTGCTTGAACTTAGTCAATGGTTTATCTTATTTGCATAATTGGGTTATTGGCCAACCTCCTAGTTATTACTGTCATTATCCTTGGCAGAATTGGATTAATGTGACTAAGCAACCTACTACTGCACTATTTGCACTGAATGTCTCTTACGGGATTGGCTTGTGCTTAATTACTTTTGTCCAAGGTAGGACAGCTATTGAGCATCAAATGGTTGTCACCTTTCTTATTGCTATTACTTTACTGTTTGTGAAATCCCATGTCTACTTTTATATATCTTTGCAGGTATGGAATTGTATCACTACATCCATCGTTGGTTTTTGGTCTTTTGAGTACCTTGTTCAGCAAGTGCTCTTTGTTTTCCTTTTGTCTTATTTTCTTTGTTAATATGGTCGATCTTTCATGTTGTTATTTCCCCTCTCTTGGCTTTTACGATGAGAACATGCAGATCACGTGTACTTTTACACGGTCTTAATCATTGTTTTATATTTTATAGATGGTTTATTGCTCACCCATTTGGTTATTACTCTCATTGCTTTTGGTAGAACTGGATCCTTTGTTTACGCTACTAAGCAACTTACTAAACTTTTACTCGATTATCTCTTCTTGGAATTTTTTTTTGGTGGGGGTCTTTGCTCTACCTAATTTTTAGTATCTGCTATTTCTTTCCAACCCATCTGACTTCTGTAACTGTGGTCAATTGGGCTGGGGGTTTGCTGACTTTCTGGTTTCTTGCAGCTTACTTAATCCAACTGGCTGGCATTGTGGTGTTGACTTTGTTGTTTGCTGCTTATGGGCTTTGTAGCCAGTCTGAAAACCATTTTAATTCTTGCTTCTCTTATCTTTTGCCTAGCTTTGTTAGACTAATGCACTGACCTCGATGTTCTTAACTAATTCATATTCAAACCTTGTCCGGCTCTATTTGAATGGGTACACTTATAGTGAACTGCTGCCTAATGTTGAATCTGATGAACTACTTGTTTTGGTGCTGGGTCTTCATTGACATGGTGTCTCATATCGGGTCTTATTTCCAGGATGGGAACCTCTTTCTCATTCTTTCTCATCTACCCTATATGGTGTTGATTATAATTGCGTACTAAGGATATAAAGATTTTTATCAAATGGATGCAATACATGTTTGTTGGCTATGATGGCTGTGATGATTTCACTTCCTTTTGGTTTAGTAGTAGCTCTTGTGATGTAACCCTTCTGCTGAAGTCTGGATGCTCAGATTTGTCTCGCCCCAACTTGGTGTGACTGAGCCTGAGCCTTCTTTATCTCAATCCTTTACTATCTCTCTCAAATTATGCAGTTTTCAGTTATCATTTTGTTTGTATTACCTTAACTGCTCTAACTTATTTCTGTTTACATTCTTACAGGTGCTTCTCTCTTGTCCTCTTGTAGGTTTGCTCCAGAGTATCATGTATTCTCCCATCTTGCAGAGCATTGGTCCTAATCTTTCATCGCTTATTATGTTAATCAATTTGTATCTTTTGATTGCTTTATTGCTTTTCTTTTGCTTTTGGTTGCTTTGGGGATTTACTCCCTAGGTGTAGCTCTTTGAGCAATAGTTAAGTTTATCCCCTTTAAGGACCTTGTAATCCTTTTGGTGCCAATAAAATTCCCTTATATGGGGTTCCCCACCCCACCCCAAAAAAAAAAAAAAAAGTAGTAAATGGGAGTATGATGCGATGGCAAGATGCCAAACAAAGACCAAAAACAAGATGAAAGCTCAATCGATAGTAAACCTCCGGATGAGGAGAGTTCAAGTAGCACTTGCGAGAGTTCAAAAGAAATAATCATGACAATGAAGTGTCTCAAAAAAGACAAAGATAGAACGGTAGATGAACAAATCAGATCCATCAGCGTTGTAAATGGCGATTTAAATCCTATCATTATATCACAAGTTTTCTAATGCCCTATATTTACTATTTCCTATCTAAAAAAAAACTAGACGCCAATTCTAGTAGCAACAAAGAGCGGTGGTGGAGATGGTGAAGAACATCCTTGACACCTTTCCAGCAGATCCCTCATCGACTCCAATCACAAGAACAATATTCTTTCATTGCAGAGCACGGAGTTTACAAGCATATGCTGGAAAGGAAGTCGTTCCGTGAGAGTGGTTTAGTATTGTGGACAAGGATGGCAACAGTGCTCTTCATCTTGCAACACGCAATGCAGGAAAGATCCGTCCATGAGTCATCCCGGGAACAGCTCTTCAGATGCAGTGGGAGATCAAATGGTACAAGGTATTCATTCTGTTAATGCTTTTGAATTCATATTTCTTAAGTCAGTGTTATTAATATTTTGGTTTTGAAATAAAGTATGAAACCTAATTGATCCAGTTTGTGATGAATTCCATGGAGCCAAGCTTCTTCCAACATTACAACAATAAGGGGAAGACGGCAAAGGAGATCTTCTCTGAAGAACATGAAAGCTTAGTTAAGGATGGAGAAAAATGGCTCATCAACATGCCACAGTCTTGTTGCTTCGTGGGCTTATTGGCATTTTTACTCTGCACGTTCTGGTGGTGTAGATCGGTTTCCAATCCTAGGAAACCGCCTTCTTTGTGTTTGCTATATCTGCACTAGTGGCTTTGAGCTTCACACCCGATTATGTTCCTCTCTATACTTTGCGCTACCAAGAGATGGACTTGAAAGAGACATACCAGGGAAGCTCATCCTCGGACTCACTACCTTGTTCATGTCGATAGCGGTGATCTTTGGTTTCCTTCTATCCGCCATTTCTTTGTCTTGGAAGATCGGCTCAAGCATGCAAACTTTCCCATATATGTCGTGTTTGCCAATAACCTTCTTTGTCATTTCACGTTCCCTCTATGCGATGGGTGAGGGCTATTATTGCAGATGTCCCAGAATGCACATATAAGTGTTGACCTTCATGCACGCGTCATAAGTCAAGTCGAGCTCACAAGGTGAATTTGACGAGCTTTAGCTTCATAAATCGAAATGCACTCGACAACATCGAAATGATCCCCGATCGATGAACAAACTCTTCCATCGCGTTCAGAGCATCGAAATTAATCAAAATAAGTATCTTGCATAATTTGATTGATCAAAAGAAGTTCGTCGGCGCATCGATGTCGAGAAGCGTGGCGATCGCCCTCGTTCTGAAATGATCGTAGTGTCGAAACATCAAAACCTATCAAATGAGATTGTCGCTCATTGGATGAGTATCTACGAATATCGCGGCGAAACAACGACGCACGAAATTGATCGACCGACCAAACCAAATCCGTCGCGAAAAGGACCTCACCGTTACGTCCTGAACATCGGAGTGACCTAAAGTTCATATCCAATTTACTTATGTGCGAATACAATGGCAAAAAAAAAGTCAAAATCAAAATTTATTTAATATCTCAAATAAAAAAATTGGGAAAACCTACCTAAATATATATCTATTTTTATCTAGCCTAAGGAGACACGACATAGACAGCCCTCACTCGCGCCGCAAGCTTCCTTCCTCCTTCCCGCTCGGTCGAACGAGCTGCGACTCTCGTTCTTTCTCCTTGCGGATCGAGCGAGCTTATCCATCCCTGCTGCAACCCGAGCGCTGCTCCGCTCTCTGTCCGCACGCGAGCAGTAACCGAACCGCAGCCACAAGCTCTCTCCCTCCCGTCCATCTGGAATCCGTGCGAGCTGAACGAACGGGAGCTTCCTCTCCGTCCCTTTCTCCTGCTTGGCAATCCAGACCGCACGATAGGTTTGCACAGTTTGTTGCCTCCTCCCGGAACTCCCTCGCTGTTCACGCATGCCGAACAGATCCCACAGCCGCCGCTCTCCCAGGTCCTTCCCTCTCTCTCTCTCTCTCGTCTTTCCCTTCACTGCCCTTCACGCGCTTCTGCTGGTTTAAATATAAGTCAGCCTACTATCAGTATTTGCTATATGTCCAATATATATATATATATATATATATATATATATATATATATATATATTTAGGGCAACGTGATCCGAAATTCTGTAGGATTCAGTTGCTATTTTCGCTGTTCCGAATAGCAGATCCAACCTTCTATCAGCTCTCCCTTTTCCATTTGCTGTACAGAGCTGAAGAAGATAGTGGGCCAAGAGGTTTTCATGTTGAGCAGCCCATTACCTGAATTCATCCAATTTAAAACTTTGGGTAAAATGTGGAGGAGATAAGGCAAAGTTCTGTAGGATTCAAAACTATAGTTCTTGTTGTTAGGCATAGTGTAAGCTAAATCCTACTCAATCCTTTCTATTAACTCATTGATATTTAGAATAAGATAGTGCAATAGGTATTAAATCCTACATGATTTAAAGATTCTATTATACTAATTCTTGCTTATATTAGCACAAATCTTTCTATTCGCTACCAAACAGCCACCTAAAATCCTAAGTGCTGCATATTTGACGCGAGTGGAACCTGCTCTCTTTATAAGCGGTGGAGAAAACTGGAGACATTCAGCGGCGATGGGAAAATTTACATGATTGCATCGTGCACCTATACACTCTTTCGTGGTAGGAAAATAAAGACTTAGGCGCTATCATTCTTATACAAGAGTATAAAATGCTCAATCTTGAATGCTCCTAAAATCTTAGTTGCGGCGCACTTGATCGACGAAGCGGAACTTCAGTGCTCTTTGTAGCGGAGAAAACTCGTAGCAAATACTGATGAAAAATTTACATGATTTCTTTGTGTGCATACGCTCTTTATAGCGTGATAGAAAAAATGAAGACTTAGGTTGTGGTTTATACTCATACGCTCTTTTGTAGCGCTGAAACTAGACTCGAACCCCTATCGTGGATAGCAGAAATTTCCAAAATTTTGTCAAATTTTAAGACTTAAATTTCAAATTAATTGAATATTAAATTAATTATGAAACATAAAGTCCTAAAATAAAATAAATTCACAAAGATTGAATTCAAATGACCTCAATGAAGATTAATATCATATAATAATGAGTTAAGTGAGAATGATTGTGGATGAAAATAAGAGTCATTTGGTTCTGCATTTAGAATCGATGTAAAAGAAAATCATGTAAAGTGAATAAAGTGAATTAATACTTTATTGTTTGGTTTTATGTAAAGTAAATTGGAAACTATTTTTTTTTGGTTGGATGAATGTAAAGTAAATCTTTGTATTATGAATACTTTATTATATATAAATTAATTATAGAATTTATTCACTAATTAATGTATTCAATTAAAAATAAATATATATTAAAATACAAATAAATTATAAATAAAAAAATTTTTCTTGACTAAAAAATAAATAAAATCAAATACAAATATAATGTATTTCAATATTTAATTATTAATAATTAATTTACAAATTTTTCTAAGATATTAATTATTAGTGTTATAAATAAATAAAATTTGAATATTATCATATATTAACATAATGACAAATTTAATATATATATATATATATATATATATATATATATATATATATATATATATATATATATATATATATATATATTACTATATTAAACATTAATTAATTAATAGAATTTTATTAAATAATTTTCTTTAATAAATAGTTTACTCATTAATTATTTTTTTTTGCTAAATAAATTAAAATTTAATAATTATTTTAATTTTTTATTTATCGTAAATTATTTATCATCAATTTGAATAAATATAATTATATTTATTAAATTATAATTAAGCTATAAAAAAATCAATCGAATAAAATTTTTTTTTCCCATTTTCTTTTCCGTTTTGAAAAGAAAAAATTTTTTTTTTCCCAGCGTTTCTTTTCCAGCGTTGCAAAAGAAAAAAATTTTTTTTTTCACGTTCCTCATCCGCTCAAAATCCAAATCACGTTTTTAGCGTATTTCAAAGCCACGCAAATAACCCTTTATAGTGTATTTCAAATACCTCAAATAAATATAATGTATTTACTTTACTTGCAACCAAACAGAAAATTTTATAGAATGTATGTAAATGAATGCACACCACTTGCAAACCAAAATATGTGAGACATGAGATTAGCAAGATAGAGCTACAAGGAATAAAATAGCTCTCATGGGCTAGAGAATGACTTCTTAACAAACACAAATAACATTTGTACTGAAATTGAATTTAACTTACAAGTAAAAAATATCATTTCTTCGCCCATGAGCTATAATGAGATGTAAAGGTTAGATGATCAAAAATAGATCGAATGAACATATGACCTATGTTATATCATACATTGAAATAATCAAGAGCTCAAATCAAATGCAAATAAGACTTGATGTTCACATAATATTTATAACAAGCATGCATTAAGCTTGAAATCCAACTTTCAAATGGGACTGAGTTCAAATCAAACTTTAAAGTGAACCTACAAATCAATCTCAATACCATCTGACGATCACCTTTCCTAAGGAAGATGCCTGACATCGAACATGAGGTATATAATCAATGGATTCTAATTGCTTGTCATCTTATTATGAGTTTGAAAACATTGAGAGGATTGTCCCCCAATGTTCAACATCTAGGGGAAAAATTAATGATCCACTCAATGAAAAGGGCAAAAGATGCGGATCTTTTACCTTCGCTAAGGTTGAAGAACTTCACATAGAAGCCAAATTTCATGTCATTGATGTTGACACCTGCTCAAGGCCTTGTTGGGGAGCCCCAGTTACATGAGTATGGAATGGTCCAAGATTGCGATGCATGAAATACATAAGAGGCGAGGAAGAACATAGAATTTTTGGCAACCTTCAACCATTTCGGTCCATGAAGCTAAAATCTATGAAGATGTGAAATACTATTTGTTGAAAGAGCCCAAGCCTCATCAATCTAAAACTATTTCAAAGGCTACAAAATAACACAAAGAAGTGAAGAAGGAAAAAGAAAGAAATAATGCGACGTCGACTCTTCCTAAAGCATCGAAAAAGTTGAAAAGGCTATCGTCCTTGGTAGGCGGTGACACGGAAGAAGATTGATGATCCTTACTGAACCACGGGGTAAACAAGTCTCGGTGAAAGGAAAGAAAATTATGGAATACCCGATTCAGTATGATTACGAACTTATGAAAGTGAAGTTCAATGTATCTCTTCAAGAAGAATGGTAGACTATTGATATTAGAAGAATCATTAGTGATTGTGTCGGTTCTTTTTTAACACTTCAAAGAAATCACTCCACGTGAAGTCCACATTGTTGAGGAGTTAAAGACTTTCTATGTGCCTCCTTGCCTGGGAGTAATGAACGTGGAATTTTATTTTACAAGTAGATGTTATCACCGATTGACTTATGTAATTTGATGAATCTGATGATATGGTTCTCACAATAATGCCAAAATATTATTCTCCAAGGATTCTCAAGATGATGCATAAATTGGGAGTTGATATTGGAACAAACAAATGGTGAGCCCACTTCTTTGATACTCTTTGGGCTCTAAAAAGTTCACAGACCTCACAAAAGTGTGATAATCATACATCTAAAGGTCTTGGATACATCAAACGTAAACATCATCGAAGAAAAACATGTTATGTGGTAACAGAAGAAAAGATTAAAACTGAAATTGAAAATGAAGATGATCTTTATGAGGTTTATCTGACCAACGATGAGGAGGTAGAAGCCAACACTTGAAGAGCTTGAGGATGGTGGGTGACATGACCATGGATGAGTTAAAGGAACTAAACTTGGGAATAAAAGATGATCCTTGCCCAACTTTAGTCAGTGCCCTTCTGCTTGATGAAAAAGTTGAAGAAATAAAAGCTCTGTTATATGAATTCAGGGATTGCTTTGCTTAGACATACTCTAAAATGCCAGGTTTATCCCCTTAGGTGGTAATTCATAAACTTGCCATTAAATCATGCCTATTAAGCAAGCTCTTAGATGAATGAGATTGGAGATTGAAGAATAGGTGATTGCTGAAACTAAGAAGTTGATCGAAGCAAGCTTTATCCGAGAAGAAAAGTATGCAGATTGGATAGCTAATATTGTTCCAATGAGAAAGAAGAATGGTTAAATCCTTATCTGCATTGATTTTTGAGATCTGAACAAAGTATGCCTAAAAGATGATTTTTCACTTCCAATATCAGAACTACTAGTTGACAATACTTCTAACTACGATATGTTCTCATTAATGCCATGATTAAGACATTGTTGTCTATGATCTCAGAGTAGGTGACTCTTTACCAATTAAGAGAAAACATACTCTTGCTCATTACAAATATATTTCTTAGCATGCTTTAATTATTGATAATAGATTATAGAATATATTTAATTTATTCATAATACTTGACATAATTATTTTGATATGATGTGATAATTTGCTTTGTCATATTACTTATTGGACAAATTTCAATAAAATTTATGCATATTAATTTGATTGTTAATTAATTTGATTGTTAATAAATAATTATGACCTATATAAATCATGAATTATATTAATAAATGATAGATTTTGATCATAATAATTTTAAATCTCTCATTAAGAAACCTTTATTATAATATGAAAAATATATAATATATACTTGATTACATTTGAAAAAAGCCCTTTTAGATAAGCTAGCTAGGCCAACAAATCCAATGATACTTTTAAAAAAAAATTAATTTTTTATGCGTTGACGAAAATCTTCTCAATTAAAGGTAATTTAATGAGCTATAGATAAGAAAGCCATATAAATAAATAATCTTAAAATGATTTTTTTTTAACTGCTTAGATATATTTCTAAATTTTTCAAACCATTTAACGAACTTCCTTGGCCGGCGACCCTCTAGGGGGTAAGGGTGTGCAACACACACAACACAATCGCATCGGAGAAAAAAAAATAGGCATGAGCTCTGGTTTGGCTATGAGGGCGCGCCATCGGTGACTTCGCCGATGGCCCCGGGAGAATAGGCCTATTTTTAAATTTTTTTTTTAAGTGCCTAATCTCCTAATTATGATTATTAATAGGCCTATTTTAAAAATTAAGCCTTTACAAGCATATGTTGGAAAGGAAGTCGTTCCGTGAGAGTGTGTTTAGTATGGTGGACAAGGATGGCAACAGTGCTCTTCATCTTGCAGCACAAAATGCAGGAAAGATCCGTCCATGGGTCATCCACAGCGACTCTTCGATGCGTGGGAGATCAAATGGTTTAAGGTATTGATTACATTAATGCTTTTGAATTCATATTTCTTAAGTCGGTTATTAATATCTTGGTTTTGAAATAAAGTATGAAACCTAATTGATCCAGTTTGTGAAGAATTCCATGGAGCCAAGCATCTTCAAACATTACAACAATAAGGGGAAGAAGAAAGGAGATCTTCTCAAGAACATGAAAGCTTAGTTAAGGATGGAGAAAAATGGCTCATCAACATGTCACAATCTTGTTCGCCGTGTTGGGCTTATTGCGGTCACATTTGCCTCTGCGACTCGTTCTGGTGGTGTAAATCGACCGGATTTCCAATCCTAGAAGGAAACCACCTTTCTTTTTTTATCTCCACTAGTGGCTTTTAGCTTCTCTCGCCACCTCGTGATTATGTTCCTCTCTATACTTACCGTACCAAGAGATGGACTTGAAAGAGACTTGCCGGTGAAGCTCATCCTCGGACTCACCACCTTGTTCATGTCGATAGCGATGATCTTTGGTTTCCTTCTATGCCGCCATTTCTTTGTCTTGGAAGATCGGCTCAAGCATGCACCTTTCCCATATGCACGTGTTTCCCATAACCTTCTTTGTCATTTCACGTTCCCCTCTATGTTGATCGGTAAGGGCTATTATTGCGATGTCCCGAATACATATAAGAGCCTTACTGTAGTCTCAAGAACTTTTCCTCGATGTTACATCCTTTTTTTAGAGGTATTTTTTAATGATTCGAGTGTGTATGATTGATATATTTAAAATGTCATATAGGCTAATAATCCCAAAACAAATCAACCAATATATAGCTATGTTCTTTTCTTCTGTTTTTTTTAGGAAAAATTGTGGATTTACAATGAGTTTTAAGATCTAGTGTGAATGATATCTGTGGTCTTGGTTTCACAAACATGTCATCCTTGTTTTTAACTTACTAAAAAAAATTGAGATGGTGTTAAATACTATCTATCTATCTATAAGATTATGTAGTATTAAATGGAAGGCCGAGTCCCAAATTACTTGGGGCATCAATTCCGGCAACTCTTATTTTGGATTTGTCCATTGACAATTACTTTCTTCTCATTCTACAAACCATTAGAGTTAATTCATTCCGCATAATAATAAGTGGAATATGCCTAAACTCCTTGATTACATCCCTCCTCTATAATAGATAAGCTTAATTTCATTCGGATCTCCTCACCCAACAAGGATCGGATCCTCTTTAAACTCTCACGAATGGTGATTTCAACTTAAAAAATGTTTGGATGCATAATAAAAGAACTTTTGAAGTTTCTAATGTCTATGACAAAATATGGCATAACAATATTCCTACTACTTACTCCATTCTTGTTTGCGTATTCTTAAGAACTTTATCGGTTGATTCCTTAATGTGGAACAAAGGCTTCCACTTACCCTCTAAATGTTATTGTTGTTTTCACATCAAGAGGTTAATCATCATTTTGTTAATGGGGCCATTCGTGGCGTCTATGGTATGATGATCTTTTAACAATGACCTTTTCAATGGTTCCTTATCCATATACCAACTCCTTGATATTTATTTTAAAAACAACCCTAAAGGTCACATTAAAATTACAACTATTATTATTATTTGGTTTATATGGATGGCAAAACTAAGCCAAACACAACGGTATAGCTATGAATCACGTAAAAATTATGGCTAGAATCAAATACAAAATTAGTGAGCTATTTAATGCCAACATAATTGAAGCACTTCAAAGGTTGTATTATTGTGGCTTCCAAATTAGGTTTTCATCTACCTACTCCATATATATGTCATTTAAAAAGGTTTTATTGGGTTAAACCCAAAACAATCTAATTAAAATTAATACTCATATGTATAACGTAATGGTTACGGTTGTGGTGGTATTTTAGAAACTACACGGTAAAGCTCTTTATGCTTTTGCTTTTCCTCTACAAACTGCTCGTTCCATATGTCGAACTAATGGTCGGTACTATGCCCTAGAGATTTGCCTTCAACAAGGCGGTTTAACATCTGGATTGAAGTGGATGCTTTCGATTATTGACCTCTTAACTTCTAAATCGGTAATGCTAATTTGTTTTACGTGCTCAAGCATATCCCAACCCTCCTTTCTAAATTCGTTATAAGATCTCCCATGTTTGTTTGAGGGAAGGCAATGCATGCTACCACTACCTAGCAAACTTAGATCGAACAATAGAGCTATCTTTGATAACTTAACTCTACCTCATCATTTGAAAGGCCTAGTTAACCTCGAGGATGGGCTACCCTATTTAGTATAAACCGCATGTCTATGTTGGCTGGATTGGCGTTGTTGTCAACCGTGGAGCCTACTGTTAGACCTTATCTGGAATTTTAAATGGGTTGTTGGTGTTTGGGATTCTACTGTATATGCACGTGCAACCTATGGCTGGCAGCATAAGTTTTTTTGTGTTGGTTGGTCTGATTATAATCTGTATGTATATGTTAACTTGGTTTTTGTTGGGACTCTCGGTCTCACCCCATCTAGTTCATTACCGCTGATGCTCTGCCTTCTGCTAAACGATCCTGCTTATTTTCTTTTGATTACTGGCTGTTGTCTTTTTATTTGGAATCTGTTGGTTTTTTTCTTGACTACTAGGCTTGGGGGTTGCGGTTTGTTCTGCAGAATTTTTGTTTGGCTCCCAATCTGGTGGCTCTTTCGGCACCTGCTGTTAATCCCATTGCGCCTGGCTGTTAGTAGTATTTGGATTGTGTTGGAATTGGATAACTTTCATTTTCGATGCTCTCTTATCTTTACTCTGTTGGGGGCATTGTCTCGGTTGCCTTGATGTCTTGACTGTTCCTTATACTGGAAGCTGCGGCTGCTATGCATTTTTCTATACACTAACATTGATTCAAGGCCGGATACCTTCATTGATGATTATTGTCCTTCCGACAAAGATATATTATGTCTCAAATGAAAATCACCAATAGCTCCTATCTGAGTTTGTTGGCTAGGATGTGGAGAATTCACTTCATTTTTTGGTTGGTAGTAGCATTTCATGTAACTCTTCGACCAAAGTTTGGATGCTCATAGCCCCAACTTGCTGTGAATGAGCCGGAGCCTTCTTTATCCCTCTTCTTCATTATCAATTTCAGATTATCCTGCATTCAGTTTACATTTTGTCTGCACTATCTAATTGGCTCAAACTTCTCTTTTGATTTAAAACTTGCAGGTGTTTAGCTCTATTTTTGTAGGTTGCTTCGCAGTGTCATGGACTCTCTCTTCCTTCAGTTACTTTGACCTTAATTCGTTCATTGGCTTCAAATGGTTTGCTCGAGTTACTATTTTACTTTTAATTGTTTTAATGCTTTCTTTGGATTTTGGATGTATTTAGATTGGGGTTTTCTCCTTAGGTTGATTGTAGCTCTTTGAGCGATGGAGTGTAACCCCTTTTAAGGATCTTGTAACCTTGTTTTTGTGGCAATAAAATACCATATATATATATATATATATATAATATATTTTTTAGTATTTTTATTTTTATTTTTTCTAAAATAAATAATATTAATATTAAAAATATTCAAATAAACTTTTAGATGTTTAAACATAACAATCACTACAAAACATGATTCATTTTTAATCAAAATAAAAAATAAATTAAATAAAAAAATAGAAATAAAAAAGTGATCTCACTCAAACAACCCCTTACTCAGTAAATGTTACGAAGTGATCCTTTGGGATCATTTTTGTTTTTTTGTTTTTTATTTTATGTCTTCATTTTATTTTACTTATGTTTTAATGAAAAATAAATTATGGACTTTTATTCTTTAAAAAATACTCAAAACATCAAAACATTATTTAAAGGGTTTCTAAAAATAATGTTATTTATTTTTAAAAATAAAATAAAATTACTTAAGAATACAATAAACAAACATATTTTTAAAACTAAATAAAAAATTAAAAAAAAAACAAAATAAATTGATCCCAAATAAGCCCTAAATATGTTGGCACTTGACAATTCATTAGCAGATTGATAGCAATTTGTTAGTTTGTTAATAATTTCTGTGGAGCCAGTTGGGAACACTTTTTTATTTGTATTTTTTTGTATTTATATTTTAATTTGAAATAAAACATATTTGATAGTGATAATTATTTTCAAAAATTCTCAAGACATCCCAAAATTATTTTGAATATCATTAAAAATAATATGATTTACATTCAAAAAAATTAAATATAAAAAAGCACTTAAAAATATACAAACAAACATGCTTTTAAAAGGAATTTAAAAATAAAAATATAAAATATAAACAAAATTTATCCCAAATAAACCCTTAATGTATTAATTTTTAATTAGTTTGTTAGCATTTTATTTACTTATTCAATAGTAATTTTTAATTTTTTTCATATACAAAAAATGGAATCATGAGCCATGTAAGCTAATGTATGCCATAAATAAAAGTCCTATTTTGAAAGTAATGATTCTTTCTCCTCTTCTTCTATTTATGAATTGGATACTTGATCAAGTGTGAAACATAGGGCCCATTTGGGGCAATATTTTCACTGCAGCACATTGCACCATGATGTAGGATAATTTGTTTAACGACGACTAACTTGGAACTTCTTGCAAGCTAACCCTATGGTTGTGTTTCGTTGTTCTAGCTTGGACTTCCCTAAATGAACCTACTTCATTCACAGGCTGCAACACTCATTCACTTCTAACCAATTTTAGCCCCTTCGAAGCCATCAACTTTGACCGTATGAGAAGCCGCCGCATCATCGTGATTCTCTATGGATTGTGAGAAGCCCTTCGTCCTCCATGTCCTGACTTTGCCACAAGTATATTTCCCATTTGAGCTCTACCTCGAAACTTTATGGCAAGCTCCCATCCCCTCTACCATATGTGCATTGTCGTCGATCAATCTCACATGCCTCCAAGCCCAGATCGCCATCTTGTCTCCTAGAACCCTACCTCCCTCTGCTATAGCTGAGCAACTACAGAGCTATTTTTTGTTGTCTTGAATACTTTCTCATAATGTATCTCATGTACACACTTGTGTGCACACACTATATAATATGGAAATAATAGAAACTTGATATGGGAAACCCAAGAGAAAGTGGAGAAAGTGCTACTTGGAAGAGAGATGAAAATAATGTTTTTTAATCTTTATTTGAAGGAGATAGATCGATAATTGACCAACTTACTCTTCTTTTATGAGAAATTTTGTTATTGCTCTGAAAGTTTTTTTTTTGTCATAAAAATTAAAAGTTATGATTTTATTCCATGATGTTTAAAGTTATTGGAAAATGATGATATAGAACAATGTAATAATATTATTGTTGATGTTGTATGCTTCATTAATGAGTACTATGAGTCATATATTTGTAAAACTCAATGTATGACTTCTAAATATGTTGGAGAAAAATAAATGTAAGTTACATGATATACTAGGAGATTCCATAATATGTTTCGTATATCATAATTAATTTTTACAAATCTCTTACAAAGAGTTAAAAAATCATCATGAACTTTATGGTTCTTTGAGAACAACATCAAGAGAAGTGTTGGCCTTTACATTATATATTATATCATATAATGAATCAATTAGGGCAACAAGGAAGCGATTTCAACACTCATCTAAAATAAGTAACATATATTTTTTCTATTAGTGTTGATGCTTTGATGAATTTATTCTCTAAAATAATAAAGCCAATAGATGCAACTTTTATAAATACACTAATGGAGATTTCTCAAGATTGTTGATATATATCATATTTCAAGGTAAATTTTAATGTTTGGTTACTTTTATTATATTAACAAAATGTCATCCAATTATGTGTAATTATTTGATATAGGATTGCATTGGAGCGATTGATAGAACATATGTGGTTGCTCATGTCCCTACAACTGATAAGGTGGCATATATTGATCGTTATTGCTCACATATCCAAAACATAATGATAGTATGTGACTTCAATATGCATTTTACTTTCATATGATTGGATGGAAAAGAAGTGTACGCGATAGTCACATCTTCTAGTATATTATATGCTAGAGACAATATAGTTTTTCTACGCCTCCTCCAAGTTTATTCCCACTCAACTATTCATTTCTTTCATCATACAAATGTTTGAGCTCATTATTATAAATTTAAATAGAAACTTATTTTCTAGTTGATGTTGGTTATCCAAATAACAATTGTTTTTAAAGTCATTTCCTGATACAAAATATCAAATTCTTGATTTCAGAAGAAACAATCAAGTGGTCAAAGCAAAGAAATAATTGTTTAATAAGTATAACTTATTATTGTGTGGTGTAATTGAGTGAGTTTTTAGAGTTTTGAAGAAGAAGCTGATTATTTTATGAGATATACTAGCATACTCAATCAAAAAAAAGTTAAAATAATAACGACTATAATGACTCTACATAATTACATACGCTATCACCCTTCACATCATAAAATTGAATTTAACATTGTATATAAAGATCAATCATATGTGTCACATGAAACATTTGAGCAATGTTTAAAATGTAAAAAGAATTTATATTGACTTAATCTCTTTTTCTCTAATTTTTTAGCAGTATTTAAAATGAGAGAAACATAGTGTTCCTAAGAAATTATATCAACTCTTAATATTAACAATAATTGTTATTGAAGAAATGAACCCTCTCGATAATTTGAAGAGAGTATTGATTTTAAATATCAGTGTAATTTTTAGAAGGCAGATGAAATAGTAGATAAGACACTACCCAGAGATTTTATCCTCATTTGGTGAGGACTTTAGATTTGGTTCTAGGTTTCCTATAAGCGCAAGCCCCTATAGTTAATTACCCCTCTTAATGCTGAGAGAGAACTTTCGATTAAGGCTAGTCGTTATGTCGCTAAATGCGTAGCATATAGTAGCAACATGTGTAGTTTTGAAATTTCATTTAGAATTTAGAATTTATGAAATTTATCATTATTAGATTAAAGCGGATGGTTGGGGGAATAATGACATGTCTGATCTAGATCACATGGTTCCATCATCGCTATGGTCAGTCTATTTAGTAGGAGAGGAGTAGTCAAGAAGAATCCCCATCAGCAACACATGGGTTATGTTGTCCAAAAAATTCTTATATACTTGGGTGGTGTTTGTCTGAGAGGATAATCTTAAGTCTACCTTCGCTGACAGAGGATTTTTTACCCCATCAGATGTACCATATGATTCACAACTCAAAGGGCATATGAGCTACGGTTGTAATCGTAATATAATGGAGTCTTACTGGCCAAACCACCTGATCAGAGGACTCTGATCGTAACTGCATCATCTGTGAAGCCCACCGGCCAAGCCATGCAATTAGAGGACACGGGCAACATCCTTACTGGCATGAGATTGATTGATAGTGAATATAGTAAAACACTTGATTTGACATTGACTTCTTTGTGAACTAAAATTTTCTTAATTTATCACATCAGATAAACAGAACCTTAATTATAAGTTTATTTTCATGGTTAATAAAATATGACCAAGCAATTTGATAATTTGTTAATCTCATGTCTTCTTATAACATCGCTAACATTTGCTTAGATAATATAATAACCTTCAATCATAATTAATTGGAGGTGAATAACTAAGACTTTTTTATAATGGCTTTTTATTATAGAATTTTATTATGAAAATGCATTAGTCGATAAAAAAATAATAGAGGACAATATCGATGCATGATCGTATAAGTTAATTATAAGGTATAAGGGAAATTTAAAATATTGATTGTGCGAAAATGCCAAGATGATTTCATTATCTATTTTAATATTTCGCATGCATGATTAATATGGATTCTTTTGAATTTAGTTGTGTGATAAAATGAGAAAGATTAATGTCATGATTAAGACATTGTTATCTATATTCTCTAAGTAGGTGACTCTTTACCAATTAATAGATAACATACTCTTGCCCATTAGAAATATATTTCTTTGCATGCTTTAATTATTGATAATAGACTATAGAATATATTTAATTTATTCATAATATTTGACAATCATTTTGATATGATGTGATAATTTGCTTTGCCATATTACTTATTGAACAAATTTCAATAAAATTTATGTATATTAGTTTGATTGTTAAAAATAATTATGACCTATGTAAATCATGAATTATATTAATAAATGATAGATTTTGATCATAATAATTATAAATCTCTCATTAAGAAACCTTTATTATAATATGAAAATTATATAATATATACTTGATTACATGTGAAAAAAGCCCTTCTAGATGAGCTAGCTAGGCCAACAAATCCAATGACACTTTTAAAAAATATTTAAATTTTTGTGTTGGCGAAAATATCCTCAATTAACGGTAATTTAATGAGCTATAGATAATAATTACATATAAATAAATGATAACTTAAAAAATCATTTATGAATACGTATAATATACACGCAAACAAGATTTGTTAATCCTTGAACACAAAGATCATCAATTTGCAAATATTTTTTTAAAACGCTCACATAATAATCAATATTAAATGATAACCGTATTTGAAATTTAATCTATTATTTCATCTTTCCTTAATCATGCTTATGCTCTGTGCCTTACTATTTAAATTTCAACTCATAGTTTTTTTAAATTTTTTATAAACTTATTTTGATTATTTTATAATTTTTAAATTAAAATTAATTATTTAGAAATATATATTAAACTCATGTATCAAATAAATCATTAAAAAATTAATATTATAACTTATATAATTGATTCAACAGTCATTTATTATCTACATGACTTTTCTTTCTTAATATTTGATTGAATTTAAATGCTCTAATGAGTTTATTAGTGCATAAATATCATTATAATGATGTTTTTTCTACTGCTTAGAAATATTTCTAAAATTTTGAAACCATCCTACCCAGTCAGTTTTCTATGATTTGCCTCTCGGCCCAATGGGCTACAAAGTGAATGAACCTAGATTCTGAAAACAGAAATTTCACCTCATTACCTGGTTTAGGTTCAGCCAAAGCACTTCTAATTATCAAATCCTTTAGCAAGAGCGGAGCAGAAAGTAAGACTATTACCAAAGCCTTTAGCAACGGTAAGTGGCACTTCTGTTGCCTGAAGGAGGAAATGCTTGCCGCCGCCGAGGTTGCTGCCCCCGCTCCCTTTGCTCGCTATCACCACCGACCGACGGAAAACCCTTCTTCGCACCTCTGGAAGCTGGAAGAACTCCATCAACCATGTCGTCATCATCATCTTTGCCTCCTGTTTCTTCGCTGAATTTCATAGTTTTTCTCGCGGTCGCATAGTCGAACGACAAAAATGGAGAGAATTCCGGAGGCCGATCATTCTCTTGCAACCTATTCGATTCGCAGACGAATTGGGAGCACTGTTGGAATCCGGAGGAATGAGACGCGTGTGTTCCTGTCGTGTCAATGGCATCTGGTTTATATATCGCAGCATCATCGTTCAGGCCGTCGATGATTTTAGGGTTTTCTGACGGCGACTCAGAACCATCTGTACTGTTTTCCAATGGTATTGCTTCTTCCATTGTGGTAGTTTTCGACGGTTGCTCGGGGCTTTGCACGGTTTGCGGAGGCAAAGAATTCTTCTCTGCGGTGATTGATGTTTCGGGAATGTTCTTTCCGCCAGAGAAGGAGTGGAATGGGAGGATCACAGAGGCTTTGATCTGCTCCACCTTGTTCTCATTCTTCTCCTGAAAGAAAATGAGGTATGATGGATTTTTAGAATATGCAAAGATGATATCATTGCAATAATCAAACTAAAGGGCCGCTTGATCACTTTTAAGTTGTATTTTAAAAAAATTTATAATAAAAAGTTTTTAATATAACTAAAATTAATAGAACGTGATATATAAAAGAAAGTTATCCAATATTTTCAAAAAGAAAGATATAACACTCACAACATTTGTTGCGAAATAAATGAAGTTTATAACTAATAATTGAACCAATAATTTAACAATCAATTAACCAAGTAAAATTGATTCAATTCAATTGCATGTGTGGAATATATTAATCGAGATTAAAATTTGAACTTTAATTACAAAGACATGAATATAAAAAATAAAAATAATTATACTAGACACAAAGCACAAAATCAAAGTGGATGGATGCTATGCTAGAGCCTAGTTTTGGTGTTGGATAAAGGTAAAAGATGTTTAAAGTATTGTTTTAACAAATTTGAGAGATAACAATGACATTTATTATTGTTCGTTTGGTTTGGGTTGTGAAGCAATTCCCTGAGTTAATAACAAAATAGGCAAAACAGTGAGAGCCGATGATGGTTGGGTCATCAATCAAGTTTCTGATTTGATTGAGCTACCAGGTTCATTTAATGCTCAAATTATCACCATTCATGTTTAACCAGATGATTAATAGATAATTGTATTATAAATAATTTAAAACCTAAATTTACTTAATCAAACTTTACAATTTTTTCTTTTTTGGGTCTCCTAAGTTTTTGATTTTGTTGTTAGGATGGTTGGTTCTTCGAGTTGATTTAGAACTAGGAGTAGGGAGAGAATTACAGAATACATCAAATAAACAAATTTAATTTCCAAACACTCATTCAAGGCATAGATCATGTTTTAGACGATGGATACCCATATTTCACGTGAAGGCAGAGCACTTTAAGTTTGGAGGTATTATCATGTATTACCCAAGAATCATTTGGTGACAATCTATGAGGCTATTGAACAATCTCCGCTTGTTGAAGGTCTCATCATTATTTCATCAATGTTGATAACCTTGATGAAGTAGGCTCCATTTGGAACTGTTGGGTTTATAGGGACCATCTTTAGATGGATTGAGTTTAGGGTTTATAGGCAGATAAGATTCATTCCTCAATGGCCAATTTCTAAGCACTAATGAGCATAAAGATTGACTTCACTTTATATTTCATATCTAAGTTTGTTGGAGAAATTAATACATAACTACTCATAAATCATTGTGAAGACTACGGTTACAGTGAGTGACTAGTTCATCAAACTTATTTTACTATTCAATCACAGACAGTGTGCCTTAAATGAACTTCATTAGTTGCTCAACGAGTAGTCTTTTGTGATATGTTGATAGGTATTATTGTTGAAGTTGATTGCTTTCTTTCGACCATAGTGGCTATGGGTGGCTCTGAACTAGATCTATAATAATTCTATGCCGGAATCTATTAGAGGAACCTACTAATTTAACGACAATTATTGCAAAGCAAACAAATGTTTTAATCTGAAAGCCAATCCAAAGATGCTTGGATCATGCTTTAATAGGAGCTTTAATCTTCTTTACATGAGTCATTCATTATTGTTTAGGGTAGTTCTTGTTATTCTTATCTTGATAAGGTGTGGGTAGTGATCAAGAATGTTATCCACAAATTCCTACTCAAAGAGAAAATTGTGTTGTGATTATCTTGAGAATAGGCCTAGTTATTTGGATTGTATTGGGTCTTGGGCTTCCATACTGAAGATGATATTGGTAAACTTTGAATTGTATTTGAAAAAAATTCCCTCTCCCCTTTTCTCTCTCTCTCTCCTCTCTCTCCCACTGATTTTTTCCTAATTTCAGTCAAATGCAATTCTCTCTTTTTCCCTTAACATACAACCACAATTATTGAGACTCTCTTCTTGGTATTCCCCTAGATGTAGCCCAATTTATGGAAAACACATTCAGAAATCACAAATAATCCCTACATGAGTTCTAGCGTGAGACCTCACCTCATTCAAATATAAAAATAATAAAAAAATCAAGCAATTCAAAGCAAATTCAAAAGTAGAAAAAGATCAGCAAGCTAATCATCATCAAGAGTCCATCAAAAATTAAATTAATCCTCTTCTACATCAATCAAATCAGAACATTTACTATTCTTCTAGATTAGTTTCTTGTGTGTTCAAGTGAAAGTTGGGAGTCCTTCACCAAAAATATTTTCTGATTGTTAGTGCGGTCCTTAAAAGTTGAATAAACCAATAATCAAATCAACCCATGGCTTAAAGATGGTATCAAAAGCTTTAGCTTTTGAATCAGAAACGTCCCTATATTCTTCGAAATTTTGTTACCCATTAGCTGAGTTGTTTAATAGTTTGTGGCAAACTTCTCTGTGTCGTAATAATCATAATTATATGATAACATCTAGGCTAATGTAGGACAAAGTAAAAAGAGGCAAGAAGTGTTATTGTAATAGAATAGTCCTGATACAAGTGCATTGTGAGAGAGTTCCCTTTTTGCAAGTTTTACTTATAGAACTATCAACTTCTACATGATAGCATTAATGTCTTTATTAGAGATGATATTCCTATAGGAGGGGGCATTAGAAAGGTGAAAATAAATGTAAATAGAGTTTAAAAGCTTAAATTTTTAGCGATTTTCAGGGAGGAATAGTAGCTATACTTTTATAACAGTGCGCTCAAAGACTCAATTTTGTGGAACGCATCTTCTCATAAGGTTAGATAATTGAATGGGCTGCCCTTTATAGTCAAAGGTCACCGGCTTGCCCCAAGATAGGTGGCACAAAGAGAGGCATGAAAAAGGTATAATTTATAAGTCCCTAACTTTCAATTTTAGGGTACGTTTGGGGCAATGGTGATAGTGAGGCATGGTGTGTAAACACACTACAGTGTCAATTGAGAACTGCGTTCTAGCCGCATTTTAGAGAATTTCTGATGAAAAAGTTGTGTTTCCAACCTGATCTTACAAAATCAGCTAAAAGTTGCGTTCGACCTTTTAAAGTTAAAAAATTGTAATAACTAACACAACTTTTAGACAGGTAGCTTATTCTATGACTCTACTATTACTTTTTCGAAGCTACACTCTTAGTAAAGATTAGTTAAAATACAATAATTAAAAAAAAAACACATTATTCATTTCAAACAAAAAATATAAAGTTTCCAAATATAAATTTCCACAAAAAATTTGAGAACTAATATAAATTTCTATGATTGTTGAAATTTACACAACAAAAGAAAAAATTGGCCTCTAATAAAAACAATATCAATCACGCACCTAAACTAATCACTAGATAGATTAGTAGAAAGAAGAATGATAAAAATCATCGATTGGAAATCTAGACCTTATGCTAGTACAAGACGAATAATCCCTCGAAAGTTATCATCAAGATTTACAAAGCACTAAAAAAATCAACATCCAATATCACACAAGAAATAAATACATTATATACTTAATTTTACATGTTTATAGAACCGAAACTATGTATTTCATTATAATCCTTTAAGGTATACTCTAATACTCTATGTTTCAATTCAACACACTTAAATTCTAACAATAACAAGTTTTAAATCTTAGCTTTAGCAGCATAGTAATTTTTTTTTACTTTAATTTAATTTCTATCAAATTCCAACAATAACACAATGTGGGAAAGAAAGAAAATCAACTAATCGAATATAACAAAAGTACAACAAAAAATCCAAAACAAAGTTACAATCACAACAGATAGGAAAAGGTTGTCGATGGAAAGTAACTATGAAACTAAGAAAACAAGAAGGTGTGAAAACTTTGAGAAGTCAAGACTTGGATATAGTTGCAGTGTTGCACAAAATAAACTTCTAAATAAAGTAGACCAGTAGAAAATGGCAAAAAAAAAACCACAAAGAATATGAAAGGGGAGGGGCTTAGATTTGCATTATTATTACCGACTAAAAATATATTTATTATTCAGCTATGAAAATTTAAGTAATTGACATTTATCATGAAAATATTAGTAAAATAATTGCACTTCTTGTGAAGTAATCCACAAAATAGTAATAGTAAGTTTGCAACCAAATACACAAGAAACTTATGCTATCCATCATAAACAGTGAACAAAATACCTATATATAAGATTGCTTCTAAAACAAAATGAGTGAATATGTCTGATAAGGTTTTAAATGTGAGTTTGCAAGGAGTTGGGAAGAGAGAAGAATTTAAGAGATTGATAGTAGGTTCATGAAATAAAATTAAATCATATACATTTATATCTACATAAATACTTAATACTAAAATCTCCAAAATTTACATTTTATAAATACTTATCCCAATGCGGTGTATAATCTTATTTGGCCAAACTTTCTTGCAGTCATTTCTTAAAATTCTCCTTAGGAAACCTCCCAGAGTTCAAACATACCATCATATTCATCTTATTATTTAGTTTGAATTCCACATTTATTATTCACATCAACAGAAGACTTATAATTTTCATAATCAATAATTAGTATTCTATGAATTTCTTAATAAATTCAATGTCTTTTAGAATCTCGAGCTTATATTCAGGAATTTTTATGATAAGTTCAAGTTCACACATAAATAGGTCAGATTCTATTTGCAATCCAAGTTTAAAAATTCAATTGTAAATTCAATTTCAATTTAAGTTCAGCCGATATTTAAAAGCATAATGTATAAACTCAGAAAGAAAAAAAAAAACCAAGCTTTTAAAACATTAAAAGAAAAACTTCGACAGAGGTAAATATCTTCACAACTTAACATAATTGACATAGTTAAACAAGTCCAAAGAGCTAAATATAATTTGTCATAAATAATAAATAAAAATTTGATAGCAACATAAGAAAATATAACTTAAAGTACAGCTATAAGATATTTCAGATACCTGCTCTGTTTGAAATTGTCCTTATTTACATGATGGCAATGCGTCCATTTAATGGTTGTTGTCATATTTTTCTATGCCTCGTATAACTACCATGTTGAACTAGAAGTTAAGATGGACATTTGTGCAAAAATATTTTTTCATCTCATCTTATGATCCTTCCACATTTATCTCCATCTACAGTCTTATGGACTCTGTCATTTAAGTTAAGTCACTATGTGCAAACTAGCCCTCTTATGTGCCACCAGTGATTCTCTTACCATTAGTTTATGGAAATAGATAGATTCATTTTATATCCTGCGAAAAAAAAAAAAAAAAAAAAAATGATCTACATCTTTCAATGACTATCAAACCTTAGATCTATTTTATGCATATAATATTTATGGACATGAGGCATCATTTAGGGGGTGTTTGGGAGGTCGATATAGGTGTGGTGCGGTTTGAACCGCACAACAGTAATCATTTGTCAAACTTCAGTCTAGCTACATTTTGAAAAAGCTAAGGTGGGAAAGTTGTGTTTTTTTAACTTGACTTGATAGAGTGTGATGGCTGCTAGAAAGCTGCAGTCTATTTTTTTCCTAAAATAAAAGAAATTTATAATCGTAACTGCAGCTTCTTAGTCATCTCCTTCTTTTGCATTAGCTCTCTACCACTACTTTTTCATATAGCTGCAACTATCCTTATTGTGATAAGATGCTACATAGCAATGAGTGTTGAGGCTTAAGAAGGCATTAGCCTAGTTTATATCGAGAATTATGCTACCTGTGGGCTCCGCAAATTTACCACCGACCTCTCGCATTGAAGAGACTATGATTTAAATATCGATGAAATTTCCATAAGGTAGATGTAATAGTAGATAAGACACTACCCAGAGATTTCTCCTTCATTTTGTGAGGACTTTAGATCTGGTTACAGGTTTCCTATAGGCGCAAGCACCTATAGTTAATTACCCCTCTCAATGCAGAGAGAGAACTTTCGATTAATGCTAGTCGTTAAGTCGCTAAATGCGTAGTTTATAGTAACAACATGTGGGTTTAAAATTTAAGATTATGAAATTCATCATTTTAACTTAAAGCGGATGGTTGGGGGAATGATGATGTGCTCGATGGTTCTGTCATCCCGGGTTATGGTGGTCCCTAGTCTATTTAGTCAGATGAGGTAGTCAACCCAACCTGACCGAAGGATCCCTATTAGCAGCCATGGGTTGCATCTTCCAAGTAAGCCTTGTAGACTTGGGGTTGTGTTTGTCTAAGGAGACAAACTTAAGTCTACCTTAGCTGACAAAGAGTTTTTTCCCTATCAGATATACCCTATGATTCATATCTCAAGGTATAGAGCCATTGGGAAGCATACATGCTACAATTGTGATTGTAATATAATGGTGACATTTAGTTTAATAACCACTCAATCTGACCTCAATGTCTACACAAGTTGAGTCGAGTTCACGAATTCGGGCTTGAACGACGCAGCGTAATTTGAAGCTGAAATACACTCGAAATCGCTGAAATCGGTCAAAATGATCTCCAATCGATGAACGGACTTCACCATCGAGTTCAGAACGTCAAAATTGGGCAGAATATACATATTGCACAATTCAACGATCGATCGATCAAGAAGGAAATCCGTTTACGCATTGACACACATATCAAGGTCGGGAAGCCGCAACATTGCCCAAATAGCCTCCGTTCGTGAAATTGATCACTCCATTAGCGTCGAAACGTCAAAACCTATCAAATGAGACTGTCCGCACTTAATTCGGACGAGTCTGCGTGAACGTTGAGCGGTCGGAAGTGACAACACACAATTTTGAACTAGAATTAATCTGATTCGACGCCAACTTGAACCAAACAGCCTACGATCGGAAACGGACTGCGCCGTTGCATCCGGAACGTCGAAATAACCTAAGATCAATATATATATATATTTTAATTATATGATAATGTCATCACAAAATTTCAAATTATTATTAATCAATCACTTAAATAAAAAAAGCCCTTATAAATACTTTTATACCCAAATCCACACAACACTCCTATTCATATAGCCCGATACTCCGTTTTGTGCGAAAACCCTCCTTTCATCCAGTTCCTTCCCCGATCGAAGCGCCATCACTTTCGTCGCTCTGCAGTCCTCCTCTCGGTCGAACAACGAGCTGCAACTCGACCGGAGTCCTCTTCCTCTCTCTCTATCGATGGCCGAACGAGCCTCCCCTCTCGATATCCCGGTTCGTGCAACAGTTCACCGTCATCGCTACTCCTTGTCGACGAATACAAACCCGGTTGAGCTGAAAGCAATCTCCTTACCCCGTCCGTCCGGTTACAGCGGCCGACTTCAGCCTTATCATCTCCGATCGAAGGTCACGTAACCCTCCATCTCCTCTCTTTCCCTATTGGAAATAACCAAATATCCGTCCGTCGGTTACAGACAACCGAACTGACCCCGTTCAGCTTATCATCTCCGATCGAAGGTCACCGTAACCCTCCATCTCCTCTCTTTCTCATCCCTATTGGAAATAACCAAATATTTTGCTCCCCGCCATTCCCATTTATGTTTCTTTTGCATAAAGCCCATTTTCGAACTTCAGATCCAGATTTTGGGCAATATGTTGAGAGAGCTAAGATAATGTTCTATAGGGATTAAAGTGAGTATTTTTTATTTTTTTTATTTTTATTTTTATTTTTTATTTTTTTTTGCTGTTTATAGAATATGGGCTGAATCCTACTGATAAGGTCTATTTTCTGAATTAGATCTGAGACAGTGAGGATTGAGTGAATAATTCTGTTCTGTTTGAATTCTGGATCTGTTTGAGTTCGTTTTCCCTGGTTTGGGTCTGATCTGGCTTGGTTTAGGCTTAGTGCAGTGAGTTGACTCAGTTCTGTGTGCTTGGAACCCGTCTGAGTTGAGTTGCTAACCGAGTCTGATCGGGTGAGATCTGGACTGTTGGATGGCGCCTTTTAACTACAGCCGTTGGATCTGAGTCCTCGGATCGAGTCTCTCTTTGCCTCAATCTTGAGCCGTCAGATTTTCTTATTTGTTACTAACCTTTGGATGTGTTTCTTGATCAGACGCTAGAGATGCTTTAATGGGGTGAGTGGATTACAGATGTCGTTCGGCGCGTAGGATGAGGGAGCTGATGGAAGTTGGCCATCTGATCGTGATCAAACGCGTCGATGGATCTGATACCGACCGTTTGATGAAGCTTGCGGAGAAGCTAAGCTATTCGAATGGGAACGTCGTTCGACCGGGCCGCCTTCATTCAATGTGAGACTGAGAGGAGAGCTCGGGAAAAGGCCGGAGGAGAGATCGCAGCCGCCATCGTGAAGGAGGAATCACTTTTACCCGTGAGAAAGCTCTAAGGAGGAAGGGGAAAGACTTGAGACAGAGAAGGAGGAGACTCTTGAGATAATTCTTCAACCCTTTCTTGTTTTTCTCCTCTCTATTTATAGTTTCTGATTATTCTTCTAGAATGTTCATCTGCGATGTCTTTTGTAATTAATTTCGGTTAGGTTCTGTTATAGTTCTTGCCTCTGTCGTGTATTCAGTTATATTTCTTGATTTCTTGCATTATCGGTCGTCTACTAATCTTCGTCACATTGTATGTATGGTCTTTCCTTTGCCTGTTGAGCGCCTTGTATATAGTTTCGGGGAGTTAGACTATTAGATGTATTTCTTTGTCTGTTCTTTTGGGGATCTTTTATTATTCTGGCTGTAATTATTTCTTGTTTCTAATAACTTGCTAATATTTATTTTTTTATTATTCTCTGTTCTAAGGCTGTAATTTATTCTCTGTTTTCTCTTTTCTCCATACTTGTGAAATCTTTTAGCCAATCCTGGCTTCTTCTGTTTCTTTTGTTTCTGTTGTTGGCTTGGGAATATGTGTTCATATCATTACTCCCTCCCCACCTCGACCTTGTCCTCGGTCAAAATCAGGAAAACTTTCCTGCATTTCTTTCTCTGTTAGCCAAGATGTATCTGTTTCTAATAGTCCTTCCCACTGGATTAGTACTTCTTTGATCTGTTGATCTCCCCTTAGTATAGTTCTGTGGTCCAGGACTTTGATAGGTCTAATAAGCATTTGTCCATCTCTGAATTGGGTTGATAGCTGTGCTGGATGAATAGTAGAGTCTTGTCTGTGTGGTTTTAATCTGGATATATGAAATACGTTATGTATTCTTGCTGTTGCAGGTAATTCAATTTTATAAGCCACCCTTCCTATTTTCTGTAGTATTTTAAAGGGTCCATAATACCTTATTTGTAATTTGGTATATTGATCATTGAACAAGTCTCGTAGGGTTGTATCTTAACTAATACCAATTCATTGACTTAAAGCTCTCTTACGTGTTTATCGCCAATTTGTTTCATCTGTTTTGAGCCTCCTATAAATTTGTTATAAGTATTTGTATGATCTTGTCCCTTTGTTGTATCTGAGTCTACGTATTAGTAGTAGAGTGACAAGATATGGAATGATTGTAGGAGGAGGTCTACCATAAACTGCTTGAAAAGGAGTCATTTTGGTGGAAGTATTGATGGATGTGTTATAGGAAAATGCCAAGGCATAAATTGTAACCAATTTCTAGGGCTGTCCATAACAAAACTCCTTAGATACTGTTCTAGTATTCTGTTGGTAACCTCAGTTTGGCCATCTGTCTGTGGGTGGTAGGCACTGCTGTGGCTTAATGTAGTACCACTTAATTTGAATATTTCTTGCCAGAAATTACTCATGAATAGAGGGTCTCTATCAGAAATTATTCCTTGGGGTATACCATGCAGTTTGACAATGTCTGAAACAAATATGTGAGCTATGTAGGAGGCTGTAAAACTTGTTGGCAGTGCTGAAAAATGTGCATATTTTGACAATCTGTCTACCACCACTAATATAGCAGTTTTGTTATGAGACTTTGGTAGTCCTGTAATAAAATCCATTGATACTTCCTCTCAAATGTTGGCTGGTATAGGCAGAGGTTGGAGTAACCCGGCAGGCTTTTGAGTGTCATATTTTACTTGTTGACATATAGGGCAAGTTGCTATGAAGTGTTGTATGTCTTTCTTCATGTGTTTCCAATAGAATTGCTGAGCAATTCTAGCCAATTTTATGAATTCGAATGCCCTCCGGTTGGTGTGAAATGTAATTCTCGATAATTCTGGTCGATATCGAATTGATATGACAATCTGTTTTATAGTATATTAATCCGTTAATATTTTTATATTTTGGAAACAGTCCAGGGTTGTCTGCTATTTGTTGCTGCAGCTTTTGTAGTTCAGTATTGGAGTTAGTTTCCTCTTACAAGAATGTAAAACTTGAGTATAAGCATATAGATGTAGGACCATAGGTAATTCTGACTGATTCTCATTAGTATTTGTTTCTGTGCTGGTTTCCTTTCTTGATAAAGCATCAGCAACTTTGTTGGAAGCTCCTAGTTTATACTCAATAGTATAATCAAATCCCAATAGTTTGATTAAGAACCTTTGTTGCTCAGGGGTTTGGATAGTTTGTTGTAATAATTCTCTAATGCTTTTCTGATCAGTTCTGATTGTAAATTTGGCACCTAGTAAGTATTGTCTCCATCCGCAACCGCTTGATGCATAGAGTTCTCTAGCATAAGTTGAGTTTTTTTGCATTGTAGGATTTAACTTTTGAAATAAGCTAAAGGGTGATTATTTTGAGCTACAGCCCTATCATTGTCGGAGGCATCTGTTTCTAGGATAAATGACATAGTAAAATTGGGAAATGGTAATGTAATGTTATCAGCCTCTTTCAATTTTGTGAATGTTGTTGTTGATTCCTCGTCTGGAGCTGTTGTTTGGCAAGCATTGATGTTAGAGGGAAGTACTGCATAGTTTTGACAAACTTTCTATAATATCCTGTTAATCCCGAAATCCTCTTAACCTGCTTTCGACTTTGGTATAGTCCATGCTTGTCGCTTGTATTTTCTTGGGATCCACCTCTATCCCTTGTCCGATAAAATATGTCCCAAATATTCTATTCTGCTTTTGAATAAAAGAACATTTGGATGGTTTGACATATAAGGTGTGTTTCATTGTTCCAAGATGCTTTGTAGATGCCCTTGATGTAATTCCAGGGTTTGGCTGTATATGAGTATATCATCAAAGAAAACTAGAACAAATTTTCTTAAGAATGGCTTAAGCATTGAATTCATTAGTGCTTGAAAGGTTGAGGGGGCATTGGTTAAACCAAAAGGCATTGCTATGAATTCATAGTGGCCTTCATATGTTCAAAGCACTTTTGTAAATGTCCTTTTACGCCATTCGATTTGATGATAACGATCTTAGATCTAGCTTGGAAAAAGGCTCCATATAATTCATCCATCAACTCTTGAGTTGGGGGAAACCTATCAGGTATGGTGAGTTTGTTTAAGGCCCTATAATCTACACAAAAATGCCAAGTGCCATCCTTTTTTTTGATTAGCAATGCTGGTGATGAGAAAGGACTGGTACTTTCCCTTATAATGCCTGTATCCATCATTTCTTTAATCATTTTTCTATTTCGCTCAAAATGAGGATATCGTAGGTTTTAACCTTAACCTTGAGTTCCGTGTTGCTGATTTGATGGTCAATATCCCTTTGGGGAGGCAAGGTAACTGGATCCTGAAATAATTCTTGGTATTGTGCTAATACCGTATGCTTGCGTAAGTGGTCAATTCTTGATTAAGGGCATTCCTCGAATTTCTCCGATAAGTAAGAAATGATATCTTGTGTAACTTGGTAAATTGATGAAATGTAATGTTGTCTACTTTTGTTGAAGTATCTCCTTGTAGTTGAATTACTTTGTCATTTTGATAACTTCATGGTGAGCTTTTGTAGTCCATTGTGCATTCACCTACCATTGAACTCCTAACACTACATCGCCTCTTGCATCGAAGAAGGTAGCAATCGCAAGAGTGAAAGTGTATCCTTGTAGGTGAATAGGAATATTAGAGCAAACTCAACACCGTAGTCTCTCCATTCCCTACCAACACTTTAAAAGCGATATGGATGATATGGTTTAGAAACTTAGCAAGTTTATATTGAATAAAGTTGTGGGTTGACCCACTATCAATAAGCACCTAAACTTGTTTGTTGCCAATCAGTCCCTGTAACCTTAGAGTTCTAGGATTTGACTGTCCTGTAAAAGCATTAAGGCTGATTTCAGGGATCTCTTCCTGAATTAAATCAGGATCTTGCCATGAGTCAGTTTGAATAGGGTTGTCTTGCTCATCATTGACTACTACAAGGGTAAAGAGTTTGGATTTGCACCTATGACCCCTGTAAAACTTCTCATCACAATTGAAACAGAGACCTCTTCTTTTTCTGTCTTCCAATTGAGCAGCAGTTAATTTCTGAATGGGTATCTGTGATCTTTGTTGGGTATTTTGGATAGTTGTTGCCATTCCTGGTGTGGGCAATGGGGTGTTTGTTTATTACAGTTTGTGGAGCAATTCTGGAAGGTCTGGTTGTAGATATATCATCTTGTAATCTGTCTTCCATTAATTTGGCTAATTGAAAGGCTTGTGAATGAGGTTAGTTCTTACTTCTCTTTTAATGTCATGTTTTAATCCGATTCAAAACAACTTTGTAAAATTAAGGAGAAAATCTGGCTAGCTCTTCAAATTCATTGTAAAATCGACGGATTGCTTGTATGGCCAATTCACCCTTAAATCTCTATAAAGGGAGGGTCCAAACCTCTGAATTACCTGTTCTTTGAACTGATTCCATGTATTTAATTATTTATTGCCATGCATCCACTGATACCAGCTAAGTGCAGGGCCATCCATGTACACGGAAGCAATTATGAATTTTTGATCTTCAGACAGGTTATAATACTGGAAAAATTGATCTGCCTTAAATAGCCAACCCCTTGGGTTGTCACCATTGAATCTTGGCATATCAACTTTGACCGTCTAGTTTTGAAATTGAGGTCTAGGATGATTAGAAATTCGGTGGTATGAGTTGCATACCTGTGATTGTTGCTGATCTTGAGAGGATTTGTTGAGTTTCTCCTCTATTGCTGATAATCTTCTGGATACTTCATTTAGTATCATAGTGATGGATTGCATTTGCTCATCATTTTTATTCAGCCTGTTTACACATTCATCAATAGTTTTAGCTGTGTGTCTTGTGCCATCTGCCATTGTTTGAGTTGTGGGAATCAACGAGATCACCAATGATAAGGTCTATTTTCTGAATTAGATCTGAGACAGTGAGGATTGAGTGAATAATTCTGTTCTGTTTGAATTATGGATCTGTTTGAGTTCATTTTCCCGGTCCGACCGCTTGGTTTAGGCTTAGTGCGAGTTGACTCTTCTGCTTGGAACCCGTGAGTTGAGTTGCTAACCGAACCGACGGGTGAGATCTGACTGGATGGCGCTTTTAACTACGTTGGATCCGAGTCCTCGAAGTCTCTCTTGCCTCAATCTTGAGCCGATTTTCTTATTTGTTACTAACCTTTGGATGTGTTTCTTGATCGACGCCAGAGATGCTTTAATGGGGTGAGTGGATTACGATGTCTTCGCGTAGATGAGGGAGTCGATGGAAGTTGGCGTCGATCGCGGATCAAACGCGTCGATGGATCTGATACCGACCGTTTGATGAAGCTTGCGGGAGAAGCTAAGCTATTCGAATGGGAACGTCGTTTCTGATCTGGCCGTCAGTCTTCATTCGAATGTGAGACTCAGAGAGGGAGAGCTCTGGGAAAAAGGCAGCCGGAGGAGAGATCGTCGATGCCGGTCGTGAGGGAGGAATTTACTTTCACCGTGAGAAAGCTCTAAGGAGGAAGGGGAAAGACTTGAGACGAGAAGGAGGAGACTCTTGAGATAATTCTTCAACCCTTTCTTGTTTTCTCCTCTCTATTTATAGTTTCGATTATTCTTCTAGAATTCATCTGCATGTCTTTTGTAATTAATTTCGAGTTCTAGTTCTTGCCTCTGTCATGTATTCAGTTATATTTCTTGATTTCTTGCATTATCAGTCTTCTGTTCTACTAATCTTTCTGGCCGTTAATTCTGTTATGTATTGGAAGGTCTTTCCTTTGCCTGTGTTGAGCAGCTTCTCTGTTGTATATGGTTTCTGGGGAGTTCTGTACTGTTAGATGTATTTCTTTGTCTGTTCTTTTGGGGATCTTTTATTATTCTGGCTGTAATTATTTCTTGTTTCTAACAACTTGCTAATATTTTTTTTTTTTATTATTCTCTGCTTCAGAATTTATTCTCTGTTTTCTCTTTTCTCCATACTTGTGAAATCTTTTAGCCAATCCGGCCTTCTTCTGTTTCTTTTGTTTCTGTTGTTGGCTTGGGGATATGTGTTCATATCACCTACCCAAACCTTTTTGCCAACTTGATAATATTTGGAGTAAGATAGTATAATCTGGATGTTGTTGTGCATGATTTAAAGTTTCTATTTTGCTGATCTTAGTTTATATTGGCTTAAATTTTGCTTGCCTCACTACCAAATAACCACCTTGTCTCCAAACATGTAGTTGGATTATAGTAAAAGATATATATATATATATATATATATATATATATATATATATTTGAGATTTGTGAATTTATAGATTTTGGAAGCTTTCATTTTGGTGTCCATAAATGATTGTAGAACAAAATCATTTAAATCTTGTTGTCGAATGGCCCTTTCTCATCTTTATATTATTGCAAGGTGAAGTTGCAATAAAATTCTAAATTTGTGAAATTCAATATTATTATTTTCTAATATTTCATATGGCCTTCAACTTGCTACTTCATTTGTCCTATTTGGAAATGATGGAAAGGAAAGCAAAGTTTCTTATGAGCCTTTTCCTTACTTTTATTTTGCCTCACCTCTATGTGTTCATAGAAATAAAATTATAAGAAATACTATAATTTTAAGTACCCACTCGTGATTGTTTCAACATGGTAGAAAAATCTGCTAGATCTAAATACTCGTGCATGCTGCTTTAGCATATCGAGTAAATTATGATACTTTTTACACATGTTTGAAGGCCTATCCGACGCTTTTCATAAGCGCAATAGGTGCAAGAAAATCATTCGTCCGTGGTGTTGCAAGACACCTACCATACACACTTTTCATAAATGTAGTAGGAAGGCCTCAACACTCCTGATGCAGCCCCCTACAAGGGATGACACTGGGAAGTTATCGGATTTCATTTCAAACGCCTGTGCATATGCTTGCCTAGCATATTAAACTCATCTACTTATTATTCTAATGTAATTGCAAATATTTGCTAAATATAAGTACTTGTGCATGTTGCTTTAGCATGTTGAGAAAATCATGATGATTTTCATACATGTTTGAAGGCCTATGCGACGCTTTTCATAAGCGTGGTAGGTGCAATAAAATCACTCAGTTGTAGTGTCACAAGACACATACCATGCACGTTTTCTTAAGCGTGATGGGAAAGGCTCAGCACTCCCGATGCAACCCTCTACACGGGGATGACGTCGGGAGGTTGCCGAATTTTATTTCAAACATAGACATTGAAGGCCTATGCATGCTTTCTTAAGCGTGGTGGGTTTAGAAGACTCTCTAGGTTGCAGTGTCATAAGACACTGACTATGCATGCTTTCTTAAGCATGATAGAAAGGCTCTGACACTCCCGAAATAGTCCCCTATGTGCAGATGACATCGGGAGGCTGTCAAAATTTCATCAAAAATAAAAATTAATAATTAATGAAAATGAAATAGCTTTGACCTCCATATATGTGTCATAAGTCGAAATAAATACAAGACTTGACTGCATAAATCGCTCAAAATGCACTGGACATCATCAAAAATGGTCGAAATGACCTCCGATCGATGAATTGACTTCTCCATCGCATTTAGAACATAAAAACTAATCAGAATATAAATATTGCATAATCTAAAGATCAACCGACCAAGCGATCAAGCTATCAATGTATCAACACACATATCGGAGTCGGAAAGCTGCGACAATATCTAAATGACCTCTGTTCATGAAATTGATCTCGTTGTTAGCTTCAAAATATCAAAAATTATCAAATGAGACTGTCCACGCTCAATTCAGACTAGTCTGTGCAAATGTCGAATGATCGAAAGTGATAGCATGCAAATCGAGGTTTAAATGTACTAGACGTTGTCAAAATTAACCCAAATGACCTCCAATCGATGAACGAACTTCACCATCACGTTCAGAATGTCGAAACTGACCAGAATTTAAATATTGCACAACTTGATGATCAACCGATCAAGCGATTAAGTCATCAACGCGCCTACACTAACATCGAGATTAGGAGCGTCGATACAACCAAAATAACCTCCGTTCGTGAAATTGACTGCACCATTAACTTTAAAACATCAAAATCTATCAAGTAAGACTATTCATACTTAATTCAGACAAGTCTGCGTGAAAATCGAGTGGTTAAAATTGGCGACACATATTTTTAGTTGAAATTGACTCAATTTGACGCCGACTTGAATCAAACGGCCTCCGATTGCAAAACGGTCTACATCGTTGCGTTCGAAATATTAGAATAACCTTAGATTGATATAAATTTTGATTATCTTATCATATCGAAATAAAGTTCATATCAGGCTTAATTAAATGCTTAAGAAATTAATTTAAAATTTCTATTTAACCTTAATAACCCAAATCAAGCCCTAATCTCTCATTCGGTTGGTTCGACCTCCCCCTTCACGCACATGAGTCCATCTCCACGCAAACCCGAGCCAAACCCTCATCCTTCACACGCGCTCCACGAATGAGCTCCCCCCATTTGAATGCTTGGATCTCCCTCTTTCACGCAACCGTTCGTGCGCCTCCTCGATCCAAACCGCAAGGAACGCCGGACTCCTTCAAAACCGAAAAAAATGATTCTTTCTAGATTTCCCTCAAAACCAAACTTTTGTCTTCCGCCCACTTGATTTTCCTCAACCGCAGGCGACACGACTCTTCTCTCCAAAACCCATCTGCATTCATGCAAGCATTGGGTCCTCCGATCTCTCCTCACATCATCAATCAAGTAAAAAACACCATAAGCCCCAACTCTTATCTTCTCTGCTTCCCATTTTTTATCTCCACTGTGGTGTTGAGGACAACGTAATGGAATCGACTCACTTGCTATTCAAGCAAAGTGTGATGCTCATGGCAAGGCTAGAGAGTCAGGGAGAGAAAATAACATGTAGCAAGTGTTCAGGTTAAATGCAAACTCCACAAGAGATCATTCCAAAGGTTGCTCCTAAAAGTAAGATTTTAAGGAGGGCTGAACCACCATGAGGAGGGGCAACTTGGTTCATGGATCTAAATTGTGGAGTAGAAGATAGATTGGTAGTGAATCTAATGAATACATGGGGTCAAAGCACTTTGTAGATAATAAAAAAAAAAAAAAAGAATTTAACTTCTTATCCTTAATTGAAATTTGCCTCCAAAGCTTCTTGTGTCAATGGAATGAGTACTAGAGGAAATGTTTGGGAAAAGAGTGTAATGTAAAAGAAGATTGAGCAAGAACTTGCAGACAAATAATGGAACTGAACCAAATTTCAATTTCATGAATCGAGAAGCACTCAAAGTGATATAACTAAAAAAGAAGGGGATTAATTTATGGTCGTTACTAATAAGAACAGGACTCTCGCTTCCTACCAAAGCTCCACATCTTCCTCTCTTCTTTGCTTTTGATTTGAATTGTTCTCCTTTTCATTCTGTCCAACAAAACTGCAAGTTGTAATACTCTATCTTCCTTTTTCCACGGCCAAGAAGGAACACCATCATTAGGCGGATTCTTCTTTTGGTTTCTGGCATCATCTCTTTCCATCACTATTTTCAATTCCGTTTTTCCATAACCCTGAGAGGAACGCAGTCATTAGGCGGGTTCTTCTCTCGGTTTCCAACATCTCACTTTTTATCTCCTTTTTCGACCTTTCTCTTCACTGCAACCGAAGAGGAACACCGTCTTTAGGCGGGTTCTTCTTTTGGCTTCTAACATTATCCATTTCCATCCCCTTTTGACCTTTCCTCTTGTCACAGCCAAAGAGAAACATCATCATTAGGCAAGTTCCTCTCTTGATTTTCGGCATTTCCAACTTTGTCACTTTACTGATCATTGCAACGCATAGAAAAATGAATCAGAACATATGTGATATATATATATATATATATATACACACGTTTGTATTTCTTTACAGGTTTGAAGGCTTTGTCGTGCTCATTAGAGCGCTACGAGATGAAATATCAGCCATGATGTTGCAAGACACCGCTCGCTACACTCATTAGGGCATACCGAGTAAGCCAACATCCGTTAGATATCGCTCCTCCTAGCTGAAATGTTGCCAAAATTTTGTCAAATTTCTAGACTTAGATAAAAAGAAGAAATGAATATATGTATTGCCCTGCATTTGTCTTCTTTCAGGTTTAAAGGCTTCGTCACGCTCATTAGGGTGTGACGAGATGGAAATCAATTATGGTGTCGCAAGACACCACTTGCTACGCTCATTAGGGCGTACCGAGAAAGCCAAAATACTTTCGATGTAGTCCCCTATATGGGAATGATGCCTGGAGGTTGTTAAAATTCCATTAAATCTTTTGACATAGAAAAAAATGGGAAAATAAAATGAATCGGCTTAAGAATGTTAAGAAATGAAGCCTAAAGCGAAAATTCAAATTAAAAATTCCAAAAAAATAAAAAGGGGAGGGAAAATAACATACAATAGATACAAAAGTAAAACAAAAAAAGGAGAGGTGAAAAGCACTTACAAAATTTATCTAAGTGGAGTTGAAAGCCCACTAAAAGTTTTTAATTCTTCTCTTTCAAACACTCTAACTCTTCAAACAAATGGAATGGAATGTAAGACTCCCTTTTAGCCTTATTTATAGAAATTAGAGGTAGTGAAGGACCCACTTTCAAAAAAAAGAGAAGGGAAAATGAATATAGGAGGAATAAGTCTCTTAGTGTCATAACATAACTAACTTCAATGCAAATACTTAAAATTTTGATATTTGAAGTTTTAGCTTCAATACCTAATTAAAAGCAAACATTTGCGTGGAGGAATCCTATGGAGTTGAAGGTTGAATTGAGAAGAGAAAAGATGTCTATATTCATAATATGGGTTGATCTATTTGTAAGCTGGAAATATTTAAAGATGTTTCATAAAAAAAATACAGAAACCCATAATCTTATCTATGAAAGTAAGAAACAAGTCAAATGAGGAACCTTCAAAAAGATGAGGAATCAACTTAAATATTATACTCTATTGATTCACTGAAATAACTCTGAGAGATTGAATTTTCATATAAAATAATAAATTAATCTGTCTTGTGAATTTATAGTTTTAAAACACGTGTAAATACTTAAATAAAGTGAACTCTTTACATTCACTTTCAAATAAACACAATATTCAAGCATGTCAATTTATATGAGCGCGCAAATATAAAAGCATGATATTTTCAATAACTTAACTTAAGCGTTGAAAGATATATGCAAGTTTTTAAATGAATGAAACATACCCAAAATGTCATCGGATTCGCAACACATCGTACAAGCAAACATAATACGTTAATTAAGGCATTCTAAAATATACCCGCATAGGCCCCGACACTGCGTTGAATGCTTAAATTCAAGTGTCTGAGGATGTTGTGCGGGTTGTTAAAGCCTAAAAATATATTATAATGAGTTCAAATTAGTAAAATATCTAAGACTCCATGTGACAAGAATCTAATCCTCATTAAGAGCTAAAATAGAGTTGAGGATCTAAAACTCTTAAATATATTCAAATTAATCAAATTTTCAAATCAAATTAATCAAATTAAGTAGCAATCTAAAGCTTAAATGGAATTCAAATCTTAAAAGCTTAAAACAAACTCAATCTATTCACCTTCCACAATTATCTATTGGGGTAATAAATTAGAAAATTCTAGCTCAAAGGAATGTCAAATCAAATATTTTACTATATTCATCCTCAATCAATCTTTTTAGTAAGGATATCCGTCCTCCGACATGCTTTGACCAGGTCTCGTGATGATGCTTATGATCGAGTCCTCGACGGGTGGTTTGGCAGGACTCCATTATATTACGATCATGACCGTAGCCTGTATGCTCCCCAATGGCTCTGCCCTTTGAGTTGTGAATCACATGGTATACTTGATAGATCAAATAATCTTCTATCGCTTAGACTTAAGCTCGCCTCCTTAGAAAACCACCTCGTGTCTACAAAGATTTTTTGGATGACGTAACCCATGTGTTGCTGATAAGAATCCTTTGGTCATGTTGGGTCGACTACCTCCTCTGACTAAGTAGACTAGGGACCGCGACTGCTCGGGATGATAGAACCATGAGATCTAGATTGGGCACGTCATCATTCCCCCAACCATCCAGTTTAAGATGAAATGATGAATTTCATAATTTTAAATTCTAAAACTCCATATGTTGCTACTATACGCAACACATTTAGCAATCTAACGACTAGTCTTAATCGAAAGTTCTCTCTCACTTATTGAGATGGGTAAACTTGAAAATAGATCTAAAGTCCTCGCAAAATGAGAGCGAAATCTCAGGGTGGTGTCTTATCTACCATCTCATCTATCTTCTGAAAATTACACCGACACTTAAATCACTTTCTTCAATTCAATATTTGTTAAGAGGTTGGTGGTGAATTTTCGGATCCCATATATTTCTGATGACTCCGCTGGGGACAAGATTCTCTTTCCATCTTTGGCTAGTCATATATGTGCTGTAGTAGCAATAAAATATTTAAAAATTTAAAATAAAAAATGGTGATTTAAATGTGTAATAAATTCAAACTACTATTGTATGAGATTCTATATCGAATAAATTATTCTATAGAGTACATCTTTATTACACTATTATTTTATTCTGTAGTGCCTTTGCATTTTGAAAGTATGAGGTAAAATTATAATTGCTAATTACTAATCCCCATCTTTCACTTTCGCAGAATGGATTTACAAAGCACTCCTTTCATCGTTTAACTAGGGCGTGGTGCAAACATCTGGCTAGCTAATGCCATCATCAATATAGGAGATGTTGGAGCTACAATTCAATTTGGTAGCTTGAGTTTCCCGGCTATCGTGGCTGCAATTCCTAAAGTACCCACCTGTGGTACACTCATCTGAGGCCATGCTGGAAGGCCTCAATTCATCAAGCTTCTAATGCCGCTAATCAATTCAACCAACCATAGGAGTTCCCCGAGAGAACTTCAATTTTTAAAAGGCTAGGCCAATCTGAAGCCCCCGTGATGAAAAGAACCGTTAGTGGGCAAACTATATCTTTAATGCCTCGTGGTACAACTGCTCCACCGATTGAACCTTTTGTACCTGGAAAGCATGATCATGAATTAACCAGAAGGTAGAGAAGAAGAAAAATGCTGAGCTGAGAGCTCAGTAGGTTCCCTTCAAACAGCCTAGTGAACAAGCGATACTACCGCCAGAAGCGAGTATTTTTAACCATAAGAATTTTGACAACCTAAAGTGGGTAAAGAGGAATAGCTCTACTAGTGAAGTAAAACAGTCTTTTTCTTGAACCAACAACGTCAAATTCTACCACCATAGAGGAGAAAACCTAAAACACTGTCTGTCATAATACACAAAGTTCTCAAAGTAGCTAAGGATAGAGATTTGATGAAAAGAAGATTTCAGAGGCCTATGATGATTGGGAATACTAAAGCTCCACTAAGGAAGTTGTCATCTCTTCTGGTAAGTAGCCATCGAGCCTAGTATGCTTCACGCGGTGAGCATCAAAGCGTGACACTTGGACTCTGTGCCCAAGAATCCACTGTCGAAAGGTCCCGGTGAAAGGATAAGCAGATATGGAGGCTAAGGCCCCGTAACGAAACCCTGAATAATGAAAGAGGTGTGACATCTAACACATATACTCAGAAATACATCTCAAAAATAACTCATCAGAAGTGGATACCCAAAAGAAGGGATATCATTGATGAGAGACATGACGCGCAAGAATCTTCAGGAGATCCCATCATAGATCGATTCACCCTCACAAGAGAAAGTTGACCGATCGCATCCTTTAATGGAAGAAGTATTTGTTCGTATTGAACCGAAATCCACTAGAACGCCGATCTAAAATTCATGTGCAAAAGAAGGTGATGAAGAGGACACTATAGAAGTAGAAGTCGCCTATATGATTAGAGAGATGAACTCTGCTTTGCACCATCAGCAGCAGCATGAACTCAGGGAACCTGAACCTAACTTCAACATTTATGAAGAAGAGTCTTCACAGAAGCAAATAGAAGATGAATCTTCAATCTCTGCTAAAGAAGAAGAAGAAGAAGACTAGAATGAAATAGAGATCATGGGCGTTGAAGCTATTTATATGGTTGAACCAGGAAATGATCAGCCTGATACACGCTTTTATAATCAGCATCGTCGTTCAGCCCTATCAATAGTTGCCCCTACAAATACATAAGGAGAAGGACAGCCAAATTCTTCTCCTGAAAGTGATCATGGAGCAGAACAACAACAAGAAATAGAAAAAGAAGAAGAGCTTGTATTGATTGACGTCATGGCATTAGCTAGAGAGCAAAGAGATATGCATCGTCAAATGGAAGTCAAAGATAAATAAATTGCATAACTCGGTACTAAGATGAATGACATGATGGTACAAATAAATATCATGCTGGAGATATTGGAGGTGATCAAGGATCGTACTTCATACGACGAGGCTCCGATTTTCCCTTGAAAGAGGTATCAACTGTCCTCATCGAACCAACCGGGTTTGGAGGCGATCAAGACCCGTAGTTCATACAACAAGATTCGGTTTCACTCGAGAGGCATCAACTCCCTCGTTGGACCAACCGAGTTTGGAGGCGATCAAAGCTTGTAGTTCATATGACGAGACTTCGGTTTTCAATCGGAAGAGGCGTTAACTGTCCTCGTCGGACCGACTGGGTTTGGAGGCGATTAAGTCCCATATTTTATAAAAAAAATTGATTTTCTTGAAACTCCAATAGTTGACAACTGTCAAGGTGGTGGGGAAGTATTGATTAGGAACCATTCCTCAGAAAACTCAAAAATTATGATAGAGAATTTCAGAGTGTCATTCTTCATGATACTTGATGTTGTTGTATTGAAAAAAGGTAATCAAATCCACCGAGAATTTTTGACCCATCCAGGTTATTTGTCAAAGTATGACATTAACTGTATGGAAGAGGAATCAATCCGCTAGAGATTTTTTTGACTCATCCGAGGTTGTTTGCCAAAGTGTTAATTGATGACATTGACGCATGGAAATGGTTGAATCGAATATCGAGGATTTTGACCCATCGTAAGTTGTTTGTCAAAGTGTTGCTTGATTAACTCAGTATGGAAGAGGTCAAATCAAATCCATTGAGAATTTTGACCTATCCGAGGTTGTTTGTCAGAGTGTTATTAGGTGACATTTAACTTGTGTGAAAGAAGTCAATAGTTTTAACTCTTATCCGAGGTTATTTTGTCAAGGTATGACGTTAACCTGTGTGGAAGAGGTTAAATATTTTGATTCTTCCGAGATTATTTGTTAGAGTATTACTTGGTGACGTTAACCTGTGGAGTATGTACAAAGTTATGACATATCTGAAGTTGTTTGTTAGAGTGTTACTCGATGATGTTAACTTGTGTGGAGTAGGTACAAAGTTATGACATATCCGAGGTTGTTTGTCAAAGTGTTACTTGGTGACATTTAACATGTGTGGAGGAGGTCAAATCAAAAATATTCATTTGTAGCCAAAGTTGCTTCTTGATCTTTGCCTTTTTTATGAGTATTATTGGCTTGCTTCTCGAACTGATAATCAATTAGATATCCAGAATATTAATTTGGATGATCTTTTAAGATTAAGAGTTGCCCTCGCCTCAAGAAAAGTCAAGGATCAATTTTGTCAATCTTCATTCTTATTATGTGTTCCTCGAGAGTAAGATTTTCTTCACCATATAGGTGGTGATGTTCTGAACATAAAGTCAGATTGTCAACCATTGTGAAGATGTAAAGGGAATGTTTCCCACAGACGGCGTCAAACTGTTACGTGCTAGAAAACCAGTTGCAGTAGAATAAAACTGCATGCCTTAGCTTCATTGGAAAATCCAGCATGCACGTAGAAATTTGAAGAGAGAACGAGAAACTCCATGATTTTTACGTGGAAAAATCCCAAAAAGAGGGAAAAAATCACTGGGCCTAGCCCAGTAAAATGTTCCACTATATGTCTATTTTGGAGTACAAAGTTTAAGTTTTCCGATAACGGGATTACATAGTTGTATGTGAGAAAGCCTGACAACGGAAATCTAATCAGGTAACAACAAAATGTAGGTAGAGTAACAATCATTGCTGGCGACGATAGTGAATGACTATCGTGATGATCTATCGACCATCTGGTGGCAATGGTGACCGGTGATGGCTGGTTAGAATGGGTCCGAAGGAGGCGGCCGCGATAGTGGTCAACAGGACCGACAATCGCGGATGATCGGGTGGTGGCCGACGATGAGTTGGTGGGGGCCAAAGAACGGCCGGTGATCTGGTGCGGTGGTCGATGAAGGTGGTCGGCGGCGGTGATCAATGGCGGTGGTCGACAGAGGCAAGACCGGGTGGTGCCGACGCGGTACGGTGGGTGGCACCAACGATGGTGGTCGACGGAAACCGGGTGTTTAGCGGCGTGATCAGCAGACCAGGCGCGACCGTGGTGGCGGCCAATGTGGTCAATAGCGATGATGACCGGGCGCCAAATGATGATGGTGGTGGTGGTCAGTGACCGTCGACTGGTGGCACCATTATGCTTGAAGGTTCTTCAAACCTCAGAGCTCTCTCTTCTATTTCGCTTGGTCTCCCCTCATGTGAAGAATGAGGGGCTATTTATAAACTAGAGGAATGACATTTCTGTAAATACATACAAAATCCAAACCACTTCATCGGATGGCTCAAAATAATTTCCTTGATCATCGATGTATTTTAAGTATTTGAATGCTCAAATGAATTAAGAATTAGAGATCTTGGGCTTGTTAGATCCAGCTCATCAAGACGCTCGATTTGACTATAAACACTCTATATTTAGGAGCCGACTGATATCGCAAAGTTTTCAATAAGCGCTTGATCTGGGTTAGTCTTGACTCATAATCAGATTGCTTTCGACATCAAGATTCATGCTTCGACCAGAATTTTCGGTCATATCAAGATGTGATCAATATCAAGCAATAATCAATAAAAAAGCTAGAAAAACACAAATCAATACATTCTTTACAACAAGATTATCTTTTTTTCACATGCTTTCAATGTAGCATCATATATAGCATCCACATTTTGTCGGCACTTAACGCAACAAGGCATTAAAGCAAAGCAAAGGACTTGTACCCCATTATATTGTAAAAAAAAATGCATATAGTGAAACAAACATATTCATAATTTCACAAGATCAAACTTGAATAAGGTTACATGAAGAACATCAATGTATTCCAACTATAAAAGCTAAAACAATTTAAGTGAACAACTTAGCCTATGTGGGCAATTTTATCAAGTTTATGATTGACATGATTGAGCTAGATCTAAAGATGATAATGGACGAATGAAACTTTTAGTAAGTCAAATGGTGGCACATGCATAGATCTATGAGTCGTAGTTTTGCTAGCATAATAGTAGTGATTAAGATAGGCTTAAAGGTAGCAATCATGGTAAAATAAGAGCCTGTACCCACTAACTATTAAATAATAACTAATAATAACTAATAAACTACTAACTAAAACTAATAATAACTAACTAAACCTATTAACCAAATAATTAATAAAACTAAACTAATAATAAACAACTAACTAATAACTAATAATAATAAACTAAATAAATTAATAATTAATAACAAATAAAACTAATAGCTAATAACTAACTAAAAAACCTAACTAAACTAATAAATAATAAAAAAACTTTAAAATAAAGGCATATTGCAAACATGGTGTGGGCTCTTTTGATATATATATATATATATATATTGTTAAGAAAAAGCTTGCTTGATAAGAAACCTATTATACTTCAGAGCCTTTACCCACTTATTTCCATCACAATATAATCCATCGGCATGCAAACAATGCGATATGGATCTAACAAAACAGAAGGAGGCAACTTTAGGAGGACCATTTCAAGAAAGCCATGCCTGAGATTGGTTTTCTCGTGATTGAAATCTACAAAAGGAATCCATTAACACGAAGAGGCAAAGTTACTGCAAAACACACAATCTTGCAAAGGTCGTCTGGTGGATGATGTCGCAGGTGATGAGCGATTCTCGACGCCATAGAGAATAATGAGGCACAAGATATCCTAAGCCTCCAGAACGAGTATGGAGACACACCACTTCATGTGGCAGCTGCACTAGGGTTATCTAGAATCTGCTATCTTCTGGCAGAGAAATGCCAGGAGCTGGTTATTTGCGCTCGTAACAATGTGAAGGAGACTCCCTTTACATGCTCACCATGGACATAAAGAAACATTCTTTCTCGCTCGTGACTATGTTCCAGACATTGAAGAGCAAACATAATTACAAACATATCCTTTTGCCGGAGAGGAGATGGCAATACTATCCTCCATGCTGCTGTCCATAATAATGTACAAACTAGATAGAAGCAGTCTTTCATTTCCATTTATGTGTTGGCATCCACAAATCTTTCGAGTTACAATTTTGATTCATATGTCACAATACTATTTAACTTTCTTTGCTCCAACTATTAGTATATCGATGTTCTTTGGAACTTTTGACATAGAATTGGCTATGGAGATAATCAAATCATATCCAAGCTTGGTGAACTTCAACAATGAGATGGGGCGATCACCACTTCATCTTCTTGGTAATAAACCAGTTTTCAAAAGTGGCGACTACGATAAATCGATAAGAACCTTTATGCATGTAATCCTCATCCCTTCTCTCAAACCGAACTTCTTCAGACATCATTAAAAAAAGAGTTCATGGTTCATGTGAAGAGATAAATTTTGCATAAGGTGGATAGACTTGAACCGAAATATAGACCTCAAATCCACAAGAGTCAAATTGGTATATGGAAGAAAAAAAAGAGGAAACCACGATACCACAAAACTGCATGGATTTGTTCCAGTGTTTCTTTTACCTTCTAATTGGTGCACCAAAAAACCTAACACAAAGCAAATATTTGGATTTACCTTCAAATTGTTAAACACTAATTTTCTTCCAAAGATTGGTCATTTTTTAAATCTATTTTTCTAGTTTCTTATTTTGGTGAAAGATCCACAAAGAATTGCTATACTCCAAATCATGGACTAAGCTAGGATGTCGACAAAGAGGTAGTGCACAATTAAATTTTCATATCTTGTAAAAGTATTAAAATTAATTCATATTTGTAATATTTTTTTCAATATATATCATCATAATATATTTCGATGTGTGTAGATATATAAAATTAAAATTATGAATAGGGATCAAAAATATTGCTTTATTCTTTCATTTCTTAAAACATTGATTAAATTAAACTAAATATATTTCTCAAAATTATAATTAATAAATGATCACACACACATAAGCTTTCTCATCTAGAAAAAAAAAACATGCCTTAGATATTAACCCCAAGATTTAGATCAATTTCTATGACATTATCGTTTATGATTAAAAAAAAAATGAACTTCACAGTCTTTCTTCTCTCTTGATGACAATTAGATGAGGAATCTAGGAATCTTATACGACCAAAGAAACCATGATTTTTAGAGAATTATAACACCGCATCAAATTTTGTTATGATCGTGATCAAAATTCTACTCGTTTTTTCTCGGAATTGGTTAGTTTGAGAAACAAATTTGCTATCCTTTTTACACGGAAAGATTGACATGTGTGGAATTCAAAATATAACTCTACATCCAAATTCCAATAATATAGCACCATATAACACTCAGTCAACATATAGCTATTATGTATTGGCTGTAAAGTGTTCTGTATTACTATCCATTAAAGTAATATTAATTACACGATAATATACAGTATATATATACATGGCAACACACGACACTTTATAAGTAATACACAATACTTTATAGCCAATACATAACAATGTATTGAGAGTCATATATTATTGGAGTTCTAATATAGAAGCTACATCCAAATTCCATGCATAATAATTTTTCTTTCATAGAGATCCATTTCCCATTAATTTTCTTTTATTTTCTTAATGTAAATTGTCATATCGTGCTATGAACTCTCAATATTTAAGTAACAGTATAATTGTTCATATAAAAGCTAATGAAATAAATTTCAAGATAGTTTCTTGAATACTTATATGTGGTCAAATTAGTCTCAAATAAGTATCATATTTTTCTAATTTAATCTCTTCTTAACTCTTCAAAATTAATCTAAAATAATTTCTCATATAAAAATAAATATATAAAATTATATAATCACAATTTTATTCTCGATTATACAATTTAGTTCAATTTTGTATAGTAATATGATTACATTAAAAAAAACTAAATTAGTTACTGATGAATAATTGGTAGCGGATTAGAAAATAAAGTACATTTCTAAGCTTTTTGAATCACTCTGAATCTTCATGTGGTGTTGCATATGACAAAAGAATCATTTAGTTAATTAAGAATATTTAACAACATTAATACATGCCTCAAGGAAAAAAAATAAGAAGTTAGGTAATAATTTATTTATTTAAAATTAGATTTTAGTAGCTTGAAGTAAAAAAATAATAATAATGGCAATTTTATCGTAATATCTTTTTATTCACATGACCTCAATTTTATTGAACATATATAAACAGGTATTCGAAGAATAGAGATGATAAAGAGGAAGAAGAAGAATCATGAGCATGCAACTCAACTCATGAAAGAACTCGTCAGTAACGTCGGCAATTTTCAATTTCCTCTCGGCTCCTTGCGGCTCTCATGATTTTGATCGCTCTCAATTGCGATCTCGTCAAGCTCCCGTTCGGCCTAATGTAAACGCTTCTTCTGATGGCGGAAATGCCTTTTCCACATCCAGCCGACTTTGAAGGAGGAGATAAGGGCTTCGATCTCCAAGGTACTCGATCCTTCATCCCTCGCTTCATTGCCGCTATTAAATCCTTCAAGGATGCACTATCTGGTAAAGCTTCTTCTCATATTGCTTCGGTAAACTTAATTTCTACCGCTTTCCGTGGAATGCCGGCTGTGATGTGTTCGGATTTGGATGTGGAAAAATTAGCTAAGCCTTTTGAATTTTCTTTGGTTGGTAAATTCTCATTAAGGCCGACTCTTGATAAGATTCGGTCTTTCTTCCATAACCTGTGCTTTCAAATGTTGGACTGATCGACCCTAGGCATGTTTTAATTCAACTGTCTAATGATCTGGATTATTCACGAGTCTTTGCACGTCGCTCATATCTTGTTTACAATTGTCAAATGAGACTTCTTAAATGGTCACCTAGTTTTGATGTCAAAGAAAACCCCAATAGTTCCATTTTGTCTTGCATTGCCTAACATGCGATCCATTTTGTTACTCATCAAGTGCTATTTGGTAGCCATATTTGCCACTTCAAATAGATCGCTATGGCGAAGATCCCTCCCTCTCGCATGCGGATATTAGAAATTGATATTACTAAAAATATCCAAAAGATGTATGATTGGTTCTCAAAAGGGCTATAGTAAAAGGTAGAATTTGAAAACTTTCCTTTTGTACCCATTGCAAAATCCATGGTCATGAAAACTCTAATGCTTTATTTTACACCATCTCAAAAAAGAATAAGTTGCACCACTAATACCTCCCTCCCAAAGGAACATCCCATCAAAATGACTTATGTGCCTAGTAAATCAAAAGGATGCTTCCGCATAATCCCAATATTTCATTATCTTCTTATTTGCACAATGGGATACATCATGAGATGATTGAAAATCATGATGATGAGATCTGTGGAGGGGCTATTGAAAACTTACCTATCATTGTTCCTAATGATAATATGTTGACTCAATCTAACCTATCCCTTATTTCTAGTGAACCGTGGCATAAGAACCCTAATGAGGATGTGATTGGGCTAAAACAATCTCTAAAACCGCTTTTGATCCCGAGCAAAACAAGTCAAATGATGATCCCTTGATGTTGGCAAAAAAATCTATCAAATAATCCAGAAAATGAGAATGAAACAATTTTTTCCGACCCTATCCCCCAGAATGATACACATGCTACCCTAATTACTCATCAGATTTCAGACACGGAAGAAGGAGAAATTACTATCATGATTCTTTTGATTGATACTAAAACCACTATGAATATCTCAAATTATTCACTTTCAGATGGAGACACTTTGGATACTGAAAGACCCTTTCAAATCAGATAAACAAAAAGAAATCCCAAAATGCTAAAGCTCCACTCACACCAACTAGAACCACTAGATATAACTCAAATCCTCTAAATAATTACTTTTGCTATACTCTTTATGCTTTACTTCTTGATCTTTATTTTCCATTCATCAATTTATTTTTATTCATCATTGTTATGATTAATTTTATTATTTGGAATATTCGTGGTATTGGGACTCTTAATGTCCGCAACTAGGTCAGAAACCTTTGTCGCACTCATAACATATCCCTCTTGTTATTATTGAACCACTTATTCACTCTTCTAAGATTGCAAATGTTGCTAGAGCACTTGGATTTCAGAATTCCTTCCATAATATTAGCAATAAAATTTGGTATTTTTGGAATTCATTAGTCAATATCACTATCCTTGAAAACCATCACCAATTGATTCATGTCCATATCTCATTGGGTGAATTTTCAGTGTTGGGCTCTTTTATTTATGCATCATGCAATAGAGCTGGTAGGAACATCCTATGGAATAATTTAAGATCATTTGCCTCCTCTCGTAACAAACCATGGTTAGTTGGGGTGATTTCAACAATATTCTTGCATCTTCGAAAGAAAGGAGGTTCATCCCCAACATTCATTCCATGGAAGATTTCTCTAATATGATTCTTGATTGTAATGTATATTGGCTTTCGTGCTCTAATTTCATGTGGAATAACTACTTTGGCAACGCCTAGATCTTCTTTTAACTCCTGGATTGATCAATGGCCTAATACCTGGAGCACTTGAGCGTAACTTTATTTGATCACGCCCTCTCTTAATCTCTGTTAAAACCCTCCCATAAGAAGACCTTCTCCTACTCCTTTAGATTCCAAAATATATGGATTCAACATAATGATTTCATGAATGTTGTTTCTATAAATTGGATGGCCCCATTCATCGACAATTCCATTAAGGGTATGATTCATTTTGGCTTAAACTTAAAAGACTCAAACAAACCCTTAATTGGTGGAATAAACATCAATTTAAAAAATCTTTTGCTAATCTCAAAAATATGGAACAACTGGTTTGCTCTCTAGAAGAAGCCATCACCGATTCTAACAAACATGTAGAACTTAATGGAGCTAGGGATAACTTGATTAAGTATCGAATATGTAGAAAACTTATTGGCCAAAAGTCACGGTAGAAATTGTCGATGGTGACAGAAACACAAAGTACTTCCACACTCTCTTCAAAAAAAGGAAAGTCCTAAACTCTATTAATAAAATAAAAAATGATAATGACAGCTGGATCACTGAAAGTAACGATATTAAAGAATCTGTCGGCAATCATTTTAAAATTTTATTAAACAACAACCCTTCCCTTAATGCTATCTCCAACCCTCACCTGATTCCCTCTATGATTTCTACGGATCAAAATAGATTACTTACATTGCGCCCAATGGAATCTGAGGTTGGTGATATTCTCAACAGCATGAACTCGGATTCTGTTGTTGGCCCTGATGGATTTATAACTCAATTCTTTTAACATTACTGGCCCATTATTAAGTTTGATCTTTTTGATGTTGTTATTGATTTTTTTTGATGGCAACCCTCTTCCTAGAGCCTTTTCTAGTACTTCCATCGTTCTTATCCCTAAAAGTACTAACCCTGAAACTTGGAGTGACTTTAGACCGACGCCTTTGCACCTTCTTTAATAAACTAATTGCTAAACTAATCACAAATAGAATTAGCCGCCAATAATATTATTTCCCCAAATCAAACCGCTTTATGAAAGGTAGAGCTATATCGATAATATACTCCTAGCCCAAGAAATGATTCATAATATTGATGTTCCTATCAGAGGTGGAAACATTGTTTTCAAACTTGATTTTACTAAAGCTTTTGACAACCTATCTTGGGATTTTCTATTTAAAATACTTCACCTTCTTGGCTTTTCAGATACTTTTATTCACCTCATTAAAAATTGTGTCACTAATGCTTGGTTCTCTATTATCATTAATGGGGAGTCCACAGGCTTCTTCACTTCAAATCATGGCTTGAGACAAGGAGACCCTCTATCACCCTCTCTTTTTATTATTGTTATCTAGGAGTTTGACTGATCTTTTCTATAATAAGCCTAGCATGTTTTATAAAACTCATGGTGGTATTCCTGCTTTCATCTTAATTTTGTTTTGACTTTATCATCTTTTGCAATGCATCTATTTCACATAAAAACTATTACGAAATTCCTTAATAAATTTGGCAAGGAAAGTGGCCTTTTTCTTAACAAAAGTAAATGCTGCTTCATACCTTCTTCTAAAATCACTATTAATAGAATTAACCATATTCTGAGGACCACTAATTTTAAGCAACACTATCTTCCAATTAAATACCTTGGAGCCCCACTTTTCAAAGGTCATAAAAGATCACATCTTTTCGATGAATTAATCCAAAAAATCTCTAATCGTATTTCTTCTTGGGAATATCATTTACCTCTTTTGGTGGTAGTTTACCTTGATTAAGAGCACCTCAATTCTATACCTCCTCAGATATCTCATTCAAACCATTGTGCCAACTAATTTTATCATTAATAGGATTGAGAGGCTTATTAACAAATTCATTTGGGGTTCTAACACCTCTTCAAAAAAAATGCACTGGACCTCTTGGCACAAAAGCTGTGGAACCTTCGAGGAAGGTGGTCTTGGTTGCAAGACTATTAGGGATACCATCACTGCCTTTTCCTACAAGCTTTGGTGGAATTTTAGAAGTAACAATAGCCTTTGGGCTAACTTCATGACTCTAAATATTGCCAAGAAAACACCCTCTTAATTGCTTCTACAAATCGAGACTCCGGTTTGGAGAAGACTTTAGAAATCAAATGGAAGGCCAAATCCTTAATTTCTGGGCATTAATTCTAGCAACTCTTTCTTCCGGCAAGATAATTGGATTAGAAGTGATGAATTAATTTCTTCCCATTCTACGATAACATTAAAGTTAAATCATTCGGGAGAATAATATGTGGAACAATTCTAAGCTCATTGAGTATATCCCTCCATCTATTTTAGACAAACTTAATAATATATCTATTACTCCTAACAATCGTGATCGATTCTCTTTAAGCTCTCTCATAATGGAGATTTCAACTTGAGAAATGTTTGGCTTCACATTAAAGAAGCCCATGATTTTTCTAAAGTGTATGATAAACTTTGGCATAATAATATTCCTATTTCTTACTCTATTCTAATTTGGTATATTTTGAAAAATTTTATACCTGTTGACTCCTTGATGTGGTGCAAAGGTTTTCATTTACCTTCAAAATGTCATTGTTGCTTTCATATTGAAAATGTAAATCATCTTTTTGTTAATGGGACCATTGCATCTAAGCTTTGGCTTTGGTATGATGATCTCTTTAACAATGCCAATTTCAATGGTTCTCTTACAATATATCAACTCCTTGAAATTTATTTTGAAAACAATAGTAAAGGTCACATTAAAGTCATTCCGCTATTATTATTATTTGGTTTATATGGATGACCAGAAATGATGCTAAACACAACGGTATTGTTATGAATCACATGAAGATAATTGCTAGAACTAAATACAAAATTCGTGATCTGTTTAATGCTAATCTTATTAATTATAAGCATTTCAAAGGGTGTCATTTTGTGGCTATTAAATTGGGTTTTCAATTGCCGGCCCAAGCAAGTTGTAAACATGACAAGATCGTTTATTGGGCCAAACCTCATAATAATGTTATTAAAATCAATATTGATGGCTCTATATCTCATATTGCCTCTGGCTGTGGTGGAATCTTGAAACTCTAAACATCCTCTATGCTTTTGCTTATCCTCTTCATACTTGCTCTATGCCCTTTCTTTGAACTTATGGCAGTGTATAATGCTCTTCAGATTTGCCTCTAGAAAAGTTTGCTCAATATATTGAGGTGGATGCTCTCTCCGCTAATTGACCTCTTGAACTCCAATAAATGGAAATTGATTTATACTATTTAGTCAAGCAAACTAGATCTCTTCTTTCTCAATTTTGTTATAAAATCACTCATGTATGGGAAGGCAATGCATGTCGATTATCTTGCTAATTTAGGTGCTAGATTGAATGACATAATAATTTTGATCATCTTACTCTCCCTAAACATTTGCAAGGTTTGGTTAACATTGATAAGACTGGGCTTCCTTATTTAGAATTTAGCTTACATGATTTTGTTTCAACTAGTTTTTATTGTTTCTGGCTGTTTTATTCAACAGATCCTTTTTGTGCAGGATGTTTCTGAGATTGGGGCCTTGGTCAATCTCTTTTACTGCTCTTTCCTGAAGATAATGTGTTTTTTGCTGGATGACTTCTCTTGCCCCCTGCAGGAACGAGTTACCATGTTTGCATCTCTTTTTATTTTTTAATGTGTTTACCTTCTAATTCTGGGCCCTGCTGCTAGACTATATTTTCTGACCTGGAAAGAGAGTCATTGGTTTTGGGACACCTTCCAAATTGCTATTTTGTGATTTATGGATGTTTTCGATTCTCGTTTATCCAACTGTTTGTGTTATTATAATTTGCTTTTGATCACACATGTTGTTCTTTACACCATGGTTCTTAGCCCTAGTTAGAATTCTTCTCTTTTATTATGGGAACCATTTTATGCCTTCTACTCTTAATGACTTTTCCTATGATCAACTTGTTGATGCCTCCTTTCTTAGTTGTTGGTCGATATGGACCCTAGCGGCCTGATCAATCTTTCGTTTGGATTTGTTTCCCATGCTCGGGTTTGGAGTTACTTACTTTTATTTTTATTTTGCCTTTCTTTGAGATTGTGGGTACTACGGTTTACTCGGTGGGAATTACTTGAAATTATTCTTTCTATTTTATATCTTTTTTCTTAATGGGAGTAAAAACTGTAACAATGTCTCCATTGTTGATTTTTGGAATCATGAGTACCTTGCCCAGCAAGTTTTTTTTGTTTTTCTTTCTGCCTTTGCTGCTAACATCTGGGCTGCTGTTGGTCTTCCCTGCTATTTTTCTTTCCCTGTTGTATGATATGATGGGAACATGCAAATCTTGAAGATCATTCTTCTGTTCTGCTTGAACTTAGTCAATGGTTTATCTTATTTGCATAATTGGGTTATTGAACCTCCTAGTTATTCTTGTCATTATCCTTGGCGTAATTGGATTAATGTGACTAAGCAACCTACTACTGCACTATTTGCACTGAATGTCTCTTACGGGATTGGCTTGTGCTTAATTACTTTTGTCCAAGGTAGGACAGCTATTGAGCATCAAATGGTTGTCACCTTTCTTATTGCTATTACTTTACTGTTTGTGAAATCCCATGTCTACTTTTATATATCTTTGCAGGTATGGAATTGTATCACTACATCCATCGTTGGTTTTTGGTCTTTTGAGTACCTTGTTCAGCAAGTGCTCTTTGTTTTCCTTTTGTCTTATTTTGCTGTTAATATCTGGGCTGTTGCTGATCTTTCATGTTGTTATTTCCCCTCTCTTGGCTTTTACGATGAGAACATGCAGATCACGTGTACTCTGCTGCTTTACCTGGTCTTAATCATTGTTTTATATTTTATAGATAGTTGGGTTATTGCTCACCCAGCTGGTTATTACTCTCATTGCTTTTGGTAGAACTGGATCACTGTTTCTGCTACTAAGCAACCTGTTACTAAACTTTTTACTCTGATTATCTCTTACTGGAATTTTTGGTGGTGGGGTGCTGCGCTCTACCTAATTTTTAGTATCAGCTATTTCTTTCCAACCCATCGACTTACATCGTGGTCAATTGGGGGTTTTCTTGACTTTCTGGTTTCTTGCAGCTTACTTAATCCAACTGGCTGGCATTGTGGTGTTGACTTTGTTGTTTGCTGCTTATGGGCTTTGTAGCCAGTCTGAAAACCATTTTAATTCTTGCTTCTCTTATCTTTTGCCTAGCTTTGTTAGACTAATGCAGACCTCTGTTAAGATGTTCTTAACTAATTCATATTCAAACCTTGTCCGGCTCTATTTGAATGGGTACACTTATAGTGAGCTGCTGCCTAATGTTGAATCTGATGAACTACTTGTTTTGGTGCTGGGTCTTCATTGACATGGTGTCTCATATCGGGTCTTATTTCCAGGATGGGAACCTCTTTCTCATTCTGGCTTTTGCTGACTCTCTATCTACCCTGTATATGGTGTTGATTATAATTGCAGGTACTAAGGATATAAAGATTTTTATCAAATGGATGCAATACATGTTTGTTGGCTATGATGGCTGTGATGATTTCACTTCCTTTTGGTTTAGTAGTAGCTCTTGTGATGTAACCCTTCTGCTGAAGTCTGGATGCTCAGATTGATATGTCTAGCCCCAACTTGGTGTGACTGAGCCTGAGCCTTCTTTATCTCAATCCTTTACTATCTCTCTCAAATTATGCAGTTTTCAGTTATCATTTTGTCTACCTTGCTTAACTTATTTCTTTACATTCTTACGTGCTTCTCTCTTGTCCTCTTGTAGGTTTGCTCCAGTATCATGTATTCTCCCATCTTGAGCATTGGTCCTAATCTTTCATCGGCTTATTATGTTAATCAATTTGTATCTTTTGATTGCTTTATTGCTTTCTTTTGCTTTTGGTTGTACTTAGATTGGGGATTTACTCCCTAGGCTGATTGTAGCTCTTTGAGCAATAGTTCTGGAGTTTATCCCCTTTAAGGACCTTGTAATCCTTTTTTGGTGCCAATAAAATTCCCTTATATGGGGTTCCCCACCCCAAAAAAAAAAAAAAAAAACTCGTCAGTAAGTAAATGGGAGTATGATGCAGATGGCAAGATGCCAAACAAAGACCAAAAACAAGATGAAAGCTCAATCGATACGAGTAAACCTCCGGATGAGGAGAGTTCAGCAAGTAGCACTTGCGAGAGTTCAAAAGAAATAATCATGACAATGAAGTGTCTCAAAAAAGACAAAGATAGAACGGTAGATGAACAAATCGGAGATCCATCAACGTTGTAAATGGCGTATTTAAATCCTATCATTATATCACAAGTTTTCTAATGCCCTATATTTACTATTTCCTATCTAAAAAAAACTAGACACGCCAATTCTAGTAGCAACAAAGAGCAGACTGGTGGAGATGGTGAAGAACATCCTTGACACCTTTCCTGCCCGATCTGAATCGACTCCAATCACAAGAACAATATTCTTCATTCGAGCACAGACAAGTTTACAAGCATATCTTTGGAAAGGAAGTCGTTCCGTGAGAGTGGTTTAGTATAGGACAAGGATGGCAAGCTCTTCATCTTGCAACACACAATGCAGAAAGATCCGTCCATGAGTCATCCCGAACGACTCTTGGATGCGTGGGAGATCAAATGGTACAAGGTATTCATTCTTAATGCTTTTGAATTCATATTTCTTAAGTCGTGTTATTAATATTTTGGTTTTGAAATAAAGTATGAAACCTAATTGATCCGGTTGTGATGAATTCCATGGAGCCAAGCTTCTTCCAACATTACAACAATAAGGGGAAGGCAAAGGAGATCTTCTCCAAGAACATGAAAGCTTAGTTAAGGATGGAGAAAAATGGCTCATCAACATGCCACGCCTTGTTGCCGTCATTTGGGCTTATTGCACGTGCATTTGCCTCTGCGACTCTCGCTCTGGTGGTGTAGATCACTGGTTTCCAATCCTACAAAAACTCTTTGTGTTCTATATACACTAGTGGCTTTGAGCTTCACTGTCACCTCGCTGATTATGTTCCTCTCTATACTTGCGTCTCGCTACCAAGAGATGGACTTCGAAAGAGACATACCAGGGAAGCTCATCCTCGGACTCACTACCTTGTTCATGTCGATAGCAGTGATGCTGGTTTCCTTCTATCCTGCCATTTCTTTGTCTTGGAAGATCGGCTCAAGCATGCAAACTTTCCCATATATGCAGCTACGTGTTTGCCAATAACCTTCTTTGTCATTTCACGTTCCCCTCTATCGCGGGTGAGGGCTATTATTGCGATGTCCCAGAATGCACATATAAGTGTTGACCTTCATGCACGCGTCATAAGTCAAGTCGAGCTCACAAGGTGAATTTGACGAGCTTTAGCTCGCAAATCGGAGCTGAAATGCACTCGACAACATCGAAAATCAGTCGAAATGATCCCCGATCGATGAACAAACTCTTCCATCGCGTTCAGAGCATCGAAATTAATCAAAATAAGTATCTTGCATAATTTGACGATTGACTGATCAAAAAAAGAAGTTCGTCGACGCGTTGCACGCATCGATGTCAGGAAGCCGTGACGATACTGAAACGACCTACGTTCATGAAATTGATCAAGCCGTTAGTGTCGAAACATCAAAACCTATCAAATGAGATTGTCCGCACTCAATTCGGATGAGTCTATGCGAATATCGAGCGAGCGGAAACAACGACGTACAAATCTGAACTGAAATTGACCCCGATTCGACGCCGACATGAACCAAACGGACTCCGATCGCGAAAAGGACCTCACCGTTACGTCCTGAACATCGGAGTGACCTAAAGTTCATATCCAATTTACTTATGTGCGAATACAATGGCAAAAAAAAAGTCAAAATCAAAATTTATTTAATATCTCAAATAAAAAATTGGGAAAACCTACCTAAATATATATCTATTTTTATCTAGCCTAAGGAGACACGACATAGACAGCCCTCACTCGCGCCGCAAGCTTCCTTCCTCCTTCCGCTCGGTCGAACGAGCTGCGACTCTCGTTCTTTCTCCTTGCGGATCGAGCGAGCTTATCCATCCCTGCTGAGCGCTGCTCCGCTCTCTGTCCGCACGCGAGCAGTAACCGAACCGCAGCCACAAGCCTCTCTCCCTCCCGTCCATCTGGAATCCGTGCGAGCCGAACGAACAAGAGTTTCCCCTCTCCGTCCCTTTCTCCTGCTCGGCAATCCAGACCGCACGACAGGTTTGCACGGTTCGCTGCCTCCTCCCGCAACTCCCTCACTGTTCACGCACGCCGAACAGATCCCACAGCCGCCGCTCTCCCAGGTCCTTCCCTCTCTCTCTCTCTCTCGTCTTTCCCTTCACTGCCCTTCACACGCTTCTGCTGGTCTAAATCCCGTAAGTCAGCCTACTATCAGTATTTGCTAAATCCAAATATATATATATATATATATATATATATATATATATATATATATATATATATATATATATATTTAGCAACGTGATCCGAAATTCTGTAGGATTCAGTTGCTATTTTCGCTGTTCCGAATAGCAGATCCAACCTTCTATCAGCTCTCCCTTTTCCATTTGCTGTACAGAGCTGAAGAAGATAGTGGGCCAAGAGGTTTTCATGTTGAGCAGCCCATTACCTGAATTCATCCAATTTAAAACTTTGGGTAAAATGTGGAGGAGATAAGGCAAAGTTCTGCAGGATTCAAAACTATAGTTCTTGTTCTAAGGCATAGTGTAAGCTAAATCCTACTTAATCCTTTCTATTAACTCATTGATATTTAGAATAAGATAGTGCAATAGGTATTAAATCCTATAGGATTTAAAGATTCTATTATACTAATTCTTGCTTATATTAGCATAAATCTTGCTTCTATCCCGCTACCAAACAACCACCTAAAATCCTAAGTCTGCATATTTGGCCTTAGAGTGGAACACGCTCTTTATAGCACGGTGGAAAAAACTAGGAGACATTCGACGATGGGAAAATTTACATGATTGCATCACATTGCGTAACCTATACACGCTCTTTGCAGCGTGGTAGGGAAAATAAAGACTTAGGCCGCTATCATCGACCCTTATACAAGAGTATAAAATGCTCAATCTTGAATGCTCCTAAAATCTTAGTTGCGACGCACTTGATGCGACGAGCGGAACTCGTACGTGCTCTTTGTAGCACGGCAGGGAAAACTCGTAGCAAATACTCGCGATGCGACAGAAAAATTTACATGATTTCTTTTGTGCAGGTAACCTATACACGCTCTTTATAGCGTGATAGAAAAAAATGAAGACTTAGGTTGTGGTTTATACCACTCATACGCGCTCTTTGTAGCACGGTGAGCAAGCCTAGACTCCCGAAGCAACCCCCTATGCGTGGATAACGCCGAGAGGCTGCCAAAATTTTGTCAAATTTTTAAGACTTAAATTTCAAATTAATTGAATATTAAATTAATTATGAAACATAAAGTCCTAAAATAAAATAAATTCACAAAGATTGAATTCAAATGACCTCAATGAAGATTAATATCATATAATAATGAGTTAAGTGAGAATGATTGTGGATGAAAATAAGGGGCTGTTTGGTTGCCTGCATTTAGAATGCAGTGTAAAAGAAAATACAGTGTAAAGTGAATACAGTGAATTCTGAATACTTTATTATTGTTTGGTTGTGTGTAAAGTAAATACATGGAAACTATTTTTTCTGTTTGGTTGGATGAATGTAAAGTAAATCTTTGTATTCTGAATACTTTATTATATATAAATTAATTATAGAATTTATTCACTAATTAATGTATTCAATTAAAAAATAAATATATATTAAAATACAAATAAATTATAAATAAAAAAATTTTTCTTGACTAAAAAATAAATAAAATCAAATACAAATATAATGTATTTCGAATATTTAATTATTAATAATTAATTTACAAATTTTCTAAGATATTAATTATTAGTGTTATAAATAAATAAAATTTGAATATTATCATTTTATATTAACATAATGACCAAATTTAATATATATATATATATATATATATATATATATATATATATATATATATATATATATATATATATATATATATATATATTAATACTATATTAAACATTAATTAATTAATAGGAATTTTATTAAATAATTTTCTTTAATAAATAGTTTACTCATTAATTATTTTTTTGCTAAATAAATTAAAATTTAATAATTATTTTAATTTTTTTATTTATCATTATTTATCATCAATTTGAATAAATATAATTATATTTATTAAATTATAATTAAGCTATAAAAAAAAATCAATCGAATAAAATTTTTTTTTTTCGCTGCTTTTCTTTCTCAGGCCAAAAGAAAAAAATTTTTTTTCCCGCGCTTTTTTCCTGCGTTCGGCAAAAAGAAAAAAATTTTTTTCACGCTGTTCGCTCTTCCGGCTCCGTAATCCAAATACGCTCGTTTTTTAGCGTATTTCAAAGCCACGCAAATAACCCTTTATAGTGTATTTCAAATACCTCAAATAAATATAATGATTTTACAGAACCAAACAGAAAATTTTATAGAATGTATGTAAAGTGAATGCAATACACTCACTTTACTTGCAACCAAACAGCCCCTAAATATGTGAGACATGAGATTAGCAAGATAGCAAGTGAGCTACAAGGAATAAAATAGCTCTCTCATGAGCTAGAGAATGACTTCTTAACAAACACAAATAGCATTTGTACTGAAATTGATTTTAACTTACAAGTAAAAAATATCATTTGGTAACTCGCCCATGAGCTATAATGAGATGTAAAGGTTAGCTGATGATCAAAAAATAGATCTGAATGAACATATGACCTATGTTATATCATACATTGAAATAATCAAGAGCTCAAATCAAATGCAAATAAGACTTGATGTTCACATAATATTTATAACAAGCATGCATTAAGCTTGAAATCCAACTTTCAAATGGGACTGAGTTCAAATCAAACTTTAAAGTGAACCTACATAATGATTGATAGTTCACTCGTCGGCAGAAAAAAATTACTTAATAGCTATAACATTAACAAGGCTCTTTATTGAATATTGAAATTATAATATCGAATGAAGCTAGCCTTCTATTGAACTCGATAACTCATCACTGAGCTTCAAGACTCACAAGGGACTTGATGACTTGCTTACTAGATAAGGACATGGTGAATTTCTTATAACTTCTATTGAATATTTCGAATATGGAAAGTTGAGAGCTAAATGTAGATGAAATGGTGTGTTATCTAACTCACAATATGAACTAAAATTTCAATCTGCAACTCATCTATACTAATAGAGAAGGTGTTAGCTTAAGTTACAAATAAACCTCATATACTTAATGAGATATTTGTTAAACTCAAATTGAATATCCTCAAAATTAATATGAATATTTAAATGAATTTATATTTCATATGCAATGCATCATAAGAAAAAACTTATGATTGAATTCAAATATTTCAAAACTGATATCAATTCATTGGTATCAAAGTATATGCAAGTGCTTTGGAGACAATAAATTCTTTGAAAACTTACGTAAGCACTTGAATTGAATAACCCGCATGGGCCCCGACACTATGCTGAATGCTTAAATTCAAGTGTCTGAGGATGCTGCACGGGTTGATTCCCGGTTAGGTCTTAGGATCGGGTCCAGGTTAACAAAATCTAATAATCTAACGATGTTATCATAATGTCTTCAACCCAATAAAACATCTGAGAAGCTAATTTTGTCATATGACAGTAGATCTAATCCTCTATTATTAAATTAATAGAGTCGACAGGATCTAAAATAGTGAAATAATGGACCACCCCGATGATGGATGTGTTGAATGAAGATTTCAACCGGAGGGGATACTTACCATAAAAATGTGCTTCCAACCTCAAATTGAATTAATCAAACTCAAGTATCAATGCAAATATAAAATCAAATAAATCACCAAATTATAAATGCATAAATCAAATTTAATTTTTTTATAAACTTAAAGCTAAAAAATCTAATTCACCATTCGCAATTGTTTGTCTGAGGTAACAAATTAAGAAAACTCTAGCTCACAAAGGAGGCAATGTCAAATCAAGTATTCTGCTATGTTCACTCTCAATCCATCTCATGTCAATAAGGACGTGGCCCATGCCCTCTGACTGCGTGGCTTGGCCAGTAGGCTCCACATGATGCAGTTACGACCAGAGTTCTCTAGTCGAATGGTTCTCGCAAATGACCCCACTATATCATGGTCACGACTGTAACCCGTGTGTTCCCCAATGACTCTACCCTTTGAGTTGTGAACTATGTATACTTTATTAGGAAAAAAGCTCTCTATTAGCTAAGGTAAACTTAAGCTTGTCTCCTTAGACAAACACCACCCCAAGTTTACAAGAATTTCTTGGACGACGCAACCCATGGTTATTGATAAGGATCCTTCTGTCAGGTTGGGTCGACTACCTCCTCTGACTAAGTAGACTAGGGACCGCGACAGCCCGGGATGACGGAACCATGGGATCTAGATCAGGCACATCATCGTTCCCCAACCATCCGCTTTAAGTTAAATATAATAACTTTCATAAATCTGAATTCTAAAACTCCAAATGTTGTTATTATACGCTACGCACTAAGTGACCTAATGACTAGCCTTAATCAAAAGTTCTCTCTCAGCATTGAGAGGGGTAATTAACTATAGGTGCTTGTGCCTATAGAAAACTTGGAACCAGATCTAAAGTCCTCACCAAATGAGGGAAAAATCTTTGGGTAGTGTCTTATCTACTATTTCATCCTCCTTCTAAAAATTTCATCGACACTTGAAATCGCTCTCCTTAATCGAGAGGTCGATGGTGAATTTTTGGAGCCCATAGATTTCTAGCGACTCCACTGGGGAATGGTTTCTCTTTTTATCTTTGGCTAGTCAAATCAAAGCTATGATAGCAGTGGAGTATAATAAAATGAAAACTTAAAGTTATTTATAAAGTTAAATTAATTGAAACTCAAAATTATTTTATAATGAACATAATTCTGAAGTTTTGAAAATCTCTTTTTATTCATGACTTGTTTTCATATTTTATCGTGTTTGTTCTGTTATATCTCTGCATCATAAAAGTGTGGGATGATATATCAATCACTCACTACTAATCCTCATCTTTCATTTTACAGATGGATCTTCAGAACACACCATTCACTGTGCAGCTAGGCCGCGGAGCCAACATCCGCCTGGCTAATGTTGTCATCAACACCGGGGATGCTGGAGCTACTATATTCCCTTGATTTTGATCGCAGCCATCCGATTGAGGAAACTTTCATCCCACATTATGAGCCTGAAATCAGATGGAGATATCGATCAAAGATAAGGCTGGAAGAAGAAGAGGAAGTTGAAGAAGATATCATGGGGGGTAGATGTGGTGTATATGGTACAACACATCGGAGAACCATCTAGTGTACGATAGTACCGATCCAAGTGTCATGGAGCCGCACCTCCTATCCACATTGAAGAAATGACACAAGGTCAAATGGGAGAAGAACCTTTTAGTTCCTCCTCAAGTGATAACCAAGAAGAGGAACCAGAAGAAGAAGAAGATAACACGCTATTCACCGATTCTACTACACTTGCTCAGGTGTAGAAGGAAAATGCAGCGGCAGATGAAGGCTAAAGATAAATAGATCTCTTAACTGAATTTGAAGATGAATCAGATGACGACGCAGATGAATCTCATGATGCAAATGATGCAGCGCAACACTGCCGCAGTGCCACACTAGTTCCTCCTGTCAATCATGAAACAACCAACACTGCGCCCATCAATCCACCAGTTGAGCAAGTGCCACAAACCTCTGGAGCACAAAGTGCTCATAATGGTAGAAATGAAGTCAATCAATTGACTGCTCCACCCATTCTCTAGCAAATACTGAATACATCTGAGCCAGTGATAGCTGTACAACTTAAAACTATTATAAGTGAAAAGATTAAAGCTATCATAGATGTAGAACATATGGAGAAATTGGTGAATGAGGTCGCCATATCCTGAATATGATCAGGTATCATATCATAAAGGTTACTCAGTCCCAAAATTCCATTCATTTGATGGCAACGGTAACCCCAAGTAGCACTTAACATAATTGAAAGCAACTTATGGTAATATTGGGGGTAATGGCACACTGTTGGGAGCTTAACTTCAACTATTTTCGAGTGGTACGTAGAGTTACCAAATGACTCAGTTAAGACATTCATCGAGCTGGAGGCAATGTTTGTCAAAAGATTCATTAGTGCAGTTAGAAAGACTACAATATTTGACCTCACCCTGGAGAACAGATAGAAGGATGAGTTAGTCACTAAATACATAACTCGCTGGTGCAACATGAGCATGAAGTGCGAGCAATAGCTGGAAGAGGAATATGCAATTCAACTGCTAATGGGCAACATTGATGATAAAATGGCGCCATATTTATGCATGACTTCTATCACCACATTTCAAGAACTACTAGATCGGGTGGAAAATTTTGAAAAGTTGAATCTTTCTAAAATTGAAAGCCATTTTGACAGAACAAAGAAAGGGAAGTTCTCAGAATCAAGGGGGAGTGAATCTCACACTACTTCATATGATTCAAATAGAGGAAGGAGGGCAACTTATAATATAGATAAGGGGAAACAACATATCTATTTTAAAGAGAAAGTTAAACAACCCTTCAATTCTCAATCGAAGTTAGTTCTTGGAGGCAATGATAAACCCAAAACTTTCCTGAGTAACGGTGACCGCCCAAGGCAATCATTAGGAGATGATGATCGAATGCATCAATTTCTCAAGGAGAAGATGAATAAGGAATATTCATTCAAAAGGGAAGTGTGGCCAAACTATTTCTGCAAGCACTCAAGGCAGGGTTGGAGTTACCAAAATTTAAAAGACACGAAGAGTCGGACGATACAACCCAAATTATTGTCCATATCATCGGGTAGTTAGCCATCCTATAGAAGATTGCTATGTATTCAAGGACTGGCTAGAAAGAAAATACATGAGAGGTGAATTAACGCTATCCAACAGTGTTCTTATTCACCCGAAGAAAGAATCTGCAAGGGTGGTTACATCCTCTTTCGTGCCCCCGCAGAAAGATAAAGCAAAAGAGAAGACAGTTGAGGATGACAAATGGGAGACTGTGGTCTTAAAGAAAATTATGAAGATGTCGAAGCAGTTAGAAGGCAATCCTGGTGTCAAGTGGAGATCACCGTTTGAGCCAGTATTGAAACAAAGGGAAGGATCTACATCAAAAGGTTCTACTCTTCAGAAGCAGTCTAAGGTGGTTGGTGTTTCCAGGCTTGAAAAATAGCCTATTTGTAGTTCACCAAAAACTCTCAAATGGCTAGCCAAACAAATGAACATAAAGAAGAAATATACTACTCAAAAGATTATTAATAATCTAGAAGAGTATCAACAACGAGTAAGATAACCAGTTAAGCTTACTGATTTCATGTCAGGACTCCAAATCATTGAAACAAATGATCAAGGAGATGATGACGAAGAATCTCTATCTAAGGAAGTCTGTCAGGTTACCTTAACATCCTTGGATACACCCTAACAGAATCTACTTCTTCGAGATAATCCAAGAAGAAGAACCACCAATTATGTGGCATTCAAGTCTTGCTTGATGGTGAAGCAAACAGAAGATAGCTCTAAAGAGGACTTGTGCTTTCCGGAGGAAGATGAGTCAAAGTCTTCAATATCACCATTGATGAAGGGCATAAAGCGGGAAGTGATTCAAGGCTCCATCGATCCTATAAACATAAGGGGTCAAGAGGAGACTTCTTTAGAATAATCTGAGCCAGATAGATCAGCCCAGTACAGCTAAGAAGTGATAAGGTGCTGCAGTCATCACAGAAGAAAGGAATGTCAAATAAAGGCAATGATAAGAACATAGAAGTTATAAAAATATCATTCTCAAAGATCCAAAGAAGAAGTCTAACATGGATAAAAGAATCGATTACAACATCTTGTCGCACTTGAGGAAGATCCCTAGACAATTGAGTGTGTATGAGGCCCTCTTGATGTCGCAGATCTCGTGAAATCTTAATTTAGGCACTTAAGAATCCGAGAAATATGAAGCATTTACTTTGTTGGTGTTTGATCAAGTATTACAATCTCAATACCTTGAGATCACCTTTCCTAAGGAAGATCTTATGCTCGGGACATCAGAACATAATTTCCCGTTATATGTCTCTGCGGAGAGTGATAATGTCATAATCAATTGGATTCTAATTGCTTCAGGCTCATCTGTTAATATTATGAGTTTGAAAACATTGAGAGGATTGTCCCTTAATGTTCAACATCTAGGACGGGAAAAATTAATGATCCACGGCTTCAATGAAAAGGGCAAAAGATGCTCGGATCTTTTACCTTGCTGCTAAGGTTCGAAGAACTTCACATAGAAGCCAAATTTCATGTCATTGATGTTGACACCTCGTTCAAGGCCTTGTTGGGGAGCCCCTGGTTACATGAGTATGGAATGGTCCAATACTTTGCACCAATGCATGAAATACATAAGAGGCGAGGAAGAACATAGAATTTTTGGCAACCTTCAACCATTTGCAGTCCATGAAGCTAAAATCTATGAAGATGTGAAATACTATTTGTTGAAAGAGCCCAAGCCTCATCAATCTAAAACTTCTATTTCAAAGGCTACAAAATAACACAAAGAAGTGAAGAAGGAAAAAAGAAAGAAATAATGCGATGCTGACTCTTCCTAAAGCAGTCAGTGCATCAGAAAAGTTGAAAAGGCTAGTCCTTCGTCTGGGCAGTGACACAGAAGAAGAAGATTGATGATCCTTCTCAACAGTAAACAAGTCTGTGAAAGAAAATTATGGAATACTCGGTGATGATGAACTACTATGAAAGTGAAGTTCAATGTATCTCAAGAAGAATGGTAGACCTATTGATATTAGAAGAATCATTAGTGATTGTGTCGGTTCTTTTTTAACACTTCAAAGAAATCACTCCACGTGAAGTCCACATTGTTGAGGAGTTAAAGACTTTCTATGTGCCTCCTTTGGAGTAAGCGTGGAATTTTATTTTACAGTAGGAGTGTTATCACGATTGACTTATGTAATTTGATGAATCGATGATATGGTTCTCACAATAATGCCAAAATATTATTCTCCAAGGATTCTCAAGATGATGCATAAATTGGGAGTTGATATTGGAACAAACAAATGGTGAGCCCACTTGATACTCTTTGGGGTCTAAAAAGTTCAGACCTCACAAAAGTGTGATAATCATACATCTAAAGGTCTTGGATACATCAAACGTAAACATCATCGAAGAAAAACATGTTATGTGGTAACAGAAGAAAAGATTAAAACTGAAATTGAAAATGAAGATGATCTTTATGAGGTTTATCTGACCAACGATGAGGAGGTAGAAGCCAAGCCAACACTTGAAGAGCTTGAGGATGGTGGACAGACAGGTACCATGGATGAGTTAAAGGAACTAAACTTGGGAATAAAAGATGATCCTTGCCCAACTTTAGTCGTGCTTGATGAAAAAGTTGAAGAAATAAAAGCTCATTATATGAATTGAGGATTGCTTTGCTTAGAAAATGCCGTTTATCCCCTTAGGTGGTAATTCATAAACTTGCCATTAAATGGATGCAACACCTATTAAGCAAGCTCTTAGATGAATGAGATTGGAGATTGAAGAATAGGTGATTAAAACTAAGAAGTTGATAGAAGCAAGCTTTATCCGAGAAGAAAAGTATGCAGATTGGATAGCTAATATTGTTCCAATGAGAAAGAAGAATGGTTAAATCCTTATCTGCATTGATTTTTGAGATCTGAACAAAGTATGCCTAAAAGATGATTTTCACTTCCAATATCAACTACTAGTTGATACTTCTAACTACGATATGTTCTCATTTATGGACGTCATGGGGATACAATCAAATCAAGATGGCTCTTGAAGATGATAAGCGTCATTCATTGGTATATACTACACATGCCTTTGGATTGAAGAATGCCTGAGCTACATATCAGAGGGTCATGACACACATCTTCGATGAGTTGATTCATCGAAGTAGAATGCTACGTGGATGACACGCGTCAAGAGCATAGATCGAAGATATAATTTTGGTGACTTGAGGATGGTCTTCAAATTAAAGCAATGATCTCAAGATGAACCCTCTCAAATGTGCATTTGGGGTTTCGTCTGGAAAGTTCCTTGGCTATGTGGTATGGCATAGAGGAATTGAGATTGACCCTAATAAAATCGAAGAGATAGTGAATATGCAACTGCCGAAGAATCTTCGTCAGCTTCATTCCGTGCAGGGACATTTGTCATTCATCCGACACTTCATATAAAATCTATTAAGTAGGTGCCAACCATTTACTAAATTGATGAAGAAGATTGCACCATTTAAATGGGACAATGAGTGTCAAGAAGCATTTGACAGCATCAAAAGATACTTGTTAAATCCACACGGTGCCAATCCAGGGAAAGCCTCTCATTTTGTATACAACTATATTTGGAGAATCTCTCAGAGCATTGCTTGCACAGCACAATGAAGAAGACAAGAAAAATGCATTGTACTATATCTCAAGACTAAGAGCTGAGGCAAAACACTCGATGAAATTTCTCTTCTTGATCTTTAAGCTTGACATACTTGTCAAATAAGATAACACTCATCTTAAATATCAATCTGCTGAAGTTCTTGATGACAGACCGATATGGGCGTCATTTGGCATGATGGAGATTCTCAGCTCAATATCATATGTATCTCAAAAACTATTAAGCCAAATCTAGCGATTTTCTACTATCCCAGTGTGATCAATGATGATTTGATGACAGATTATGCTTATTCATGAAATAGAAAGACTGCAATCTGCAGATCTTAGAAATGTATTTCGATGGTGCATCATCTATTATGTCTGCTCAGCCCCCAAATCTACCAAAAGTAAGAGTTGGCATTGGCCTCATCTTCATAACACCAGAAGGTGGCATAATAAGACATTCATACTAGCTAACTAAGCCAAGAACCAACAATAAAGTCAAATACGAGGCATTGGTAGCAGGTCTCGAAGAAGCTGTTGTTATTAGCATTCAAAATTTAAGAATCTTTGGAGACTCTCAATTGGTAATCAACCTAGTGTTGGGCCTCTACAAGATTAACAAGCTTGAATTGGAGTACTATCATAAGCGAGTGCTTGAGCTCATAAAGATAATTCCAAATGTTAAACTAGCTTGAGTTTCTCGATCAAAGAATAGTAAATCAGATTGCCTGGATAAACTGGAAAAAGATGGCAAACAAGATGACGACGATGTGTTGATCGAGTGTCCACTCATCGAAGTTTTGCAACCCGAAATCCATATTCTCCGCAGTAGATGGAACATCAAGCAGTAGGAAGCAATTCAAATTGCTCCTGCTCTCTAAAGTACAAGAGATAGAAAACTTAAAAGTACTACAACTAATCATAAGCTTTCACAATGGAAGAGCTTGATGATTGGAGACAACCCTTCATCGAATATTTTAAGGAAAAAAATTGTCGGCAATAAATCACTAGCCACACAAATTACAAAAGAATCCTACGATACGCTTTAATGACATTGTATAGATCCTTTGAGCAAATGTGATTGCGATGCTTAGGGATGGATGAAACCAATAGAGTAATGTCTGAAATTCATGAAGGGCTCTGTGGCACGCACCAGTCAGGTCCTAAAATGGCAACAAAAATTAAGAGAATATGGTACTATTGGCCTTCAATGGTGAAAGACTGCATAAATCATGCTAGAAAATATCACGAATGCCAAGTCCACGGGGATCTCATTCATCAACCTCCGAATCCTCTTCACCCAACAATAGCGTTCTGGACGTTCGAAAGTTGGGGCACAAATATAATTGGATCGATTGATCCTCTATTATCAGCGGGTCATCGATTCATTCTAGCAACTACTGACTACTTCTCCAAGTGGGCTGAGGCCGCTCCATTTAAGGAAGTCACTGCTGATCAAGTTGTTGACTTCTTCACTAATAATGTTGCCTATATATTCGGGGTGCCACGATGAATCATTTTAGACAACTGCCCAATTTTCAAGAGTGCAAAGATATATCTAGATTAGTCGGCATAAAATTGATTGGTGGTATTCATCAATCTACAAAATGGTTTATGAGGCTTTCAATAAGACATTGGTAAAGCTGCTTAAAAAAATTCTCACGAAGAATAAAAGAGAGTGACATACTAAAATGATGGAAACACTGTGGGCGTACAGAACAACTTATAAAATTCCAACCAAAGCCACTTGCTCTAACATTTTCGTTGAAGTTGTTCGCCACCGTTAAGCTACCATCACTTCAAGTAGCTGTCCAATTAAATCTTACTCAAGATGAGAACGCCACCTATCTGAAGAGTTGGATGCATTTGACGGAGTTAGACTCCAAGCTCAATAAAGTTTAGAATTTTATAGAGCGAGGATGTCTAAAGCATTCAATAGTTCAGTGCGTCCTCGGACATTCCAGAAAGGTGAATTAGTTCTGGTGCTAAAAAGGTCAATTATCTATCATAACAAGATTGGTGGTAAATTTGAAGCTAATTGGGAAGGTCCTTTCGTCATAGAGAAGGTGTACAAAAGAGGAGCCTACCAACTTATTGAAAAGAATGATCAACGACCGATGCCACCAATTAATGGTCGATATCTCAAGAAATACCATAACTGACTATGGATAAGTACATAAATACTTAAATGAATCTTGCACTAGCTTTCAACTACATATGTAATATCACTTGAAGATTCTCTCATAAAATGAGAATGCATTTTCAAGTTATAAAAACCTCCCCTGTTAGATAGGCATTTTAATATATTTAGTTAAGTTGACATCGTTAGGCAAATCCTTAGATAAATATATGTTTAATCATCAACGAGCTTCATTTATTTAAATTAAAAGTTATTTAATGTTATGCAATCCCCAGTTAGGCAGGGGCATTTTTTAGTTTTATATCAAAGTGTCCAATCAATCTCTCACCGAGATGATCAGACACTCGATTCCTTGAAGGAGCTTGATGCTTGAGAGAGCTTTCTGAAGTTTTGAGCACTTGAGGTTGAGTGTAGAGCTTTATGGACCAACTCCTCCTCAAGATCCTTACGGCTTTGATTGAATTGAGCTCTTCCTTGCCTCTAGAACTTCAGAGAAAGCTTAGGCCAATTTGACAGCTCTAGATCAAGTGTGCAAGAGGTAGAAGGGGATCAAGTGTAGAGGAAATTGGGAATTGAGGTAAGCTCCCTATTTTGCACTATGCAAAATCGAAGAATGGGGAATTCAAATCATCTCTAGGGACCTTGGGAAAGCTCTCTGATGGTTGCTAAAGGTTCCTAGGCTCCAATCGAGTGTGAGTGAAGTTAATTATCATTGAATTAGTATGGCAATCAGACGGCCAGCAATGTCCATATCATTTTGATCCAACTGACCATATGGAGTGAGCTGTTTTGGTGGTTTTGAGTGTGCACATGGTCGGTTGATCCCTTGAGCGGAATGCCAACTTTCCATGTGCTGAAATTGAGCTTAGGGGGAAGTTTGGAAATTGAATTTCAAGCCATATCGTCGGGTTTGGTCTATGGCTCAAATGGGCTAACCTAACCCATTGGGTTGGGTGCACCACTCATCACTAAGTCCCCTTGAGCTTTTAGGAAATCCTCAAGTGATTGTGAAGAATGTATGACCAAAATACCATGGGCCAAAATTTGTTCTATGGCCTAGCGATAAAATGGTCATTTTTTTTCAATTTAAGTATGTTTGGTATGTTGAAAATAGGTTTGGTCATGTTTCATTGGATTTGGAATCCATTTGATAGGGTTTGACTCATGTTGACCCATTTAGGTCAAAATGGGTCAAGTTGACTAATTGGTCAAATTGGGTCAAACCAAGGGTTGAGTCAAATTGATATGATCATTAGAAATATTTTGGTTCCTTTGGTTTGGTTCAATTTGGATTAGATTTGGTTTTGGCTCATATGACTCCATTTAGGTCAAATGGGTCAAGTTAACCCATTTGATTTGAGGTAGGTCAAGGGTAGGTTTAGTTGGTTAGTCATATGGAGTTGATTGATATCTTTGTTTCCAATCAATTTGGGTTAGGTTCAATTTTGGCTCAACATGACCCCTTTAGGTCAAGTTGGGTCTAAGGTCAATTGGGCTAGGTTGGGTCTAGTTGGCCAATTAAGACTTTGGTCAAGTTCAACAAGTGATTTGGAATGAACTTGGCCCAATAGTTTGTTTCAACTGGGCTTCGATCAAGTTTTGACCCATTTTAATTTTTTAGGTCAAGTTGGGTCAACTTTGGTCAAGTGGGCCAATTGGACTAGGTTAGGCTCAAATGTTGGCTTGGTCAAGTTCAAACATAAGTCATGAGTGAACTTAGATCAATGGTTTCAATCAATTTGGCCTATGATGAAAATTGGCTATGTAAGGTTTTATTTTAGGTTAAGTGTTGACTTAGTTAATCCTTAGGTTTGACTTGGTTTGACCCAATTTGATTGATTGATCATCTCATGATGATTTTTGATCATGATGAGAAGGATATATGAGTTTGGTTCAATCCAATTTGGTTAGGATCAAAAGTTAGCTCATAAGAGTACTTTAGGCCACTTTGGGTCAAGTGAGCCTAAGTGGGTCAAATGGCCTGGTCAAAGTTTGATTTGAAGTTGGTTGATCTTGTATATGGACTCATGATTGAAATATAAATCCATTTACAAGAGGTTTGAAGTCAAATGGGTTTTGATCCATTTGAAAATTTCATATTCAAAAGAAGAATATGAAGACATTTTGGATTTGATTTTTGATTTGGGTTATGATTGTTTGATTCAAGTTTAGATTTATATATGAGCTCATGATTGTAGGGTTGATTGAACCATGAGAGAAAATCAAGAGTTTGGTTTCATTTGAAATTGGTTTGGCTAAGTTCAAGATTTTGGCTTTGAAAGGTTTAGATTTGATTTTGAATGAATTTGAGTTTGATTTTGGATTTGGTTTTGATTGTTTGAATTTATATTTCATTTATATATGTGAATATAAATGAGAATATCATGAGAAAATTTTAAGGATTTGAAGTGGTTTAATCATGATTTGGGCTAAATCCATTAAAGGGAATTTAAAGGGTTTAAGGGAATTTTTAATTTGAAATTTAAATTTTGAATTGGATTGGATTGATTTATATTTATACTTCATTTATATATAAGAATATAAATGATAATACAAATATGTTTTGAGAAAATCCCATGAGTTTGAAATGGTTTGTTCAAAGTTTAGGTTAAATCCATTAAAGGGAATTTTAAGGATTTTAAATTTGGAATTTAATTTTTGGGTTGGATTTGATTGATTTATATTTATATTTCATTTATATATGAGAATGTAGATGTGAATATAAATAAGTTTTGAGAAAATCCCAAGGGTTTGAATTGATTTGATCAAGGTTTAGAGTTGATTTTGGATAAGTCCTTTAATGGAAAATTAAAGGAACTTAGGCAAAATTTGGACTTAGAAAATTTTTGATGGATTTTTAATCATGGGTTTCAATCAAAAGTTTCAATCATGGATTTTATTTAGATGGAGTTGACTTGATTTGGAGAAAATCAATTAGATAGATTTGAGTTTTGACTTGAAAGAAGGAAAGGTGAGGAATGGTGCAAGCTAAGGGTAGGAAGATTTCTTAACACCCCTAAGGCATGACCTATTCCTATGGCTAAACCTTCTATGTCTTCTAGGGCTAAGGGAGTGTCCACCTAATCACTAGATGTGTCTTAAGACTAAAAAACTCTTAAAATCTAAGAGGAATCCTATGTCTAAGATGGAGATGTTGAGAACTCATTCTAAAAATGAGGTCAACATATATTTTTTAGTATTTTTATTTTAGTTTTTCTTAAATAAATAACATTAATATTAAAAATATTCAAATAAACTTTTTGATGTTTTGAATGTTTTTTTAAACATAACAATCACTACAAAACATGTTTCATTTTTAATCAAAATAAAAATAAAATTAAATAAAAAAATAGAAATAAAAAAGTGATCTCACTCAAATAACCCCTTACTCATAAATGTTCTGGTGATCCTTTGGGATCACTTTTGTTTTTCGCTTTTTATTTTATGTCTTTATTTTATTTTACTTATGTTTTAATGCAAAATAAAATATGTTTGATCTTGACTTTTATTCTTTAAAAATACTCAAAATATCTAAAAATTGTTTAAAGGATTTCTAAAAATAATGTTATTTATTTTTAAAAATAAAATAAAATTACTTAAGAATACAATAAACAAACATATTTTTAAAACTAAATAAAAAAAGTAAAAAACAAACACAAAATAAATTGATCCCAAATAAGCCCTAAATGTGTTGGCACTTGACAATTCATTAGCAGATTGATAGCAATTTGTTAATTTGTTAATAATTTGAGGAGCCAGTTGGGAACACTTTGTTATTTGTATTTTGTTGTAGTTATATTTTAATTTAAAATAAAACATATTTGATAGTGATAATTATTTTCAAGGCATCCCAAAATTATTTTGAATATTTTAAAAATAATATGATTTACATTCAAAAAAATTAAATATAAAAAGCCCTTAAAAATATACAAACAAACATGCTTTTAAAAGGAATTTAAAAATAAAAATATAAAATATAAACAAATTTATCCCAAATAAACCCTTAATGTATTAATTTTAATTAGTTTGTTAGCATTTTATTTACTTATTCAATAGTAATTTTTAATTTTTTTCATATACAAAAAATGGAATTATGAGCCATGTAAGCTAATGTATGCCATAAATAAAAGTCTTATTTTGAAAGTAATGATTCCTTCTCCTCTTCTTCTATTTATGAATTGGATACTTGATCAAGTGTGAAACATAGGGCCCATTTGGGGCAATATTTTCACTGTGGCACGTTACACCATGATGTAGGATAATTTGTTTCGCAACGGCGCACTCATAACTCACAAATTTCACACAAAGTAACTAACCTCTTGCAAGCTAACCCTGTGGCTGTGTTTCGTTGTTCTAGCTTGGACTTCCCTAAATGAACCTACTTCATTCACAAGCCGCAACACTCATTCACTTCCAACCAATTTTAGTCCCTTCGAAACCATCAACTTTGACTGTATGAGAAGTCTCCGCATCATCGTGATTTTCTATGGATTGTGAGAAGCCCTTTATCCTCCATGTCCTCACTTTGCCACAAGTATATTTCCCATTTGAGCTCTACCTCGAAGCTTTATGGCAAGCTCCTGTCTCCTCTACCATATGTGCATTATCGTCGATCAATCTCACATGCCTCCAAGCCCATATCCCCATCTTGTCTCCTAGAGCCCTACCTCCGTCTGCTATAGCTGAGCAACTACAGATAGTTTGTTGTATTGACTACTTTCTCATAATGTATCTCATGTACACACTTGTGTGCACACACTATATAATATGGAAATAATATAAACTTGATATGGGAAACCCAAGAGAAAGTGGAGAAAGTGTGACTTGGAAGAGAGATGAAAATAATGTTTTCTAATCTTTATTTGAAGGAGATAGATTGATAATCGACTCACAACTTGCTCTTCTTTTATGAGAAATTCTGTTAACTTTATATTGCTCTGAAAGTTTTTTTTGTCATTAAAATTAAAAGTTATGATTTTATTCCATGATGTTTAAAGTTATTGGAAAATGATGATATAGAACAATGTTTTAATATATTAAATTTATTTCTTAATTTAATATTATCAATTTATTTTAATAGTTCTAACAATCTTTGAGTAGATCCATAATATTTTCTTTTCTTAAATCATTTTTCTCATATTAAAAAAAATTGTCTACACAAATACCATTTTATTATGATGATGTCAAACTCAAAATATATATATGAACACATTTTAAAAGATGAGAAAAGAAAAGTATATATTGGTTCATATGTTTAGGATTAATTTTGCAATATATAATCTTTTTCATTCAAATCTAATTCAAAAATAATAATAATAATTCTTCTAATGACGGATTAGGTAAAGAAAATCTCCACAAGAGATTAATTTTCTTTATCTTAGATACATTCTTAGTGTTCTTTTTAATATTTTTTGACATATTTTATGCATTAATATCTTCTGTTGAGCTTTGAAAAGCACTTGAATCAAAATATGAAAATGAAGTTGTGGATCTAGATAAATATTCGATTCAATCGTTCAATGAATATAGATAAAATGAGTGAAGTAATAAATTTCAAAATATTATTCATATTCTAAAAGACCATAGTATAAGCATGACTAAAGCATTTTGTTGTATATAATAAGAAAAATTATGATCAAGAGTCAATTTGCATAAACACTTAGGCATAATAGAAATAAGATGTCTCTTGATGATCTTATTATTACACTTAGAATAGAAGAAGAAAAATTAAAACTCTAACTAAATTGAATATCAAATACATGTCAATCGATGAAAAGTGTGTAATTTTAAATTGGAAATGTTTAAGTTATTTAATAGAAGTTTAAGAAATAAATTTCACACAAGTCTAATAAAAAAAAAAAATATAAAGAGATTTCATATTGAGTATGCGGAAGAATCAACCATCTTGCAAATGCTTATTATTATTGAAAAGATAAGACATCCGAAGAAAATAACAAGACCTTTGAGCAAAATTGATCTCAACCACAAATTAATATGATTACTTTCAATGTCAATGATTCTCTTCCTTTGATGTATGATAACTCATCATTTGAAATTAATTTTTATATTATTCTATAGAATGGTGGGCAAATACTAGAGCAACTATACATGTGAATTTTGATAAATCTTATATTTCTTTCTGCTAGGATAAACTAAGAGCAAGTGTAAGCATGGGCAATTGAGCACTAGTTAGTGTGGTGGGTGAAAGAGATGTTGATCTAAAATTGACATAAAAAAATTAAAATAATATTTAATTTTGCATGTGCTAAACATTAGGAGAAACTTAATTAGTAGTCCACTATTTGTTCAATATAGTTATCATCTTATTTTTTATTTGAATAATATTATTATAACCAAATGTGGATCATTTGTTGGAACGAGATATTTATGTAATGGTTTATTTAAATTAAACTTGTTATCATATAGTAATAAAAATTCTTGCTTAAATTCTTCTATTAATTGTTTTTTTTGACATGCAACCTATAAAATAATTAGAAGAATGATGTTTATGAATATAATATCTAAAAAACATATAAATAAAGAAGTGAAGTGTGAAATCTACTCTCATGAAAAATAAATTAAAAAATTATTTAATTCTATTTCTATTGAGAAAAATAATTTATAGATCTTATTCATAGTGATATTTGTAATTCAAATGGTAATTTGAATAGAATTGGTAAAAGATATTTTATTACTTTTATTGATGCTTTTTTAAAAAATTGATTTGTTTTTTTAACTAAAACTAAAAATAAATTTTTTTGATATGTTTAAGAAATATAAATTAGAAGTAGAAAATTAATTAAATAAAAAATAAAGATTTTAAAATTAGATAGAAGTGGAGAATATATTTCTTTCATATTTAATAACTTTTCTGAAGAAAATGATATTATACATCAAGTTACTCTTCCATATTCAGCTCAATCTAATGGAGTAGTAGAACAAAAAAATTGATTATTAATTAATATGATAAATGCAATGATAATCTTCTCAAATTTGTTGAATAATTATGAGGAGAAGCATTATTAATAGCTTACTTTAATTTAAATCAGATTCCTTATAAGGATTCTAATAAAATGCCTTATGAAGTTCGAAACAAATAGAAAATTCAATTTGAAGATTTAAAACTTTGGAATTGATTAGCTAAAATATGTACTCTAAAATATAACAAGAGAAAATTATGATCTAAAACTATAGATAGTGTATTCATTTGATATTCTCTTAATAGTTTTACTTATAGATTTTTTTATTATTAACTTCAACATTAGTGATATTTTAAATAATATAATTATGAAATCTAGAGATGCTACATTTTTTAACATATATTTTCTATGAAACATATGATTATAAAATCTATTGATAAAAAAGAAATTTCAATGGAAAAATCTCTAAAAAATAATATTATTATTATTTTCACTAAAAAAATGAGAACAATGTTAGGAAAACTAAAAGAATTAGAAAAGGGAAAATTTCAGGTGATGATTTTATTCTTTTTAACTAAAATATTTAATTTAGAAAATGATCCTACCACTTTTAATGAAGCTATGATTGTGATAGATGCACCATTTTAAAAATAAGATATTAATAATGAAATAGATTCTATCTTATCAAATAAGACTTGGATATTTTGTAATTTACCTCTTGGTTATGAAACTATTTGATGTAAACAAATATTCAAAAAAAAATTAAAATCAAATGATTAGTGAGTCTGATAAATGTGTTTATATTTATATTAAAATTATTGATCATGATTATATTATTTTATGCCTTTATGTTGGTTAAATTTTAATTTTTTGTATAAATCTAAATAGTATAAATAATATTAAAAAGTTTCTATCAACTCAATTTAATATGAAAGATTTAGATGAAGTTAATGTAAAAACGGGTATAAAGATTTGTACAAATGCAAATAATATTTTATCACTCAATCACATTATATTAAAAACTTTTAAGAAATTTAATTATCAAGACGTAAATCTTATAGGCACTCCATGCAACTCTAACTTACATCTTTCAAATAATTTAAGTGATAGTGTATCATAATTAAATTATTCTCAAATAATTGGTTCTAGGAAAATTTAGACATATTAGTAACCCAAGGGAAATTTATTGAAAAATATTAGAAAAGATATTTAAATATTTATAAAGTACAATAAACTATTCCATTCATTATAAAGTGGTTTTCTTACAATAAGAGAAGGATATTGTGATGCTAGTTGGATTGCTAACATTTATGAAACAAAAGCCACTAGTGATTGTCTTCACATTTTATGGTAATGCAATATTATGAAAATCTATTAAACAAACATTAATCTCTATATCAATCATAGAAGTAGAATCTGTAACACTTGATCTTGCTACTTCTAAAATAGAGAGACTTAAAACTTTATTAATTTATTTTTCTTATATTGAAAATTTTGTATATGTTATTTTAATAAATTATGATAATTAAGGAGCTATAGCAAAAGAACAAGTGTAAAAGCATCATATGAGAATAGGACATGATTCTTTATATGAATTCTATAAAAGAGATATTGTCACCTACTATTTTATTTGTTAAGAAAAGATATTGCAGATCCATTGATGAAAGGGCTTACAAAGGCATCTATATTGAGATCATTAGAAGGGATAGGGTTAAAATAATCATCACAATGAAAACCAAACTTTTAGATTGGAAACTCCATGGTAGAAAGTTAAATCTCATAAAAATGAAGCTGGTCAAATGACTATTAAAAGAACAATTCTAAATATTTTAAATGTCATCCCTATATATACATATAATTGTGCTAAATTGTAATAAAAATGATGTTGAGCTATAGTTCTTAATGTAATCAAAAGTAAAATTTTACGAGATATTAAAACTATAGTGTATCTTGGAGATCTCACTTATATAAGTATTGTAATAATAAGTTGCTACAATGGGATCTTATCAAGATTCTAAAACACTTATGAATTGGGATGAAAAAGAATAGCTTTTAAAACACATAATTGAGTAGATCTTATAGCGTCTCATATTATGTGTACCAAATGATACAATAGTGTATATACTTAGTTCAAAACTGTGATTACTATTGTATTGTTTATTATTAGATTTTGATTATACTAAGAGAAAGTTTAAATCCGGAAAGTACTTTCACTGAATGCATGATAAAAGTTATCCAAAAATGAGAAATTTAAATTTGATCTCTTTCTTATTCACCTTTAATTATTTTATTTATAAATATTATTTTTTTAATTAAGGAGGAAATTGTTATGTACAATAATAATAATAATAATAATAATAATAATAATAATAATGTTATAACATTAAAAATGGAAACATTATTAGAATTATAATTAAATACTAATATTATAATATATAACATAAACTAATTAAATATAAATAAATTAATAAATTTATAAATTAAAATATCATTCATTAACAACTATAAATCATAAATTATGATTTAACATTTTGCTCTCTTCTTTTAGTTATAAATACTTGAGAAAATGAGCTTGAATAAGATGAGAAAATTCTAAATACTCTCTTATCCTTCCCCCATTCACTTTCCTTCTTGTTATTCTATTTATTTCAATTTTTAAGTAACAAAACACATATGATTAGTAGAAAAGAGAGTTGTAAATTAATGCACTCAAGACTTGATCTACTATAAGAATAGTGCATCAGTACATCTCTCTCATGCTATTTTAATTCTATTATTTTATTTTAATTTATTTAATTATGCTAAATTTATTTCTTAATTTTATATTATCAATTTATTTTTATAGTTCTAACAATAGAAGCAATAGAGCCGCTAATGCAGAAATATATTTAGAAATTTTAAAATTTTTTATATATTTAAAATAATGAGAATAGCATATTAAGCTCAGTATTTAATTTTACATGATTCTTACAACAGTTTTTTGGAGTTTTAACCAGAGTCGTGTAGGAGAAGACTGTTGCTGAGCAGTTAAAATGCTAGCTTTACACCAGCCGTCAATGCAGCTAGAACTCTTGCACTTATAAATTATGATGTAATGTGAATTATAATAACTCTTTTATGTTCATTAAACTAATATGATTAACAACATAAACAACTTTCTAAATTATTTGTCTTAGATACTCCGCGTCTCTTCTATGCAAATCTTTCTCTATCATCTATTCACATTCAATAAATCTTTTTGCTATATAAATTACAGAACATAAAGAAACATGTATGTGAGTATGATTCATAAATAAAAGATTATAATATCCCTTCATTTAAATTGAAAAAATTATGATAATAGTCATCATATGAATGCCATCAATTACAAAATATATTAATTATCATTTAAATTAAAAATTTTAATGATAAAATAAATATTAATTTTCATTTAAGAATAGTCATCATATAAATACTATTAAATTTATAATATATTTAAATAATTTTTTTGCCATACGAGCACCATTTAACTTTGCACAATATAAATATTTTTATTTCTAGTTCCTTTTCCATTTCATTTTTATTGATACTTTAACACCCCCAGTAATACTATTAAGGGATGGTTTTTATATTTAACTTTGCAGAAATACTTCTTTTTATTCATTTATTTGTATATGTATTTTTTATTTATAAATATATGTAATATGGAACATGTGCAGAAGGCGTAAGAGCACATAGCGTATCATTTCCATAAAAAAAGAAAAAAAACTGCAATATCTATAACTAGAACTGGAATTCCTTATCTCAACTTTAATGCTTGCCATTAAGTAAGTTCATAGGCTATAATTCTTTTGATTTGCTATCTACAAATATACAACCAAAATATTTAGGTTATTTATACCTCTTTTTTTTAAATTGTTCATATTAAGTATTAATAGTCTTATTTTAACCAAATATATAATTTAGATTGCACTAAGTATTTCAGTTCTCAGTGTCTAGATTTCTTTAATCTTAAATATCTTCATTTATTAAGACTTAGATTGATGTTTAATTAATTTTATGGTTTAATGAATATATTATTAATTTTAAGAATAGAATTTTAAGTTTAATTAACTTAACTTAATTAAATATTTTTCTATAAACCTTCATTATTTTCTCCTCTTAATTTATTCTTTTATGTTCCTCTTAAATTCCAACAAAGTCTTTTAATTGAAAATTATCTCTAAGATTTACTAAGTTAAAATAATAAAAATTTAAATAATATTTAGATAATTTCATTAGATTAATTTTATCTAATTTTTCTTTTGAAACTTAAAATGTTAATTATATTAATTTATTTCTTCCATAATAATTATCCTATAATATTTCTTTGAAACTCAACTTAAATTTTTTTTGTCCATAATTCTAAAGAAAACAAAACACTTTCTTATTTAAAATTAATTTATTGATTTGTTTTTCTTCTTGTACGATTTTGTTTTTTTAACTCTCTTTTTCCCATCTCTCACGTAACCCTCTATCCAACTCGTTCTCCCTCTCTCTCTCTCTCTCTCTCTCTCTCTCTCTCCTTTTTCTCTTAGATTAGCCCTCCATCTCTAGCCTCGGCTCGGTGAGTGATGAGAGTAATTATACACATGCATGCTTCCCATTTCCTTCATGATCCCAACTCTTTATAAGATGCTTGAATTCACATCAAAGAAAACAGTTGAACACAACAATCAGCAATCAAGGAATAAAGAAGTGTTGCATGCTAAAAAATTAATTGCAATAGAATAAAATTTCATGCCTTAGTTTGGTTGGAAATCCAACACACACAGATATTTGATGAGAGATGAGAAACTCAAGATTTTATGTGAAAAATCAAAGAAAAGTAAAATCACGGCTTAGCCCAAAAATATTACACTATATGTCTATTTCGGAGTACAAAGTTTAAGTTTTCGATAATTATAGAGTTGTATGTGAAAGCCCAACGGAAATTGAAGATAATCGTTATCTCGGTAGTTGGCATACGGTCGTTGATGATCCGATAGTGAATGATGGTTGTTGGTGATGATCGAAGTGGTAGCGGTGCGGTGGTGGCTGATGGCGGCGGTACCAACAATAGTGGTCGATAGTGGTGGCGGCGACGACGCGTAGTTAAGAATGGCCCTACAACGATGGAAGGTAGTGGTGGCGATGGGTCGGCGAAGGTGGTCTGGCGATGACCGAGCGTGGTTAACTGGCAGCAAGGGTGGTGGTCAGCGGTAGTTGGCGGCCGACCGGGATCAACGGTAGTTAATTCGACGACCGGTGGTTGGCGGCGGTCAAATAGTAATAACGCGTGGTCACAATGATGATCGGTGGTGGTGGTTGGCAGCGACACCAGTGGCGGTCGATGAAATCAGGTGATGATTATGCTTGGAAGTTCTTCAAGCTTGAGCTCTCTCTTCTTTAGCTTGGCCTCCCCATGAAGAATGAGGCTATTTATAGATTAGAGGGTACGCTTTATAAATACATACAAAATCCAAACCACTCCATCGGATGGCTCAAAATGATTCCCTTGATCATCTAATATATTTTAAATATTTGAATGGTCAAATGAAGTCAGAATTAGGAGATCTTGGGCTTGCTAGATCCAGCTCATCAAGACGCTCAATTTGACTATAAACACTTCATATTTAGAATTATTGCAAAGTTTTCAATAAGTGCTTGATCAAGGTTAGTCTTGACTTCGAATTAAATTGCTTTTCGACATCAAGATTCGTGCTTCTAGTGAAATTTTTAGTACCATATCAGTTGCCTCCCAATTTTTAGATGGCATTATCTCTATCATCCAAAAATATATGCCAAATAATTAAAAATAACAACTTCTTCAATGAAATTTACAGGTTCATTAACCTTTTCATCACATATAGTTTGAGAGAATAGGTCTTCAGATTATGATCAAATTTAGTGGGGGCGTAATATACGGGTGCTTGCGGGTGCAAGGCTGAGGTCACGGGCCGCTATGGGTGCTTTCGAGCGGCGATGTCGGTCTGCGGGCTCACGCAGTGAGTTACCGGTGTGCACGCATGCAATGTGGTGAGTGAAATTTTTTTTTAATTAAGTGGCTAGAAAACACTAGCCACAATGAGAGGGGTTTTAATTAAATGGTTGGCAAATACCATAATGAAGCTATTTTTTAATTAAATGAAATGGCGGAGATAATGAGGAGATTTTTTAATTAAATGGCTCAAATTCCAATAATGAGGAGATGATTTTGTTTAATTCAAATGCCTATAATGAGGAGAGGGTTTTTTTTAATTAAATGGTTGGTCGTCATAATGAGGAGATGAGTTATTTTTAATTAAATGACTAGCAAACACCAGCCATAATGAGGAGAGGGGGATTTTTTCAATTTTTTTTATTTATTCCCTTTTTACTCCTATAGTGAATCAATAACCCAGTCAAGTAAGGAGATAGAGTTTTCTCCCATATGCTCTAGTATTCTACTTTGGATGAGAAATTATCTAGCAGTTCATGGGCTAAGGATAAAAAAAATAATTTTCTTTTGTTAGCAAAGCTCTGACCTTCTTCTGAAAAGAATGTCATTTGTTTTGTTGATCAAGACTTGTAGTTCGTACGGTGTGGCTTCAGTTTTTTCTCGAGAGAGGCGTCAACTGTCCTCGTCAGACTGACCGGGTTTGGAGGTGATCAAGGATCGTACTTCATACGACGAGGCTCCGATTTTCCTTGAAGAGGTATCGGCTCATCGAACCAACGGGTTTGGAGGCGATCAAGACCCGTAGTTCATACAACAAGATTTAGTTTCACTCGAGAGGCATCAACTGTCTCGTTGGACCAGAGTTTGAGGCGATCAAAGCGTAGTTCATATGACAAGTTTTCCCTAAGAGGCGTTCTCCTCGTCGGGCGGGTTTGGAGGTGATCAAGTCCGTATTTTATAAAAAAAAATTGATTTTCTTGAAACTGCAATAGTTGACAACTATCAAGGTAGTGGGGAAGCATTGATTAGGAACCATTCCTCAGAAAACTCAAAAATTATGATAGAGATTTTCAGAGTGTCATTCTTCATGATACTTGATGTTGTTGACTTGTATTGAAAAGGTAGAATCAAATCCACTGAGAATTTTTGACCCATCCGAGGTTATTTGTCAAAGTATGACATTAACTATGGAAGAGGAATCGAATCAGCAGATTTTTTTGACTCATCCGAGGTTGTTTGCCAAAGTGTTAATGATGACATTACGCATGGAAATGGTTGAATCGAATATCCTGAGGATTTTTGACCCATCAGAAGTTGTTTGTCAAAGTGTTGCTTGATGACATTAACCTGTATGGAAGAGGTCAAATCAAATCCATTGAGAATTTTCCTATCCGAGGTTGTTTGTCGAGTTTTACTTGACATTTAACTTGTGTGAAAGAAGTCAATTGTTTTAACTCTCATCCGAGGTTATTTTGTCAAGGTATGGCGTTAACTGTGGAAGAGGTTAAATATTTTGATTCTTCCGAGATTATTTGTTGAGTATTACTTGGTGGCGTTAAAAGTATGTACAAAGTTATGACATATCCGAAGTTGTTTGTCAGAGTGTTACTCGATGATGTTAACCTGTGTGGAGTAGGTACAAAGTTATGACATATCCAGGTTGTTTGTCAGAGTGTTACTCGGTGACATTTAACCTGTGTAAAGGAGGTCAAATCAAAAATATCCGTTTGTAGCCAAAGTTGCTTCTTGATCTTTGCCTTTTTTGAGTATTATTGGCTTGCTTCGGCGATAATCAATTAGATATCCGAATATTAATTTGGATGATCTTTTAAGATTAAGAGTTGCCTCTCAACAAAGGAAGGATCAATTTTTGAATCTTCATTCTTATTATGTGTTCCTCGAGAGTAAGATTTTCTTCACCATATAGGTGGTGATGTTCAACATAAAGTCGAGATTGTCAACCATTGTGAAGATGTAAAGGGAATGTTTCCTGACGGCAAACTGTTACGCTAGAAAACCGGAATAAAAGCGCATGCCTTAGCTTCATTGGAAAATCCGCACGTAGAAATTTGAAGAGAGAAAAACTCCATGATTTTACTGGAAAAATCCCAAAATAGGGAAAAAAATCACGGACCTAGTCCAGTAAAAATGTTACACTATATGTCTGTTTTAGAGTACAAAGTTTAAGTTTTCCGAACGGATTGTGAAAGCACGAAGCGGAAATCCAATGTAACAACTATCTGGCGGTAGTTGACATCAATCATTGTTGGCAGTCGACGATAGTGAATGACAACTATCTGTGATGATCTATCGACCATCGGGTGGTGGCAGCGGTGGTGGCGTGATGGGTTCGTGACCATAGTAGTGCGAAGGAGAAGGTGATGCGCTTAGCGGCGGTGATGTCAGCGTGGTCGGCGATGGTGTGAGAGCCGAATGGCGGGGGTAATGAGCGGTGGCGATGAGCGAAGGTAATGGCTGGCGGTGATCAATGGCGGTGGTTCGAAGAGGCAGGTGGTGGCGACGGTGGTCGGCGGTGATCGGTGGCGACACGATGGTAGTCGACTGAACGTGGTGTTAGCGGTGATGGCGGTGGTGACCCGGTGGCGGTGGTGCAATGGCGGTCCAACAGTGGTCATATGATGATCAGCGATATCGGCGATGATTGGTGGTGGTAATGATCGGCGGTGGCACCATTATGCTTGAAGGTTCTTCAAACCTCGAGCTCTCTCTTCTATTTCGGTCTCCCCTCATGTGAAGAATGAGGGGCTATTTATAAACTAGAGGAATGACATTTTACGTAAATACATACAAAATCAAACCACTTCATCGGATGGCTCAAAATGATTTCCTTGATCATCTGATGTATTTTAAGTATTTGAATGCTCAAATGAAGTCAGAATTAGGAGATCTTGGGCTTGTTAGATCCGGCTCATCAAGACGCTCGATTTGACTATAAACACTCCATATTTAGGAGCCAACTGATATCGCAAAGTTTTCAATAAGCGCTTGATCTGGGTTAGTCTTGACTCAAAATCAGATTGCTTTCGACATCAAGATTCATGCTTCGACTAGCATTTTGTCATATCAAGATGTGATCAATATCAAGCAATAATCAATAAAAGCTAGAAAAACACAAATCGAATACATTCTTTACAACAAGATTATCTTTTTTTCTCACATGCTTTCAATGTAGCATCATATATAGCATCCACATTTTCGGCATACGCACAACAAGGCATTAAAGCAAAGCAAAGGACTTGTACCCCATTATATTGCGAAAAAAAATGCATATATTGAAACAAACATATTCATAATTTCATACTGATCAAACTTGAATAAGGTTACATCGAAGAACATCAATGTATTCCAACTATAAAAGCTAAAACAATTTGAGTGAACAACTTAGCCTATGTGGGCAATTTTATCAAGTTTATAGACATGATTGAGCTAGATCTAAAGATGATAATGGGAATGAAACTTTTGTCAGTAGTAAGTCAAATGGTGGCACAATAGATCTATGAGTCAGTTTTGCTAGCATAATAGTAGTGATTAAGATAGGCTTAAAGGTAGCAATCATGGTAAAATAAGAGCCTGTACCCACTAACTATTAAATAATAACTAATAATAACTAATAAACTACTAACTAAAACTAATAACTAACTAAACCTATTAACCAAATAATTAATAAAACTAAACTAATAATAAACAACTAACTAACTAATAATAATAAACTAAATAAATTAATAATAACAAATAAAACTAATAGCTAATAACTAACTAAAAAACCTAACTAAACTAATAAATAATAAAAAAACTTTAAAATAAAGGCATATTGCAAACATGGTGTGGGCTCTTTTGATATATATATATATATATATATATATATATATATATATATATATATTGTTAAGAAAAAGCTTGCTTGATAAGAAACCTATTATACTTCAGAGCCTTTACCCACTTATTTCCATCACAATATAATATCCATCATCATCGGCATGCAAACAATGCGATATGGATCTAACAAAAGCAGAAGGAGGCAACTTTAGTGAGGACCATTTCAAGAAAGCCATGCACGGAGATTGGTTTTCTGATTGAAATCTACAAAAGGAATCCATTAACACGAAGAGGCAAAGTTACTCAGGCAAAACACACAATCTTGCACCTTGCGGTGTCGTGTGGTGGATGAGGTGATGAAGCGATTCTCGACGCCATAGAGAATAATGAGGCACAAGATATCCTAAGCCTCAGGCAGTATGGAGACACACCACTTCATGTGGTACCTAGGGTTATCTAGAATGCTATCTTCGGAGAAATGCCGAGCTATTATTTTGTAACAATGTGAAGGAGACTCCCCTTTACATTGCGCTCACCATGGACATAAAGAAACATTCTTTACGCTTGGGACTATGTTCCGAGACATTGAAGAGCAAAGCAATTACAACATATCCTTTTGCGGAGAGGAGATGGCAATACTATCCTCCATCTTTCGTCCATGGCGAATACTTGAATGTACAAACTAGATAAGTCTTTCATTTCCATTTATGTGTTGGCATCCACAAATCTTTGAGTTACAATTTTGATTCATATGTCACAATACTATTTCGAACTTTTCTTTTCCTCCAACTATTATATCGATGTTCTTTGGAACTTTTGACATAGAATTGGCTATGGAGATAATCAAATCATATCCAAGCTTGGTGAACTTCAACAATGAGATGGGCGATCACCACTTCATCTTCTTGGTAATAAACCACGGTTTTCAAAAGTGGCATTACGATAAATCGATAAGAACCTTTATGCATGTAATCCTCATCCCTTCTTCTACGTTCTCAAACCGGAACTTCTTCAACATCATTAAAAAAAAGAGTTCATGGTTCATGTGAGGAGATAAATTTTGCAGGCATAAGGTGGATAGACTTGAAGAAATATAGACCTCAAATCCACAAGAGTCAAATTGGTATATGGAAGAAAAAAAGAGGAAACCACGATACCACAAAACTACGCGACATGCATGGATTTGTTCCTGTACCATTTTACCTTCTAATTGGTCACGAAAAACCTAACACAAAGCAAATATTTGGATTTACCTTCAAATTGTTAAACACTAATTTTCTTCCAAAGATTGGTCATTTTTTAAATCTATTTTTCTAGTTTCTTATTTTGGTGAAAGATCCACAAAGAATTGCTATACTCCAAATCATGGACTAAGCTTAGGATGTCGACAAAAGAGGTAGTGCACAATTAAATTTTCATATCTTGTAAAAAGTATTAAAATTAATTCATATTTGCAATATTTTTTTTCAATATATATCATCATAATATATTTTGATGTGTGTAGATATATAAAATTAAAATTATGAATAGGGATCAAAAATATTGCTTTATTCTTTCATTTCTTAAAAACATTGATTAAATTAAACTAAATATATTTCTCAAAATTATAATTAATAAATGATCACACACACATAAGCTTTCTCATCTAGAAAAAAAAAACATGCCTTAGATATTAACCCCAAGATTTAGATCAATTTCTATGACATTATCGCTATGATTAAAAAAAAAATGAACTTCACAGTCTTTCTTCTCTTGATGACAATTAGATGAGGAATCTAGGAATCTTATCGACCAAAGAAACCATGATTTTAGAGAATTATAACACCGCATCAAATTTTGTTATGATTGATCAAAATTCTACCGTTTTCTCGAATTGGTTAGTTTGAGAAACAAATTTGCTATCCTTTTTTTGCGGAAAGATTGACATGTGTGAATTCAAAATATAACTCTACATCCAAATTCCAATAATATAGCATATAACACTCCGTCAACATATAGCTATTATGTATTGGCTGTAAAGTGTTCTGTATTACTATCCATTAAAGTAATATTAATTACACGATAATATACGGTATATATATACATGGCAACACACGACACTTTATAAGTAATGCATACTTTATAGCCAATACATAACAATTATGTATTGAGAGTCACATGATGCTATATTATTGGAGTTCTAATATAGAATCCAAATTCCAATAATAATTTTTCTTTCATAGAGATCCATTTCCCATTAATTTTCTTTTATTTTCTTAATGTAAATTGTCATATCGTGCTATGAACTCTCAATATTTAAGTAGATAATTGTTCATATAAAAGCTAATGAAATAAATTTCAAGATAGTTTCTTGAATACTTATATGTGGTCAAATTAGTCTCAAATAAGTATCATATTTTTCTAATTTAATCTCTTCTTAACTCTTCAAAATTAATCTAAAATAATTTCTCATATAAAAATAAATATATAAAATTATATAATCACAATTTTATTCTCGATTATACAATTTAGTTCAATTTTGTATAGTAATATGATTACATTAAAAAAAACTAAATTAGTTACATGAATAATTGGTAGCGGATTAGAAAATAAAGTACATTTCTAAGCTTTTTGAATCACTCTGAATCTTCATGTGGTGTTGCATATGACAAAAGAATCATTTAGTTAATTAAGAATATTTAACAACATTAATACATGCCTCAAGGAAAAAAAATAAGAAGTTAGGTAATAATTTATTTATTTAAAATTAGATTTTAGTAGCTTGAAGTAAAAAAAATAATAATGGCAATTTTATCGTAATATCTTTTTATTCACATGACCTCAATTTTATTGAACATATATAACAGGTATTCAAGAATAGAGATGATAAAGAGGAAGAAGAAGAATCATGAGCATGCAACTCAACTCATGAAAGAACTCGTCAGTAACGTCGGCAATTTTCAATTTCCTCTCGGCTCCTTGCGGCTCTCATGATTTTGATCGCTCTCAATTGCGATCTCGTCCAATAGCTCCCCGTTCTGGCCGCTAATGTAAGTAACGCTTCTTCTACTGATGGCGGAAATGCCTTTTTCCGCACATCCGAGCGCTTCGACTTTGAAGGAGCCGATAAGGGCTTCTGATCTCCAAGGTACTCTCGATCCTTCATCCTCTGCTTCATTGCCCGCTATTAAATCCTTCAAGGATGCACTATCTGGTAAAGCTTCTTCTCCTATTGCTTCGGTAAACTTAATTTCTACCGCTTTCCGTGGAATGCCGGCTGTGATGTGTTCGGATTTGGATGTGGAAAAATTAGCTAAGCCTTTTGAATTTTCTTTGGTTGGTAAATTCTCATTAAGACTCTTGATAAGATTGGTCTTTCTTCCATAGCCTTAAATTAAGGTGCTTTCAAATGTTGGACCTGATCATAGGCATGTTTTAATTCAAGCTAATGATCCGGATTATTCAGTCTTTGCACGCTCATATCTTGTTTACAATTGTCAAATGAGACTTCTTAAATGGTCACCTAGTTTTGATGTCAAAGAAGAACCCCCAATAGTTCCATTTTGTCTTGCATTGCCTAACATGCGTATCCATTTTGTTACTCATCAAGTGCTATATTTGGTGGGGCCATATTTTGCCACTTCAAATAGATCAGCTATGGCGTAGATCCCTCCCCTCTTTAGGATATTGGTAAATTGATATTACTAAAAATATCCAAAAGATGTATGATTGGTTACGAAAAGGCTATAGTCAAAGGTAGAATTTGAAAACTTTCCTGTTTTTTGTACCCATTGCAAAATCCATGGTCATGAAAACTCGGAATGCTTTATTTTACACCATCTCAAAAAGAATAAGTTGCGTCACTAATACCTCCTCCCAAAGGAACATCCCATCAAAATGACTTATGTGCCTAAAGTAAATCAAAAGGGACACTTAGCATAATCCCAATATTTCATTATCTTCTTATTTGCACAATGGGATACATCATGAGATGATTGAAAATCATGATGATGAGATCTGTGGAGGGGCTATTGAAAACTTACCTATCATTGTTCCTAATGATAATATGTTGACTCAATCTAACCTATCCCTTATTTCTAGTGAACCGGGCATAAGAACCTAATGAGGATGTGATTGGGCTAAAACAATCTCTAAAAGCGCTCTTTGATCCCGAGCAAAACAAGTCAAATGATGATCCCTTGATGTTGGCAAAAAAATCTATCAAATAATCCAGAAAATGAGAATGAAACAATTTTTTTCCCTATCACCCGAATGATACACATGCTACCCTAATTACTCAGTTTGGACATGGAAGAAGGGGAAATTACTATCACGATTCTTTTGATTGATACTGAAACCACTATGAATATCTCAAATTATTCACTTTCAGATGGAGACACTTTGGATACTGAAAGACCCTTTCAAACTGTATTAAACAAAAAGAAATCCCAAAATGCTAAAAGCTCCACTCACAGCTCAACTAGAACCACTAGATATAACTCAAATCCTCAGAAATAATTACTTTTTGCTATACTCTTTATGCTTTACTTCTTGATCTTTATTTTCCATTCATCAATTTATTTTTATTCATCATTGTTATGATTAATTTTATTATTTGGAATATTCGGTATTGGGACTCTTAATGTCCAAGTCGAAACCTTTGTCGCACTCATAACATATCCCTCTTTGTTATTATTGAACCACTTATTCACTCTTCTAAGATTGCAAATGTTGCTAGAGCACTTGGATTTTAGAATTCCTTCCATAATATTAGCAATAAAATTTGGTATTTTTGGAATTCATTAGTCAATATCACTATCCTTGAAAACCATCACCAATTGATTCATGTCCATATCTCATTGGGTGAATTTTTAGTGTTGGGCTCTTTTATTTATGCATCATGCAATAGAGCGGGTAGGAACATCCTGTGGAATAATTTAAGATCTTTTGCCTCCTCTGTTAACAAACCATGGTTAGTTGGGGGTGATTTCAACACTATTCTTGCATCTTGGAAAGGAGGTTCCTCCCCTAACATTCATTCCATGGAAGATTTCTCTAATATGATTCTTGATTGTAATTTAAGATATGGCTTTTGGGGCTCTAATTTCATGTGGAATAACTCCGGACTTTTGGCGCCTAGATCGTACCCTTTTTAACTCCCTCTGGATTGATCAATGGCCTAATACCTCCGTTGAGCACTTGAGCAGAACTTTATTTGATCACGCTCCTCTCTTAATTTCTGTTAAAAACCCTCCCATAAGAAGACCTTCTCCTACTCCTTTTAGATTCCAAAATATATGGATTCAACATAATGATTTCATGAATGTTGTTTCTATAAATTGGATGGCCCCATTCATCGACAATTCCATTAAGGGTATGATTCATTTTTTGGCTTAAACTTAAAGACTCAAACAAACCCTTAATTGGTGGAATAAACATCAATTTAAAATCTTTTGCTAATCTCAAAAATATGGAACAACCTGGTTTGCTCTCTCTAGAAGAAGCCATCACCGATTCTAACAAACATGTAGAACTTAATGGAGCTAGGGATAACTTGATTAAGTATCGAATATGTAGAAAACTTATTACGCCAAAAAAGTCACGGTAGACAAATTGTCGATGTAAACACAAAGTACTTCCACACTCTTCAAAAAAGGAAAGTCCTAAACTCTATTAATAAAATAAAAATGATAATGACGGATCACCGAAAGTAACGATATTAAAGAATCGTCGCAATCATTTTAAAATTTTATTAAACAACAACCCTTCCCTTAATGCTATCTCCAACCCTCACGATTCCTCTATGATTTCTACGGATCAAAATAGATTACTTACATTGCCCAATGGAATCGAGGTTGGTGATATTCTCAACAAAGACATGAACTGGATTCTGTTGTGATTTACAACTCAATTCTTTTAACATTCGGCCCATTATTAAGTTTGATCTTTTGATGTTGTTATTGATTTTTTTTATGGCAACCCTCTTCCTAGAGCCTTTTCTAGTACTTCCATCGTTCTTATCCCTAAAAGTACTAACGAAACTTGGAGTGACTTTAGACCGATCGCCTTTTGCACCTTCTTTAATAAACTAATTGCTAAACTAATCACAAATAGAATTAGCTCACGCCAATATTATTTCCCCAAATCAAACCGGCTTTATGAAAGGTAGAGCTATATCTGATAATATACTCCTAGCCCAAGAAATGATTCATAATATTGATGTTCCTATCAGAGGTGGAAACATTGTTTTCAAACTTGATTTTACTAAAGCTTTTGACAACCTATCTTGGGATTTTCTATTTAAAATACTTCACCTTCTTGGCTTTTCGATACTTTTATTCACCTCATTAAAAATTGTATCACTAATGCTTGGTTCTCTATTATCATTAATGGGAGTCCACAGGCTTCTTCACTTCAAATCATGGCTTAAGATAAGGAGACCCCCTATCACCCTCTCTTTTTATTATTGCTGTTGATTATTTATCTAGGAGTTTGAATGATCTTTTCTATAATAAGCCTAGCATGTTTTATAAAACCCATGGTGGTATTCTTGTTTCTCATCTTAGTTTTGTTGACGACTTTATCATCTTTTGCAATGCATCTATTTCACACATAAAAACTATTACGAAATTCCTTAATAAATTTGGCAAGGAAAGTGGCCTTTTTCTTAACAAAAGTAAATGCTGCTTCATACCTTCTTCTAAAATCACTATTAATAGAATTAACCATATTCTGAGGACCACTAATTTTAAGCAACACTATCTTCCAATTAAATACCTTGGAGCCCCACTTTTCAAAGGTCATAAAAGATCACATCTTTTCGATGAATTAATCCAAAAAATCTCTAATCGTATTTCTTCTTGGGAATATCATTTACTCTCTTTTGGTGGTAGGCTTACCTTGATTAAGAGCACCCTGAATTCTATACCTCTGTATCTCATTCAAACCATTGTGCCAACTAATTTTATCATGTGATTGAGAGGCTTATTAACAAATTCATTTGGGGTTCTAACACCTCTTCAAAAAAATGCCTGGACCTCTTGGCACAAAAGTGGAACCTTGAGGAAGGTGGTCTTGGTTGCAAGACTATTAGGGATACCATCAATGCCTTTTCCTACAAGCTTTGGTGGAATTTTAGAAGTAACAATAGCCTTTGGGCTAACTTCATGACTGCTAAATATTGCCAAGAAAAACACCCTCTTAATTGCTTCTACAAATCGAGAGACTCTCCGGTTTGGAGAAGACTTTGTAGAATCAAATGGAAGGCCAAATCCTTAATTTCCTGGGGCATTAATTCTAGCAACTCTTTCTTCTGGCAAGATAATTGGATTAGAAGTGGGCCCATTGATGAATTAATTTCTTCCCATTCTACTGATAACATTAAAGTTAAATCATTCTGGGAGAATAATATGTGGAACAATTCTAAGCTCATTGAGTATATCCCTCCATCTATTTTAGACAAACTTAATAATATATCTATTACTCCTAACAATCGGATCGATTCTCTTTAAGCTCTCTCATAATGGAGATTTCAACTTGAGAAATGTTTGGCTTCACATTAAAGAAGCCCATGATTTTCTAAAGTGTATGATAAACTTTGGCATAATAATATTCCTATTTCTTACTCTATTCTAATTTGGTAT